>JAYESA010000001.1:131024367-131276867 GCA_036927795.1 Iris macrosiphon | reverse complement strand
TTTATCTTTTAACTGGAACTGTTGTTAGAGGTGTACTTGCTCCAGTCCTGACTGGACATATTTTTTCCAGAGTATCCGGAGGATTAGTGTTTGACGTTTTATGGACCTCAGCCTGGTCGATGGTGCAGACAGGGACCCTCTAGTTTAAGAGTAATTTTCGGATTGGTAGCCGGGATCACTAGGACCTTATTATTATTTTTATTAGCCTTTGGTACCAGATTTGTCTCCGGTTTTGGATTGAGACCTTGTATTATATTTGATTCAAGATATTGTATTATTATTATTAATGTTGTTGTTATTTTAGTAGCAGTTGTTTAGACTTTGTAGCTGTTAGTCTTCTTTGTTATCTTATCGTGCTTAGATTCGTGATTGAGTACATTGTGATTATCGTTATGATATTGCTCCTCCGTTGGAGTTGAGATCTTGACAGGTTTATATATTGATTGCGTGAGATTGTTATCTAGATAATAGACCTAGACAGCGTTCTATCGCCGATGCTGCGACGTAGGCTGGACGTACCCACGACTCATGCCCAATTTTCCGGGTGCGGGTCGTGACAGCTGCTGTTGATTGTTGCTGCTTATGTAGCTGCTACTGTTGTTTGTTGTTGCTTATTGCTGCTTCTTATGCAGCTACTGCTGATTGCTCCTGTTGTTTGCTGCTTATTGTCGACTGCGGCTGTTGTCTGCTGCTGTTTGTTGCTGCTTATTGCTTATTGCTCGATTCCCCCCCCCCCCCATATGCCTATACACATACAAAACACACACACACTCTCAACCAATACATATATATATATATATATATATATATATATATATATATGTATATATATATATATATAAATACACTCTTATAATCATATATATAACTAACTAGAATAAATATACACAAGTATATCTAAATGCAACTGAATATTAAGTCAAAAATGACCAATTTGCATTCTCACAAATACTTGGGGTACACCCGATCGATACGCTAGGATACGCTCATGATACGTACCACAAACCTATCCAAAATTAACTCAAAGCCTATCCAAAAGTTCTAAATAAGGAATAGAATCTAATCTAAGTGTTAACAAGCTATTCCAAGTGCCATGTCACAATATGACATGTGTGTGGCACCCGTGTCAAAGAAAAATCTCCAAATCACCCTGTATCACAAAACCTTATGATACGACATACTCATATCCAATTGTGGATATATAGCTAGCCTCACAATACTCTTACAAGTCTAATTAGACCTATCTATCCTAATGACAAATACTTTATGTGCCAATCTCGAATTTTCTCCAAAATTAACACAAAATCCTATGTAAAAGTCTCTAAATGGGTCCAATGAAGCTCAAGCTTCTCCCCATGGGTAGCCCTAATGTAAGGGTGGATTCTAAATGACTAATTATACTATTTAGATGCAAATACAAGGGTTAATCTCATATTTTAACCTATTGGGAGATGAATTTCTAATACAAAGGCACTAGTGGACACAATCCTCAAGAATGGACACCTACTTCAAGCTTCTCTTCTTCCAATGCTTCCTCCTTGCTAATCCAAGCACTGGTCTCCTTGAGATAACAAAATAAAGGATTGGAAATCAATTTGGGAATGGAAGAGGTTGTGGCTTCTACTCAAATGGAGAGAAAAATGAGAGGAGGCTAATTAGGGTTGGTGGAGGCTTCCAAATGAATCAAGAGAGGGGTTTATAAAGGAATATGACCAGCCGTTATTCCTAACCCTAATACAATGTAAAATGCCCAATAAGCCCTCAAAATTAGTCATGAAGGTTTAATAAAGGAAAGGGTTTAATTAAAGATAGGTTCTAATAATTAAAGGAAGAGTTTGCTAACATTCTCACTAAATTAAATGGGTCGACTAAGACTAACTAATTGGGTGCACTAATTATGTCATGACAAGTCTAGTTGGGTCCAATGGATCACTAACAACTAGTCTAATTAAATGTTAACATCTAACCATAAAACTATATCACATACACAAGCAAATGTAAAAATACTAAATATTATAAAATAAAATACCACTCAATATAATAATTGTCACGCTCCAGTCCTAAAATATACGGGACCAGGCCACGTGGCAAAGGCCAGCTAATACGACTCCAAAAAAATTCCTAATTTAATGGACCCGACGAAGCGTATTACGATCTCCTAAAAAAATATCAAGTCCAATATCCTAGCATGCAACAGGTAAATATATAATCTCATCCACAGAATATAAGTAAGAAGTGTTGAAATAAATACTGAAAATAAGTACGGAGTCTGAATGTCATAATGCAACATAAATAAGTCAAATAGGAACAAACCCACTGAATACAATACTGAAATAAGAGTACAGAAGGACATATAATAATACAAGACCAGAATATCGACTAGCTAGATAAAGATGCTCCGGCCCTAGGCGAAAGGCCTACCAGCGATCAGAGAAACTTCGAAGGTAACACCTCAAGCTCCTCCTCAGTCGCGTACCTCGCCTCCTGTCCGGGCCCGTATACGGTCGGGTAGTACGCCTCGTCCAAATCTGGAAGGGAATCAGGTTCTCAGAGGGACATAACGAGATACAAAAATATATGTCGAATATAAATACTGAATAAGTAAGTGGGTGTACTAACCATCTAAGTGAATGCAATATAAAAATAACCTTGGTGCGTATGGGTAGAAGTAGGCATAACGTCCAACACTCTGAAGAGCATGGTATCTGCACATATAACGTCTATCGTTCCGTAGAATAAGGTATCTGCATATATATATATATATATATATATATATATATATATATATATATATATATATATATATATATATATATATATATATATATATACATCGTAACGCTCTGAAGAATGCAATATCTAAAAAAAGGGGTCATTGGATCTGTGGCTCCTCTGGACACTACGGATTCCAATGTGTGTATCCCATACACCTACCAGTTGTCCTTCCCGTCCAATACAAATATACAAGTCGAATACACGACGTGCATACTTCGTAACTAACATGCCAGGTCTCAAATAACTAGACTAATCTGACTACGCACTAAAGTGCGATGCATGTCGCACGCACCGATAGCTAGTCGGGTATGCCAACTCGTATCCCAATATGAGTTTGTTATCGTGATGAGTGTAAGAAGTGTCAGGGTCTTGAAAGATATCATAATATCTCCACAACAGTAGGTGAGTCTTCTAGAGACTAAGTCGATATACTACTCATCGACGCAATCGTCGACTGCACCCGAGTCATTCTCGGACGCGTACAGTTATAAATAATATTTGCAACAACAACTCATACAATATTTAATAACTTAAATTAAACAGTAAATAAGGCAAGGTATACTTGCCTGAATCCTCAAGCTACGAATGCCAAAGTCCTGCTCCCGAAGCCTCGTCCGAATGATACAACGAGCCTATATATAATAACAATCACTCATTATACTAGAATACGCACAAAGTACATCTATACTATACCTAGAAGCTAACATAAGTAGGGGTTCTAACCAGGTCAACTAGAAGGGTTGAGTGTGCAAGAGTCAAAAAATGCACAAGTGTCAAGTCCCTCTAAATGTATATTTTCTCAAATACTACAACCAAGGTCATAACTAGGGTTTGTGTACGTGCTAAGTTGCTCCTCAAATACATGTGTACTAGGTATTCTCACACTAAGGTTTTCGTATACAAAGTATGTCATCAATATCCCCAACCTTTGTATTTATCAGGTGTCAAATTAACTCAAGTACTTTTTAGTGTTCATCCTCATTCCCTATTATCATAAATATGTGCATAACATAAATAAGTTAGGTTCCATCACTTAACAAGTAAATATCACTTTATCATTCTCTTCAACTTACAATCACTATCCCCTTACAAATTATGTTGAACTATAATAATCAATCCTACACAAGTGAATAACCAAATATAAAATTATACACTAAATATGGCATAAACCTCATTCCAACTTACATTGCCCATCATACACACATGCACGCATCCCCTAAACATGTATACCATCCTAGCATGATATGAATATACTCTCTAGCATATTGTTTCACCTATTTAGACTCAAATCTGGATGTACATCAAGCTTGGTATAAAAAAATTATATTCTAAGCAAGTATTAACACTATCTAAAACATGGTATTTCACCAATACTCAATACTTAATTTAATCTCGAATTTGGACATATAATGGGGGTTATATTGTAAGAAAATCAAGTGGTTTTCATTACAAAAAAGATGAAGAAGTTGATATAGAAGTAGATGGAGTAAAAGGGGATGATGATAATTAAGTAGTTGTTACCTAGAGTGAGGAGGAGCTCGAATGGAGAGAGGGAGGAATGTAAACTCCCTCGATTTATTCTGTAGATAGTTAGGGTGGATTTGGAAAATTTTGGTTTTTGGTAGCAGATGTCGAGGTTTAGATTGGAGATAATTTTATCTGGTATTTAATTCATTTAATTAAAACCCTTGGCGCGCCCTATCATTCCTAAATTAATCAGAGCCCAATATCAGCCCATAAATTCCATCGGGCTATTGTACTTTTGACTTAACTCGCCAAATTAGGCACTGGACTTTTCCGTCTTTTAAAATCAGTTTTTATTGTGCTCTAAATTAATTGCGCAACTTTCCGAAAATCGTAACCCATATTTAATTCCGTGTCGGTCACCTGTGTCGTTACCCTAAATTTTGGGATACCAACTTAACCCGTTGAGCCGGACCAACTAAAGGGTCCAAGACTGACTCCAAGCCCCCACCAATTTTGACCTTTGCGTCATCTCCAGATTTTGACCCCAAGTGCCCCCATTTAATTTAAATTCGTGGGACACTTTATTTCTATTTAAATCGGGGATACCAACTTTGTCAATCCTATTTTTAATCTTTAATTAATCCCAATGCCATTTTAATTAAACCCGTGCCTAACGCACAATACCCTCTCACCATGAAAATTACTAAACACAATTTTGTCCACAATTTTTGTGTTATTTTATGTGTTCATACAATTTTTCGAATTTAAGGGGCTAAGTTGCAATTAATGAATTTATGTGTCATCACCCTATTGGCCATGAACAATGGAGAGGTCACAAAATGGGGTCCTAATTTCACCCAACCACTCACCGCCCTTCATGAAGAAATCAATTCCTTCATGACAAATCTCCACCCTCTATTTAGAATGACAACATCACCACCCTCCATCCAATTCCCAATCCCCTATAAAACATCACCTCACCCCACCCTCATAACACACCACCGGCCCTAATCCCAAGGAAAACTCCCCCCTATTTCTCTCTCCTCCTCCATTTATTCTTCATGCAAGCTTCTTCTTCCTCCATTCCTATTTTCTTCTTCCTTTACTTCTCTCTTCTTCTCACCGAAGAAGACTCTCCCCACTCCGGCTGACTTCAGCCGACCCTGCCGGCCTGTGATATCCCGACCTCCGATCGGACTGAGGGATCCCCTGACCGACTGAGCAGCTCGCCCGACTGCCTGCTCTCCCCGCACGACACTGTACAGCAGCCATTCTCCCCGTACGGCACTGTGCAGCAGCCATTCTCCCCGCGCGGCACCGTGCAGCAGCCATTCTCCCTGTACGGCACTGTGCAGCAGCCATTCTCCCCCCGCGGCTGTGCGTCTCTCCCTGCGGTGCACCTCACCCGACCGGCCAGTGCGACCCCGACCGACCGGTCCGTAGCAGCGTTCTCCCCCGCGCTGGACTGAGCCGTCCCCCGGCCACCTCCCTATCCAGCCTACACTACCACCACCATCACCACCACTACCAGCCTACACTACCACCATCATCACCACCACCCTTACCTCTTCACCACCACCCCCGGCCACCTTCTCCGGCTGTACCCGGCACCGTCGTCGTCAAGGTCGACTCTCCCCCTATCTTCATTTAATTTCCAGATTTGTTTTGGTTATAAATAGGATGGTGTTTATATCTGTGAAATGCTAGCTAGGGTTTTGGATTATATATGTGGATGGCTAGTGTAATATGGTAATTAAAATATATGATTGAGGTATATATAGGTTGAGGTTAATGATGATTAAATATGAGTATGGATGAGGTTATGTTAATAAGGATTAATATGTTTTAGAGTCTATGTGGTGTAGTGTAGTGTTCATTTGAGCTATATGTGTAGGTATATTGATTAGGGACATTATATGTGGGTTGTTAGGGTTCTTTCTTTTTAACACATTATATATGTAAGAATGAGGATCCTTGATACTTATGGTTGTGTGCAGTAGTTAGGGTTTAGGAGCACGGGTTGATGATTTATACTTGTGTGTTTAATTGGGAAGAGAAGCATTACTTATACAGCATATATGGTGATTGGTAACAACGATATTAAACGAGGAACTTAAAATCTTAAACTGTGTTTTGAGGATGGTTTGATGATGTGGTACAAATGACTAGGTGATTTGACGTATCGTACCGATAGTTAACTGTGGTCAACCCCCTAGTGACTTATCCCTGTGAGTCGTAGCTGAGACTGAGTTTAGATGTAGATGTGTGTAGCATCCCTGTCTGTCATAAATTAGATTATTGATTCTGGTTTATAACTCATCTCTAGGTACTGCGGGACCTGAGGACTTGGACGCGGTACCAGATCCCCCTCATCAGCAGCCGCACGCAGGCAAGTGTACCTTGCCACCATGTATTTCAGTTTACAGATATTTGTTGTTCTTTATGTACTTCGTGCGCATTTTTATGTTGATGTTCGATACTCCACGTCCGGTTCACAACCAGGCGTTGACATTCGACGTAACGTCTTAGAATAATTGCTAGATGCTTCATAGCACCTCGATGCACGTACCTGAGTACATCGATACCCCAGGACACACTTATACACCGTGATCGTGCCAGATTCCTGTTTCCTGATATTGACATCATGACCAGAGACTGGGATGACCTTAGGGTCGCGTCTGTTAAGTTAATTCTGTGTGTCGAGACTGTAGTTAGAGGTTCAGGTTCAACGCACAATCGTTGACCGCTTGGAAGGGGAAGACAGTTACTAGACGTTTGGGCTACTCTGCACACGCTTATATTTATGTAGTATTTTATAGTGATACCTGTATCTAGTGTAGTTGTTTCACCCGTGTGACTCCTTGCCCGGAGCTGCGGTACGTGCTGTGTGTTTCCGTGTCCGGAGCTACGATTTTATTTTGGACGGCCCACGCGTCGAACATTGTCTTTAAACTGTGTCATACTTGTTTGGTTATGTTAGATTACCCTGTTGTTGAACTTGTACCATCTGTTTACTTGGCATGTTATATTTTTGTACCTTGTTACGTCCCTCTGAGGACCTGGTTCCCTTCCAGGTGTAGGTTACGAGGATTATCCGGAGGAGTACGGACCGGACATCTATCCAGCAGCTGTACTCACTGTCGAGGACGAGGTCATTCCTGAGGACTTCACCTGATCACTGGTAGTGACTCTTTTCTTGGGACGGTATCATTACCTAGTTACCTGCTGCCGTCCCAAGTTATCTTATTGCTTACTTTCATTCCAGTATATTTGTACTAGCGGGTTTGTTCCCGTGTGACTACTCTAGTATTTGTACTTGATACTTATTTGGATATTTCCTTCCTGCACATTAGTCATTGTATTTACTTCTATTGTGCTCTTATATTGCTGCCTGTGGATGAGATTTAGATTGAGTATACTTGTGTTATGTGATGGGTTATTCATTGTACTTCACAGCTTAAGTGTACTCCGACGGGCCCATTAGATTGGAAAGCCCGCCGAAGTACACTGCTGGCCATTGCCACGTGTCTCGATTCCTTATCCATGGAACCGAGGCGTGACAAGGATTTTGTGGTGGCCCATGCAGGTCTGATTTAAATCGTCTTGGTCACCTGACTGTGCCAAGCGAGCCTGCAAATTAGGAATAGAGTTAGAAATCTCATCTGCAAAGTTTGAAACCTTCACATGACACCTCTATCTCGATATCGTTTACCAAAATGCATCTTGTTTATTTTCCTTAAACGCTGATCGCAGTCATGACTTCTTTTCAGAGTTATGAATCTCCGCAGTAGACGTGTCGTGCAGCCTGGCGACGTTCTCCGAGACGCGGGATCATCCGGAGACCGGATCTGGAGCAGGTCCTTCTACTGACTCCAGCTCCCATGGGGCAGTCATCAGGACATCTCGAGGTGCCTTCAGATAGACATCAGACTCCACATCAGGCAGGACCTGAGGATCGGAGGATCCCGAGTTAGGAGCAGCAGCAGCTACCACCTCCTCTACCATTCCCGCCCCAGATGCCCTTTATGCCATTCCCCGCAGGGCAACCAATGGATGGAAGCCAGATATTCCAAATGATGTATGCGATGATACAGGCCCAGCAGCAGGCTCAGCGGCAGGCCCAGCAGCACCAGGCTGAGACCCTGAGAGAGAGCATCGTGACGGCCTTGGGGCAGGCGTCACCACCAGCATACGAGCCGACGCGAGGGTCTGTCATAGACTTCCGTCGTTTGATGCCTCAACCTTTTGCGGGCACGGAGGAGCCAACAGAGGTCCACGCTTGGCTCACCAGCATTCAGCACCAGCTGGAGGCTACTGACCTCCCCCGACACCGATGGATGACGGCTGTCAGGATGCAGCTCACCGGCAACGCTCATTACTGGTGGCTTTCCGAGGAGCAGCATTTGGGACCGGATCGTGCCACTTGGGAAGAGTTCTCTATACTCTTCCAGGAGATGTACATACCCTCTACCGCCCGAGCAGAGCTTCGGGACAGGTTTCAGAACCTCAGGCAGGGGAGTATGACTGTAGAGGAATATAATTCTGAGTTCCTCCGCCTGAGCAGATTTGCACCATACCTGATCCCCACTGAGGAAGCAAAGGCCGAGAAGTTTTATGAGGGCCTGAGTTATGATACCCAGAGGCTTATCGGGTCCACAGCCCCCACCTCTTACTCCGGGGTACTGCTTGCAGCGCGACGCTAGGACCGCATCAACAAGATCGAGGCCAGCCAGAAACGCTCCTATGCGTCGTCATCAGCAGTCCGAGCCCCGCAGGGAGGACCTGCGAAGCATCCTCTGGTACAGCAGCAACACCAAAGGGCAGCACCACAGCAGGGAGCAGTCATTCCCACTTGCCATTTCTGCGGCAAGAAGGGAAATATATTAAGGGACTGTCGACGAAGACTGGGCGCTTGCTTGAGATGCGGATCGGACCAGCATGCAGTCCGAGATTGCCTAGATCAGAGGGCTCAAGCACAGATGGTTCACCGGCCAACCCTGCCAGCGCCGAGACCTTATCAGCAGCCTCCTGGACCGAGGCCGCTTTACGCAGGAGCTGGAGCACAGCGACCACTAGCACCCGAGGGAAACCAGATGAGGCCACCCTTGGCCCCACAGGGAGATCGATACCAGCAGGTTCAACAGCAGCAACCGAGGGCACCGACACCGAGACAGGGACAGGCCTACGCTATGACAATAGAGGAGGCTGAGACAGCCGGAGAAGTGATCGCAGGTACAATCTTAGTAGCTTCATTACCAGCATTAGTCCTATTTGATTATGGTGCCACACACTCTTTTATAGCTGCTAGTTTCGTGGCTACCCATAGAATAGCCATCGTACCCCTTCTGAAGGTCAAGAGGATCCTTACGGGAGGTAGAATAGTACCTGTTAGCGACACTTGTAGATCATGTTCAGTAGTTGTCTGCGGGCGAGAGATGCGTGCCCGATTTTTGGTTTTCTCCATGCCGGACTATGACATTGTCCTAGGCATGGATTGGTTGAGCCAATACCACGCAACGCTAGATTGCCATCGTGGTTGTGTCATCTTTAGACCCCCAGATCACCCAGAGTTTGAGTTTCTTTGGGGAGCCCGAGAGCATGGTGTCCAACCTACCCTAGCGACACACATTGCAGAAGGTGAACCGACGTACCCTCACTTTATAGCAGAGTTTGAGGATGTGTTTTCAGAGGATCTCCCGGGACTGCCACCTGACAGAGAGATTGAGTTCACTATAGAGTTGACTCCAGGAGCCGAGCCAGTTACTTCCCCCGTTTACAGACTAGCACCGAAGGAGTTGGTTGAGCTGAAGGTCCAAGTAGATGATCTCTTAGATAAGGGTTTCATACGGGCTAGTGTATCTCCATGGGGAGCACCCATTCTGTTTGTACCGAAGAAGGACGGGACGGTACGCTTGTGTATCGATTACAGGACGCTAAATGCTGTAACGATAAAGAACAAGTATCCACTGCCGCGCATCGATGATTTATTTGATTAACTTAGCGGTGCATGTGTATTCTCGAAGATCGATCTCAGATCCGGTTATCATCAGATCAAGGTACGGAAAGAGGACATCCAGAAGATGACCTTTCGGACGAAGTATGGCCACTATAAGTTTTTAGTCATGCCGTTTGGTTTAACCAACGCGCCAGCAGTATTTATGTGTTTGATGAACAATGTGTCACGCCCCAGTCCCAAAAATACGTAGGACTAGGACACGTAAGCATGCCAGCCGCATGGATATGGCAACTCCAATATATGGAAACCAAATCCATACGTACGCTGTATTATGAATATCAAATCCACAAGTGGTAAAAATGTAATACAAGTCACAGGGTAAAATCTAAATCTCATCCACCAAAATCATATCTGAATAAAATAACCAATGTCTATGAAACTAGATCTCAATAAGAAGTATCTAAGGATGATAGTTGGATGGAAACAAATCCACTACCAACTCAAATGGAAAAGTAAATACAATATAAGTACAACTCACTCAAACAATATAAGTACCAGCTACCAATCACGGCTCGAAGGGAAGACATCTACGAAGCTTCTATATCCTTCCAATCTGCGCTCCTGCAAATACTCAAGAACAGGTACACCTGGCAGCGGACCAGGTCCTCAGAGGGACATAACAAGTATACTTAAACACATGCCAATAAAGTACTGAAATAAATATCCAATGGGTCGCCTAACCATCTATGTGAATACAGTTTGAGAACAACTTTCTAACAAGTGAGCTATCTGGCTGAGAACTGGGATTGGCATGACTCTCTCGGAGAACCAGGGGCCTCAAAGGCATGTCGTCTTTTGAACGGCAGAGGCCCGCCAAGTAGTAAAGGGGTCATCACCGCCCGTATCTCCAGCGGAGCTTCCGGGTTACAGAAGGAAAAGTGTAAAGGAGCTTAAATGTGATACTTGTTGTTCTCCCCACCCCATGCTCTAAGCATGTCACATCCATGACACGATTTGGTCCATAGCCTATTCTTAGTACCCTAGCCCAATCCTGCAACCAAACAAGAATAAGGATGGGACCACCGTACTACAATAGGCTATGTCCCTAGACCTCTAATAACTGCTAAGTCTTCTAGCATGCAAAGTTTCTAACAGCAGTTATTCCTAACGCACGGCCCACACGTACAGGAGGCCAACCCTGCACGCAAGTCCGTGATCTCTATATGAGACTCACACTCGTGTAACAACTGTGTCACGGCCAATGAACCTAATGATGCTACAGGATAATGGGGTAGTCTCATGAACAAGGTCAATGCAAATACATAAATAAAAATATATCGCGACGACACTGTCGCGCGCATTTTATATAACAGTTAAAATATATGAACTAAAGACAGAAAATAAAGATGCATGCAACATATGGAATATAAATAACAGTACAATGGCAAGGTATACTTGCCTGGGGTCCTGCTGTTGGTATGAATCAGAGTCCAAATCACAGTCCAAATAGCCTATGTATTACAAATTTATCACGTCAAAAGATAATTTATTTTAATTTATTTAATTTTGGAATAATTACTCTAAAATCCTATTTTAATCTTATTATTCTGATTTTTATGTTTATTCCTAAATTTTGTCCAAAAAAACTGAATTTTATCAACTCGAGACTCATGGCACGCAAATCGAGGCAATCTGTTGACCAAAAAGTCAACCGATACAAACTCGACTTTCATGCATGATTTTCTGTAAATTTCAGCATCAAAAACATACTGGAATTTACGGCTCATCTGAATTCAAATTCGTTTGGGAATTATGGCACATACAAATTTTGTATTGTGCACCGACGGTTAAATTCTACCCTAAAAGTTCTACAGAATTAACAGTATGTAAATACTTCGAAATAAATTCTGAGAAAAATATATGTCAATGATCTCGACATTAGCTTTCCGAAACTTTAAACGATTCATGATTCTGATTCCTGGTTCTCCCGAATCATGAAAACATCGAAACACGTCTATTTTAAGATATGCTGTGCTCTACGAATTTTCTAGAATTTAATACTTATAATTTCATAAGCAAATTTATATAAACAGAAATCTAACCTCAATATCGTTCTAACAAAAAAAATTAGAGCGCGTTTGGAGTCCGGAACTAGGAGATATTGTCTTTTTAATTCGTCATAACTAGTAGAAAATGAGGCTGAATTTATGACGAATTTTGACTATTTTTTGGACGAAAAAGAGATGAATTTGGGAAAGAAAAATATGAAGAATGAGGTATTTATAATGGTGGACACTACTTAATTAAATAAGAATAGAATTGATTAATTTGGATAGGATTATGATGAATTTAAATAAGGATAGGATATGCATGAAGTTGATTTCCTAGTAGGTTCAGGATTTGAATTAATTCAAAATAGAGTTTGAATTTATCTCAATAATTTATAATCTTAAATATAATTAAAGATAATACAAATAATTTATAAAATCTTATTAATATCTATTAACACTAAATTAGCATCTATCTAATATTAAGACTATATATATCCAAATAAATCCTAAATAATTTTAAAATCTAAATAAATTTCTTAAAATTCTAAATAAATTACAAAAAAATATTATTAAATATTTTAAACTAAAATAAATATTTGGTAGGAACGACATGCAAGTATGGTCGTATAGTAAATCATAGAAGTCATAGAAATTTATGTTTTCTAAGTTTTAATTACCAAAAAAATTCTAGAAAAATCTCCAAAAATCTAAAATAACCTAAAATAATTCTAAATGAATATTTATATAAGTAAATATATCAATAAATTTATTTTCTAATTAACTAAGAGCATATTCTAAATAAATTCAACATATATAATAAATATAATAATATAAAATATACAGAAAATACCTATTTTGGGTGAGGGAGTTTACAATCTACCCAACTTAAAATAATTTCGTCCTCGAAATTAAAATAAGACATAATTTGTTAAATCTTTCACATTCGTACATAAGGTACATCAATCGCAATCTCTTCCAAAAATTTAAATAACAAAATCTATTCAAATCTATTGCGATCACTTCAAAACTAATATAACCACTGTTTAAATCAAAATTCAACCTGTCGTACTCTCTTCTCGACTGTTTTTTTTTCAACATTCAAATCTAACTCAAGTCTATATGACATCCCACATCAAAATTTATATCACCATTTTCAACTATCATAATCTCCTCTAGACCTTGAACAATAAACAATTCTAATCAAATCTTATTCCTATTCTCAAATTAAGAATTTTGTACTCTTCAAATATTTAAACTCAATTTACATCCTCAATATTTCAAATAGGTGACCCAACAATCAAAATTAAACTTTTAATTCAAATTATCAAATTATAAAATTTAAATCTAATTCACCAGTTGTTCAAGTCTAAAATTCTATATTTATCCTAAAAATTTAAATCGATGATTCATCCTTCAATATTCAAAATTTAAATCATGTGCTCAAAGTATAAATATTGGGTCCTCCATATCAATATTTTTAAATTCATTAAATCCTCATTATCTTAATCCTTCTTTTAAAATTCTCCACATTTAAAAGGACTTAATATCTCAATCTAATCCTACTTGATCACAATCTAAAAGAATTCTCCTCAAGTTTAATAATGCAATTTCTACCCAACTTAGAATTTATCCATCTATCACATAAGGCTCTTACACTTAAGAAAAATATTCTTCAATTTATTTTCTTATGTCATTCAATCCTCAAAACTTTAACACCAACTATATCATATGTGATATGCCCTTAATCAATTATGAAAGACAGTCACCAAATAATATGATTGGCCTATGGAGTATATCTTGTACTACCCGTGTATCACTTATATCCAAGCACGAGATTTTGTCTTTCCGAAACAAGAAAAGACGGAAAGCAACGGAAAAGAGTTCAAGGAGGGGTAATAGAATGAAAGTATGGGAATCAAAGCGTTTAAAGAATTCAAATAGGAATTATCAAGACAGTTGTGGATTGAAATCTTAATTTGGTAATTTCCTATTCGCATGCTCACATCGGTGCAATTATGTACTTGATATGATATGCTTTGTCGTATCTAGAGGGTAAGTATATTTGTCTACTGGTCCACTATACATCTCAATCCACGTAAAATGCTATTGCGAAGGGCGAATCAAGCGCACTAAGGTTAGCTAGACCTTAATATATTGATTCTGAATTGTATTATTGTGGGCCTCCCCAATAATACATATGTCATGAACAAGCTCGATAAAGAATAAGCTTGCAAAAACTAGGCTATAATAGCAGCATAAGTCAAGGTAGTACAGCAAATATAAGTACGCTAGATGATGATGAAAGGAGGTACAATTTAATTCAAGTTCACAAAAACAAAAACAACTAAGCAACAATAATAAAAGACTCTACAATCCCTACAGTTATCATACAACCTCGTTGTCTAAGTCGCTAGTCGACCAAATAGGGGCAAGGACCTCTAAATTCTATCGTTTGAATAAACACTGTCGTCTTTTGCTAGCATGCAATTAATGTCATTCAGTTACACTACCTTGATGGGTCAAGTGGACTATGTGATACTAGGTTGTGAGGCATACTACCCAACTTAAAAGAATTAAACTGATACTGTGATTGTCTTAAGAATACCGTAGAAACTCCTGTTAAGGTCTACGAGAAGGGGTCTTGGTACTTATTAGGGTATCCTCTTATATTACATAGGTCATGGCCGTCTTTGTCTTAGTCATAGTGCTTATAGAACAAGTGTCAATAGTAAGGATAGAAGAGTTACTAGCCTCAAGGTAAAAGGGGGTATAACTTATATCGAGGTGGGGGTACATGCTACGCAATTTAAAACTAAGGGATAATCACCAGGTCACAATCTACAAGAATAACTTAAACCATCAAGTTCTAACTACTAAGCACACAATTTCAAAATTTAACATTAACAACTATAATCCTAGCAACTATATGTCCTTAACACAGAATAAAATTACCTAGCCTACAATCAGAAGTGTCAGATGGCACGAGTTGAAAGATGAAGAGAAGAAACATAATTAGTCGTCGCACAATAGCGAGTGCTTTGGTCGCAGAGGAGCAATATATGAAATTAAAAATAGAGGGCTCTAGATAGCATCATAGTTTTCTAAGGGGATGGTATGCTAGTTGCTATGTTCGAGGTATGATCAAGAAAAAAAGTGTTGATTATATTCCTCTAGGCTTCCTAAGGTGTTGTCTACTAATAATAAGACAATGATCTAAGTTTATAGTTTTCCAATACTATCTAACTATGAAGGTTAGGTTCAATCCTAATTTTCAATTTTTGGTTTTCTATTGGTTCCTCAATACTAGGGTCAAACATTATGGTAAAACTTCTAACTAACTCTAGTAGTGTCTATACTACTCTCAAGTCCTCATAATACATCAAGGGGTAATGGTGAACCAATTTATAGATAAGGAATTCTAGGTTTTACTAGATATTCTAAACTTAGTGGTGTGTCTATATTCTCATTGTATTCTTAATAGGTGTGCTACTCTAATTATCATCAAACAACAGGAACTTCTATATTCTAGGAGAAGGCTATACTTAAAGAACTATTAGGGAAGCACATGAATCAAGCATAATGCAATTGTTCAAATAGAACAGATAGGAGGAAGATGAATCAAGTCAATGTAGATGAGATCCTATACTCTAGTCCTAGGTGCAGGCTTGTTCGGTACAGTAACGTAACCGAGACAATATACTCTCGACCTGCATGGACCACCACAAAAACATGTCACGCCCCAGTCCCAAAAATACGTAGGACTAGGACACGTAAGCATGCCAGCCGTATGGATATGGCAACTCCAATATATGGAAACCAAATCCATACGTACGTTGTATTATGAATATCAAATCCACAAGTGGTAAAAATGTAATACAAGTCACAGGGTAAAATCTAAATCTCATCCACCAAAATCATATCTGAATAAAATAACCAATGTCTATGAAACTAGATCTCAATAAGAAGTATCTAAGGATGATAGTTGGATGGAAACAAATCCACTACCAACTCAAATGGAAAAGTAAATACAATATAAGTACAACTCACTCAAACAATATAAGTACCAGCTACCAATCACGGCTCGAAGGGAAGACATCCACGAAGCTTCTATATCCTTCCAATCTGCGCTCCTGCAAATACTCAAGAACAGGTACACCTGGCAGCGGACCAAGTCCTCAAAGGGACATAACAAGTATACTTAAACACATGCCAATAAAGTACTGAAATAAATATCCAATGGATCGCCTAACCATCTATGTGAATACAGTTTGAGAACAACTTTCTAACAAGTGAGCTATCTGGCTGAGAACTGGGATTGGCATGACTCTCTCGGAGAACCAGGGGCCTCAAAGGCATGTCGTCTTTTGAACGGCAAAGGCCCGCCAAGTAGTAAAGGGGTCATCACCGCCCGTATCTCCAGCGGAGCTTCCGGGTTACAGAAGGAAAAGTGTAAAGGAGCTCAAATGTGATACTTGTTGTTCTCCCTACCCCATGCTCTAAGCATGTCACATCCATGACACGATTTGGTCCATAGCCTATTCTTAGTACCCTAGCCCAATCCTGCAACCAAACAAGGACAAGGATGGGACCACCGTACTACAATAGGCTATGTCCCTAGACCTCTAATAACTGCTAAGTCTTCTAGCATGCAAAATTTCTAACAGCAGTTATTCCTAACGCACGGCCCACACGTACAGGAGGCCAACCCTGCACGCAAGTCCGTGATCTCTATATGAGACTCACACTCGTGTAACAACTGTGTCACGGCCAATGAACCTAATGATGCTACAGGATAATGGGGTAGTCTCATGAACAAGGTCAATACAAATACATAAATAAAAATATATCGCGACGACACTGTCGCGCGCATTTTATATAATAGTTAAAATATATGAACTAAAGACAGAAAATAAAGATGCATGCAACATATGGAATATAAATAACAGTACAATGGCAAGGTATACTTGCCTGGGGTCCTGCTGTTGGTATGAATCAGAGTCCAAGTCACAGTCCAAATAGCCTATGTATTACAAATTTATCACGTCAAAAGATAATTTATTTTAATTTATTTAATTCTGGAATAATTACTCTAAAATCCTATTTTAATCTTATTATTCTGATTTTTATGTTTATTCCTAAATTTTGTCCAAAGAAACTGAATTTTATCAACTCGAGACTCATGGCACGCAAATCGAGGCGATCTGTTGACCAAAAAGTCAACCAATACAAACTCGACTTTCATGCATGATTTTTTATAGATTTCAGCATCAAAAATATACTAGAATTTACGGCTCGTCTGAATTCAAATTCGTTTGGGAATTATGGCACATACAAATTTTGTATTGTGCACCGACGGTTAAATTCTACCCTAGAAGTTCTACAGAATTAACAGTATGTAAATACTTCGAAATAAATTCTGGGAAAAATATATGTCAATGATCTCGACATTAGCTTTCCGAAACTTTAAACGGTTCATGATTCTGATTCCTGGTTCTCCCGAAATCATGAAAACATCAAAACACGTCTATTTTCGGACATGCTGTGCTCTACGAATTTTCCAGAATTTAATACTTATAATTTCGTAAGAAAATTTATATAAACAGAAATCTAACCTCAATATCGTTCTAACAAAAAAAATGGAGCGCGTTTGGAGTCCGGAGCTAGGAGATATTGTCTTTTTAATTCGTCATAACTAGTAGAAAATGAGACTGAATTTATGACGAATTTTGACTATTTTTTGGACGAAAAAGAGAGGAATTTGGGAAAGAAAAATATGAAGGATGAGGTATTTATAATGGTGGACACTACTTAATTAAATAAGAATAGGATTGGTTAATTTGGATAGGATTATGATGAATTTAAATAAGGATAGGATATGCATGAAGTTGATTTCCTAGTAGGTTCAGGATTTGAATTAATTCAAAATAGAGTTTGAATTTATCTCAATAATTTATAATCTTAAATATAATTAAAGATAATACAAATAATTTATAAAATCTTATTAATATCTATTAACACTAAATTAGCATCTATCTAATATTAAGACTATATATATCCAAATAAATCCTAAATAATTTTAAAATCTAAATAAATTTCTTAAAATTCTAAATAAATTACAAAAAAATATTATTAAATATTTTAAACTAAAATAAATATTTGGTAGGAATGACATGCAAATATGGTCGTATAGTAAATCATAGAAGTCATAGAAATTTATGTTTTAATTACCAAAAAAATTCTAGAAAAATCTCCAAAAATCTAAAATAACCTAAAATAATTCTAAATGAATATTTATATAAGTAAATATATCAAGAAATTTATTTTCTAATTAACTAAGAGCATATTCTAAATAAATTCAACATATATAATAAATATAATAATATAAAATATACAGAAAATACCTATTTTGGGTGAGGGAGTTTACACAATGTCTTCCACCAGTACTTGGATAAGTTCGTGGTGGTATTTATAGACAACATCTTGATATATTCCAAGAGCCAGGAGGAGCATGAGAGGCATCTCAGGATCGTGTTGGAGATGCTGAGACATGAGAGGCTGTACGCCAAACTCAGCAAATATAAGTTCTGCTTGGATAGAGTACCATTTCTGGGGCACATAATCACCGGAGATGGACTATCAGTTGACCCGGAGAAGATAGCCGCAGTAGAGACCTGGCCTACCCCTACATCAGTTACGGAGGTTAGGAGCTTCCTCGGACTTACCGGATATTATCGGAGGTTCGTGGAAAACTTCTCGAGGATAGCTGCGCCTATGACGCGACTGACGCGTAAAGGCGAAGAGTTTATCTGGACCGACAAGTATCAGGCGACTTTTGATGAGCTGAAGAAGCGTCTGACATCAGCACCGATTTTGACACTACCTTCAGGATCAGGAGGATTTGTAGTGTACAGTGATGCGTCAGGGAGCGGATTGGGATGTGTACTGATACAACACGGCAAGGTGAGAGCATACGCATCGAGACAGCTGAGAGTTCATGAGAAGAACTATCCGACGCACGACTTGGAGCTAGCTGTAGTGATATTTGCACTAAAGCTATAGAGACATTACCTTTATGGTGAGCGTGTTGAGATTTATACAGATCATAAAAGCCTGAAGTACTTCTACACGCAGAAGGAACTCAACATGAGGCAGAGACGTTGGCTAGAGTTGATGACAGATTATGATACTGAGTTACAGTACCACCCTGGCAAGGCGAATATCGTAGCAGATGCCTTAAGCAGGAAGCCCATGGCATACTTTTTAACGATGCAGCGACAGTTGCTAGAGGATCTCCAGGAGCTTGGGATAGAGATCGTATTGCCAGGCATGGATGGACAGATTGCCAGTCTTGAGGTTCAGTCTACTTTGATTGAGAGGATCAAGGCAGCATTGCCTACAGATGCGAGATTTTGACGTCTATGAGAGAGGACATAAGCCGGCATGCAGGCGGGACTCAGGATTCATGAAGACGGAACGATGAGGTACGAAGATCGCCTATATGTTTCGAGTGGCGAGCTACGCCAAGAGTTGATGACCAAGGCTCATAGCTCGATTTATTCCATTCATCCCGGAGGTACGAAGATGTACCGAGACTTGAGGCAACATTTCTGGTGGCATGGGACGAAGAGAGAAATTATAAGATTTGTGGCAAAGTGTTTAGTTTATCAGCAAGTCAAGGCTGAACATCAGAGGACTGCAGGATTATTGCAGCCACTTCCCATTTTCGAGTGGAAGTGGGAACACATTATCATGGACTTCGTCACAAGATTTTTGCAGAGCCCTAGCGGGAAGGATGCAGTTTGGGTTGTGGTAGACAGACTCACCAAGTCTGCACATTTTTTGCCCTTCAGAGTTGGGCAATCCATAGAGATACTAGCTGACATGTATATGAGACAGATAGTACGATTACATGGAGTGCCTGTCAACATCGTATCAGATCGTGATTCCAGATTCATGTCACATTTTTGGCGGAGTATGCAGGAGAGCCTAGGAACTCGTCTCAAGTTCAGCACTATATATCATCCACAGACTGATGGTCAGTCAGAGCGCACGATACAGATATTAGAGGATATGTTGAGAGCGTGCATGATTGATTTTGGAGGATCTTGGGAGGACCACCTACACTTGGTGGAATTCTCCTACAATAACAGTTACCAGGCCAGCATACAGATGGCACCTTATGAGGCACTGTACAACAGAAAATATAGGTCGCCAGTTTGTTGGAGTGACGTGGGAGAGCATCAGATACTTGGTCCAGAGTTGGTGACACAGATAGTAGAGAAAGTCAAGCAGATTCAGAGCCACCTGCGCGCAGCTCAGGACAGGCAGAAATACTGGGCAGATGCTCACCACAGACCATTGGAGTTCAAGGAGGGTGACCACATATTTTTAAGGATATCGCCCACCCATGGTACCTTCAGATTCGGAGGCAGAGGCAAGCTGAGTCCGAGGTACATCGGACCTTTTGATATTTTGGAACGAGTTGGCGAAGTGGCTTACCGTCTTGCATTACCTCCATCATTAGAGGGAGTACATGACGTATTTCACGTATCGCAGCTGAGGAGATATGTCGCAGACCCTAGCCACGTGCTTGATCATTCAGAGATTATAGTCGGGCCCAGACTGCCTTACGTAGAGCAGCCAGTTGAGATCCTCGATCGCAGCAAGAAGACTTTGAGAGGGCAGACGATTCGACTGGTCAGAGTGGCATGGAAGCACCATTCATCAGGCGAGTCTACTTGGGAGCTCGAGGATTCTATTCGATAGCGATTCCCGTACTTATTTAAGGAGCAAGGTACGAATTTACGTACGATATTTGATTACTAGTTGTTTTAAAATTCTGTTAGATATTATCATGCTTTACTTTTAATTTCGGGGACGAAATTTTTCTATGTTGGGAAGAATGTAAACCCCCTCGATTTATTCTGTAGATAGTTAGGGTGGATTTGGAAAATTTTGATTTTTGGTAGCAGATGTCGAGGTTTAGAGTGGAGATAATTTTATCTGGTATTTAATTCATTTAATTAAAACCCTTGGCGCGCCCTATCATTCCTAAATTAATCGGAGCCCAATATCAGCCCATAAATTCCATCAGGCTATTGTACTTTTGACTTGACTCGCCAAATTAGGCACTAGACTTTTTCGTCTCTTAAAATCATTTTTTATTGTGCTCTAAATTAATTGCGCAACTTTCCGAAAATTGTAACCCATATTTAATTCCGTGTCGGACACCTGTGTCGTTACCCTAAATTTTGGGATACCAACTTAACCCGTTGAGCCGGACCAACTAAAGGGTCCAAGACTGACTCCAAGCCCCCACCATTTTTGACCTTTGTGTCATCTCCAGATTTTGACCCCAAGTGCCACCATTTAATTTAAATTCGTGGGACACTTTATTTCTATTTAAATCGGGGATACCAACTTTGTCAATCCTATTTTTAATCCTTAATTAATCCCAATACCATTTTAATTAAACTCGTGCCTAACGCACAACACCCTCTCACCATAAAAATTACTAAACACAATTTTCTCCACAATTTTTGCGTCATTTTATGTGTTCATACAATTTCTCAAATTTAAGGGGCTAAGTTGCAATAAATAAATTTATGTGTCATCACCCTATTGGCCATGAACAATGGAGAGGTCACAAAATGGGGTCCTAATTTCACCCATCCACTCACCACCCTTCATGAAGAAATCAATTCCTTCATGACAAATCTCCACCCTCTATTTTGAATGACAACATCACCACCCTCCATCCAATTCCCAATCCCCTATAAAATATTACCTCACCCCACCCTCATAACACACCACCGGCCCTAATCCCAAGGTAAACTCCCCCCCTCTTTCTCTCTCCTCCTCCATTTATTCTTCATGCAAGCTTCTTCTTCCTCCATTCCTATTTTTCTTCTTCCTTTACTTCTCTCTTTTTCTCACTGAAGAAGACTCTCCCCACTCATGCCGACTTCAGCCGACCCTGCCGGCCTGTGATATCCCGACCTCCGACCGGACTGAGGGATCCCCTGACCGACTGAGCAGCTCGCCCGACCGCCTGCTCTCCCCGTACGGCACTGTGCAGCAGCCATTCTCCCCGTGCGGCACTGTGCAGCAGCCATTCTCCCCGTGCGGCACTGTGCAGCAGCCATTCTCCCCGCGCGGCACCGTGCAGCAGCCATTCTCCCCACGTGGTACTGTGCAGCAACCATTCTCCCCCGCGGCTGTGCATCTCTCCCCGCGGTGCACCTCACCTGACCGGCCAGTGCGACCCCGATCGACCGGTCCGCAGCAGCGTTCTCCCCCGCGCTGGACTGAGCAGTCCCCCGGCCACCTCCCTATCCAGCCTACACTACCACCATCATCACCACCACCCTTACCTCTTCACCACCACCCCCGGCCACCTTCTCCGGCCGTACCCAGCACCGTCGTCGTCAAGGTCGACTCTCCCCCTATCTTTATTTAATTTCCAGATTTATTTTGGTTATAAATAGGATGGTATTTATATATGTGAAATGCTAGCTAGGGTTTTGGATTATATATGTGGATGGCTAGTGTAATGTGGTAATTGAAATATATGATTGAGGTATATATAGGTTGAGGTTAATGATGATTAAATATGAGTATGGATGAGGTTATGTTAATGAGGATTAATATATTTTAGAGTCTATGTAGTGTAGTTTAGTGTTCCTTTGAGCTATATGTGTAGGTATATTGATTAGGGACATTATATGTGGGTTGTTAGGGTTCTTTCTTTTTAACACATTATATATGTAAGAATGAGGATCCTTGATACTTATGGTTGTGTGCAGTAGTTAGGGTTTAGGAGCACGGGTTGATGATTTATACTTGTGTGTTTAATTGGGAAGAGAAGCATTACTTATACAGCATATATGGTGATTGGTAACAACGATATTAAACGAGGAACTTAAAATCTTAAACTGTATTTTGAGGATGGTTTGATGATGTGGTACAAATGATTAGGTGATTTGACGTATCGTACCGATAGTTAACTGTGGTCAACCCCCTAGTGACTTGTCCCTGTGAGTCGTAGCTGAGACTAAGTTTAGGTGTAGATGTGTGTAGCATCCCTGTCTGTCGTAAATTAGATTATTGATTCTAGTTTGTAACTCATCTCTAGGTACTGCGGGACCTGAGGACTTGGACGCGGTACCAGATCCCCCTCATCAGCAGCCACACGCATGCAAGTGTCCCTTGCCACCATGTATTTCAGTTTACAGATATTTGTTGTTCTTTATGTACTTCGTGCACATTTTTATGTTGACGTTTGATACTCCACGTCCGGTTCACAACCGGGTATTGACATTCGACGTAACGTCTTAGAATAATTGCTAGATGCTTCATAGCACCTCGATGCACGTACCTGAGTATATCGATACCCCAGGACACACTTATACACCGTGATCGTGCCAGATTCATGTTTCCTGATACTGACATCATGACCATAGACTGGGATGACCTTAGGGTCGTGTCTGTTAAGTTAATTCTGTGTGTCGAGACTGTAGTTAGAGGTTCAGGTTCAACGCACAATCGTTGACCGCTTGGAAAGAGGAAGACAGTTACTAGACGTTTGGGCTACTCTGCACGTGCTTATATTTATGTAGTATTTTATAGTGATACCTGTATCTAGTGTAGTTGTTTCACCCGTGTGACTCCTTGCCCGGAGCTGCGGTACGTGCTGTGTGTTTCCGTGTCCGGAGCAACGATTTTATTTTGGATGGCCCATGCGTCGAACATTGTCTTTAAACTGTGTCACACTTGTTTGGTTATGTTAGATTACCCTGTTGTTGCACTTATACCATCTGTTTACTTGGCATATTGTATTTCTGTACCTTGTTACGTCCCTCTGAGGACCTGGTTCCCTTCCAGGTGTAGGCTACGAGGATTACCCGGAGGAGTACGGACCGGGCATCTATCCAGCAGCTGTACTCACTGCCGAGGACGAGGTCATTCCTGAGGACTTTGCCTGATCGCAGGTAGTGACTCTTTCCTTGGGACGGTATTATTACCTAGTTACCTGCTGTCGTCCCAAGTTATCTTATTGCTTACTTTTATTCCAGTATATTTGTACTAGCGGGTTTGTTCCCGTGTGACTACTCTAGTATTTGTACTTGATACTTATTTGGATATTTCCTTCCTGCACATTAGTCGTTGTATTTACTTCTATTGTGCTTTATATTGCTGCCTGTGGATGAGATTTAGATTGAGTATACTTGTGTTATGTGATAGATTATTCATTGTACTTCACAGCTTAAGTGTACTCCGACGGGCCCATTAGATTGGAAAGCCCGCCGAAGTACACTGCTGGCTATTGCCATGTGTCTCGATTCCTTATCCATGGAACCGAGGCGTGACAAGAAACTTGGGATAAAGGTGCTCGGCCTAGGAGGGGATGCTCAGCTTGAAGAAGGTGGTCCGGCGAGTGGTTGAGAAGAGTAGAGGTGGTGGTCGGGGTTGAAGATATAGGTGGTTATCGTGGAGGAGGAGGAGAAGGAGGAGGAGAAGGAGGCAGTAGTGGTTTTGGCGGGTGCTCCGGTAGGTGGTTGAGAAGATATGGAGATGGTGTTGGCTGATGGTAGTTGCTGTCGTGGAGGAGAAGGGGAGGCAGTGGTGGTGGTGGCTAGTTTTTTTGGAGAGGTGGTAGTGATGGAGGTAGCTGTCATGGAGGAGGAGGAGGAGGAGGAGGAGGAGGAGAAGGAGGAGAAGGTGATAGTGGTTGGCGGTAGTGATGTTTGGGGCTAATGGCAGTGAGGTGGCAGAGGTGATAGTGGTTGGGGGTGTTGATGTTGGGGGCTGATGGCAGTGAGGTGGTGGAGGTGATGGTGGTTGGCGGTGTTGGAGCTGATGGTGGTTGGCGGAGGTGATGGTGGTTGGTGGTGGTAATGGTGGCAGCTGATGGCGGTGGCTGAGATGATGGTGGTTGGCGATGGTGATGTTAGTGGAGCTCCGGCCGGGGGGGTGTGCTCCGGTCCTAGTTAATGGAGGTATATGAGGAAAAAATTAAGTAGAAGGGAAGGAGAAGAAGAATGATAAGTGAGGAGAGAGGGAAGAGGTGTATTTAATGAAGAGATGGAGCATTAGGATTAGGGCCGGCTAGGTTCCCAAGGAGAGGGTAATTTGTCATGAAGGAAAATGAGGGGTAGTGATGTGTTGAGGTTTGAATGGAGGGTTGGGATGCATTGTAGGCATATTTTGTTGCATAGTGCCATACAAAAAGGTGAGAGAGGAGGGTGCCAAGATCGGTCAAGGCTATCAAGAATGGGTCTTTTTTATTTGCTCCAACCAATAGTAGGTGGACACATGGCTAGTTATTTGCACAAAAGTCTCCAATAGTTTAGAACTTGCACAAAGAGAAAAAAGTGGAATAGATGTAGAAAAATACCATATTTAATGTGTTGTAGTGGAGGAAATTGGTGTATGGTGTTTTGTATGAACCGTGAGGGTGTGAGCTGGGGTTTGGGTTGGTGTTGGGTCTAGTTTTGGGTTAGGTTGAGTCATTGCACCAATTTAGTTAAAATTAGTGTCATTGGTGTTCTTAATTTAATTGGAAGTGCATAGAATTTAAATTAGGTAGAACACAAGTGTCATTGACGTAGTTGACTCGGAATAGATTATTGTCATAAATTTGGTTGCGAGAAAAGGGTCGAGATTGTGTCTCCAATTTTGATTGGAACGAGCAAAGATGCAAAGTTATATTTATTTAGATTTAAAACTAGATATTTTGTAACGAATATTGTGCGACTAAAATAAAGTACAAGAGAGGGTATTTATGAGTGACCCAAAGGTCAAATTGGAATACTGGCACGTCAAGGTCAAGAATGTAAATTTTATTTGAAAGCAAAAGCTAGAGTAGCTCTCCAAATATCAAAACAACGGCAAGGTACACCAAGTGATACGAAATTTTGTACGTTAATTTAAAACACCATGTTCTAATTCTAAATGGCTCCAAACTAACCCTAGTCTCTTTCTCTAAGCCAAGTAGACCTAAATTTGGTCGAGAGGGTTTACAATAATTATGAAATACCATTATTAACAATATTACTAAAAATAGAAACGGATAAAAATACCCCTCTCCAGGAAAGTGGTGGTTACATATCGGGAGGAAGTCGCATGTCCGTCGACGTGTGTTGGTAATTCGTCGCCTAAGAATATAAATTTACTCAGCGACGGTTGTATCCGTCCTAGCGTATCGCAAGTACGTCCTAGGTAGCCGCTAAGTTGACGGATGTCTGTCGCTAATATGCACATAACTATAAAAAAATACTTTTAAATACAGATATCCCAGCATGGTTGGTTTATATAAAACATGTTAAACACTATCAATATATCAACCACCCAATGCAACCCGATGTTAAATTTTTGTCCAATCGGACATTCAACGGCATAAACGCACGCTGGAAACACACACGAGACATAATTCAGAAAAGATATATAATTAAGATAATAAAATTAATCGCATACATGAACAACATCCACAAGTCCACGACCACAAGTCCAAATAAAATAATCAAAGTACATGAACAACATCCATAAGTCTACGACCACGGCAACACAAATAAATAATATCCACAAGTTCACGATTACTACAACACAAATAAATATCAAATATAAATAAAATCACCGATCAGGCGGTGTTCCCTGGTCACACAAACATTCGAGGATGTCTGAAGAAATTTTATTCACTAATTCATATAGTAGTGAACCTAACGCCTTTGGCGGCAATAAACTTAGGAGTCTCATCACTGCGTCAGCAGATAGAAAAGGGCCAGAAGCAGCTAGGGGAGGATCAGAGACACCAGAAGAACCAGATGTCGTGGCGACAGAGAAAACAACGGGTAGAGCACGAACACCGAAAGAACCATGCTCCATGGAGGCCTGCATGCTGCTGATCGACTCCTGCATACCCACCACAGTGGCTTACAGTATGGTCTTTGTCATAACAATTTTCTCTATCCTATCAGGTTGTGCCACAACAGAAGACGCTGGTGGTGGAGGTCTCAAGTATACCGACATCTGCAATGCCAAGGAACCGGTGCCATAGACGCGTATGCTTTTCCTTCTTCCGCCAGCACTGTACAAAAAGGTCGTTCATCCGAGCGGCCATAGAAGAGAACGCTATGGTGGGCGAAGACTCAGCGACACTCTCTTCCACCCCATCATGTGTAGTCCGAGAGGCGCTCTCAGTCTGTAGAGACTGGAACGTAGCATATCCAACGACCCATACTTTATTTTCTAATGGACTTCTAACTTGTAATATAAATTCTAATACCTCATATTATTCTAACTTATAATATAAATTAAAATACTTACATCAATCTTGCTGGTCTTCCCATTTATGTAGCTTTCGTCCTTCCTCCTCTTGTGCATATACTCAAAAATATCGGCAAAACTGATACTAGAGGGATCTTCCCTCTCCTTCGCCAGCTTCTCCACCTGTGTACGAAACAATAAGAAAACATATTAACTTGATAATTAATGTTATTTAACTATATAATGAAAATATTTAAGTACTTCGTATTATCTTACCAGGTTTCGATAGTACAAAGCGATGGGGATCGATCCACCATTATGCAAACTCCCATGAGATCGTGTCTTCTTCCCTTGCTCAAACCTCTTCTTGAACTCAGGAGTATCGAGCTCCTTCTGCATCCTCTCCCAAAAATTATCACGGATCCAAGGTTTTTTGCCCTTTCCAGCATTTATCTTTTTTTGCAAATCATCATTCGCATCCCACATCTTCTTGCTACAGGCGCCGCGATATGTCTTTCTGATCTCCGCATCGCGATGCTCGGGCCACCAGTAGATTTTCTAACATACAAATTCAATTAACAATTAAAATAAATATATTAATAAATAGAATAACAGAAAAGATCGCATATACCTTCATCTAGTCAAGCCATATATATTGCATGTCGGGCGGCACATCAGAGAATCTAAGGTAGGGGTCATGGTAGTTTTTCCTAATGATTTCCCCAAGTGTCGAAGTAGCAATATAGGAAAAAAAATCTACAAAGAAATAATAACAGATTATCTAGTTGAATAAATAAATAAAATATATGAAATTAACTACATCAGATGAAATATATAAATTTACTTACAGCTCTTTGGTCGCGGGACAAAGCTCATTTCTGAACTGTCCCTTCGGTCTCTCTGGTTGTGTTGGATGACCACCCGGTCTGGGGATATACCGACCACTAGCACCATACTCTAAGTGTCATGCCCCAGTCCCAAAATACGTAGGACTAGGACACGTAAGCATACCAGCCATATGGATATGGCAACTCCAATATATGAAAACCAAAATTCACACGTATGCTGTAATATGAATATCAAATCCACAAGTGGTATAAATATATGTCACCAGTCACAGGGTATAATCTAAATCTTATCCACAGAAAATCGAATATAAATAAATAACCAATATCTATAAAACTTGATCTCACTACAAAGTATCTAAAGATGATAGTTAAATGGAAATAAATCCACTACCAACTCGAATGTAAAAGTACAACACAATAAACACAATATAAGAATACCAGCTAACAATCACGGGCTCGAAGAGAAGACATCCTCGAAACATATATAACCATCCGAATCTGTGCTCCTGCGAATAATCAAGAACAGATACACCTGGAAGGGCCAGGTCCTCAGAGGGACATAACAAGATACATAAATTTATGCCAATAAAGTACTGAAATAAATATCCAACGGTCGCCTAACTGTCTAAGTGAATGCAGTTTAAGAACAACTTTCTAATAAGTGGGCTATCTGGCTAAAAATGGGATTGGCATGACTCTCTCAGAGAATCAGGGGCCTCAAAGCATACCGTCTTTTGAACGGCAGAGGCCTCCAATTGTATAGGGGTCATCACCACCCGTATCTCCAGCGGAGCTTCCGGGTTATAGAAGAAAAAAGTGCAAAGGAGCCCAAATGCGGTACTTGTTGTTCTCTCCACCTCATGCTCTAAGCATGTCACATCCATGACACAATTTGGTTCATAGCCTATTTTTAGCACCCTAGTCCAATCCTACAACCAAACAAGGACAAGGATGGGACCACCGTACTACAATAGGCTATGTCCATGGACCACTAATAACTGCTAAGTCTTCTAGCATACAAAGTTTCTATCAGCAGTCATCCCTAACGCACGGCCCATATATACAGGAGGCCAGACCTGTCACGTAGTACGTGATCTATATGAGACTCACACTCGTGTAACAACTGTGTCACGGCCAATAAACCTAATGATGCTACATGATAATAGGGTAGTCTCATAAACAAGGTCAATACAAATACATAAATAAAAATATATCGCGATGACACCGTCGCGCGCATTTTATATAACAGTTAAAATATATGAACTAAAGATAGAAAATAAAGATGCATGCAACATATGGAACATAAATAACAGTACAATGGTAAGGTATACTTGTCTGCCAAGAAGCTGCAAAATATAACGTCCAGATGTCCAACACACAGGACCAAAAGCTATGGCCTTAGAACGAATATCTTCGAATGCTGAAATAGATATCACCAATGTTCCCAAAATAAGTAAAATAGCTAGAAAGTACTTTCCTTTCGTCCAATTTGAACACAGGAGCAAAACGGTAATTTTGGGTCAAAGTGGGGTCCACGTGTGGCCCACTTTGCACCGAAAAGTGTGCCAAGGGTAAAGGTCTCTAAATAGAACAAATTATAGGTCAAACAAACTCTAAATGTCAATACGAACTCAACGGTATGTCCAAATGTCGAATCTGATGAGCCGAACACAATTTTGCCCAAAAAGTCGATCGCGGGGCCCGCCAATTGGCGACTTTATCGACTATCTCAGAATTGCGTAAAAAGTGGGTCACAGGACCAGCGCGATACCACGAGTCCAGTGGCGCAAATTTCGTCGCAATCTAACGAGTGTGCACAAAATGCGCACGACTTTCGCAAAAGTTACGATACGGAGATTGTCCGTAGATACGGGCTGATTTTGACGCGCACACACGTCCAAATTAGTTTTCGTGAACTCTCACATGTCCGGATATACTGTGCGCACCTTTTGGTACACTTGGTACACGACGGGGTGGTCCCGTTTGGTGGGGCATGCTCAGTTTCACAATTTTTGGACATCTGGAAAAAGTGAGTTTTCGGGGTTTTCCAACGAATTTAATTTTACATACAACAGTTAACAAATTAATGTAATTAATAAAAAATAATCTAGGTCAAGTGGTCTCCGCATACCAAAAAGAAAAATTAAATTCGGATCTCTGTGGTGGAAGATACAAATCTGGGAACATAGGTGGTCACCGTAGTTTTCTGCGATACCCAAAAGTGGTCTTTTTCTGTCAACTTGGACGCTGTTTTCGCCTAGGGTTACGTACTGTTTGAGGTCAACTAATATATAAATATTGAAGAGAGATAGGTAAGGATCATACCGGCAAAGAAGGGATCGAGTTTGGTCGAGCGAGGGTGCTGGAATCGAGACGAGAACACAGGTACGCTGCAATCGAATCTGCCGTGCGCGGGGTCGCGGTTGATCGCGGTCGTCGGCGGTGTTGGTTTTCCGGCGGGCGGTTGGGTGGCTGCGGCGGACGTCTAGGCTGGCAGCGGCCAGGGGTCGAGGAGGATGGGGAATGATTTAGGGTTTAGGATTTTGTAGAATGTTATATATATAGAAGAGAGAGATGATGAGAGAGCGGGGGGGATGAGTCCGCTCGGGGGAAAGCGGCTGGGTTTAGCTGCTGCTTTTAATCTCTCTTAACGGGTGAACGCGGGTGCGATTATTAGGAATCCATTAGGGATTTTGATAGTTTTCTTTTCTTTCTTTTTTCTTTTTCTTTTCCTTTTCCAATCTTTTCTTTTTCTTTTTCCATTTCTATTTCTTTCTTTTTCTTTTAAAATATATATATATATATATATATATATATATATATATATATATATATATATATATCCATAGAAAATCTAGAATTATATTATTGCATACCATTAAGCTAGCAACTGTCCAAAGGGTCTCCTACATGAAATAAATTAAAAAAAATTATACCGGCTCCATAAATCCCCTAAATGCATAAATACGTCAAATAAAAATTAAATAAAATCTATTTCTCCTAATTTTCTCATAATTACTATAATTTAATCAATAATTAATTAAAAATAGATTAATACGATTTTTAGGATTAGGGATTTTACACTAAGTCTGGATACTCTGGGTCCCATCGTACAGCTATCAGAGTATCTGGTGGACGAACTGACGATGGGGTGCCAGGGATCTGCATCAGATGATGATGGGAGCATAAATGTCGATGATGGAGCATCGGGGACGTATAAGACAAATGGCGGAGTGTCTGTGCATATAGCCGATGGCAGAGTGGAGGTGCCTTCGACCGACGATGGGGTATCAGGATCACGTGACAGAGGAGATAATCTATCCCCGGGTAGTATAAGATCATGACCACCTCGATCACATCCACGACCACGATCACCACGATCACGACCACAACCACGACCACCAGCTATCTATGATCACGATTCACATATATAAACATCTAATAAATAGAACTAAGCAACATAATAGATATATAATAAATAGAACTAAGCAACAAGATAGACAACTAATAAATAGAACTAACCAACAAAACAACTATGAAAATTGAGATAGAAATATTTTCAGTAAGAGATAGAAGTATTTTTAGTAATAAAATCAAACTCCATCTCTAGGTACAACATGTAGACAACATAGGTAATCTAATCATCGTCATCGTCGTCATCATCGTCATCTTCGTCATAATCCTCATCAAGCTCTTCTTTATCTTCTTCCTCTTCTTCTTCTTCTTCTTTAGAGATGTCTTCCTGGTCGTGGACAAAGCCAATTATCTGGTTGTGAGCTAAGTCTTGTATATCAACCTCTTTCTTCCCTCTATTTTCCTAGATAATAGCTTCAATATCAATATTATCCATGACATCTTCTTTCGACTGTTGTCCCAGATATTGAGGCTCTTCGACCTGGTCCTCCTAGTATACTGGGTATCCAACATTGAACATATTTTTAGCTTTATTCTTACATATCGCCCACTAATCAAATCGATCTCTACAATGCCTTGGGTAACTTATATAGTAGACTTGAACAGCTTGACTTGCTATAACAAACGAGTCAGACCCTCTATATCTCCTGCAATAATTTATATCGATAAATTCAAATTGTTTATTAATTTTCCATCCTTGATTTGGTATTGTTGAACCAATCATATTTGAACATCACAATATTCATATCATATGGGGCCGGATATTATAACTCTACGATATCCCGAAGTACACCATAATAGTCAAAGTCTGGCTCGTCATTGTAGATGGTCCCTCTTATACAAACACCGAAACCCTTTGTATTCAAGCCATCAGTAAAAAATTCAGTATTTATAGGATTTTTAGTTGTTTTAAACTTGAAGCCATTAATGACAGCCTGACCAAGTCCTTGCTTCCTTAATCGGTCCAAATGCCATATAACGAAGGCTCTCATTTATAAGTGTTATTCCAGGCAAGAAAACCTGTAAACACACGTCGATAATAGACAGGTTATTAGCGACATATACAGAAATGGTAGCGGTAGTATATTTAACATATTATCTTAGTTGCTTACATATTTTCTCAACTAGGGCATAAAATTGCAATCGAACTCTCTTTGAAGTTCCTCATTAATATTGGGTTTCCTCATTTTAACTTCATCTCTAAATACACTGAGAGATAGAATCAAAATGAGTTAGTATATTTCATTGACAATATTAGAGATAGCTGTCAAAGTTTAGTCACTTACATCTCCAAATCTCTCACTTATTGTTTGTCATAATTTATAAATACATATTAATGAGCTGCATACAACTCATCGTCACCCAACCACCGTTTCTTACTAGCCCCAATAGGCTTGTCCCTCATATTGAATATCGACAAGCCTCCATTGTAGCTTGCATCTCCTATATCTTCGTCATTCTTTGGATCTTTATTTCGATTTGTCTCGATATGAGTATCGAAATAAATTAAGCAGAAGTTTGAGACCTTCTCGATAATATATGCATCACATATCGAAGCCTCTATATGAGCCTTGTTTCCTAATTTCATTTTAAGATGGTGTAGGTACCTAGAAAAACACATTACTTTGAATTAATTTAGAGTAAAAAATTTACTTAATTTGTTAATTAAAATGTGTCTTATATTGATATTTTACCTTTCAAATGGATACATCCATTGATACTGAACAGGTCCACCGATACGTGCTTTGTACGGTAGATAAATCGGCAGATGCTCCATACCGTCGAAAAATCCAGGAGGAAATACTTTCTCTAATTTGTAAATTGTTAAGATAATTTTCTCCTCAAGTTCAACCATATGTTGCACCGTCGGCTTACTTGAACAAATATCCCTGAAGAATATAGATAGCTCGGCCAACAGAATCCATACAGCAGTAGGCAAAAAATCTCTAAGAGCAATAGGTAAGAACCTTTCCATGAACTCGTGGCAGTCGTGATTCTTTATTCCCGTTAGTTTACGTTCATTGAGATCAACGCATCTAGACAAATTCGATACATAGTCGTCGGGAAATCGTAAACTGGATATCCAGTTGTATATTATCAACTATCTTTCCTGCTTAATATGAATGACGCTATTGGCTTCACAGGTCCACTAACTCCCTTTTGTATTAAGTTTAACTGAGGATACTTGCATATCTCGGCCATGTCTTGTCTTGCTTTGGGATTGTCCTTTTTCTTTCCTTTAATATCCATAATGGTATTGAAGACATTATCGAACACATTATTTTCGATATGTATGACATCAAGATTATGTCTTATAAGATTATCTCTCCAATAAGGTAAGTCCCAGAAGATACTCCGCTTTGTCCAATTATGTATATGTCCAAATCCCTCGACACGATTGTTCGATATTGGATCTTCTATCACGATCGACAAATCCTTCACATATTTCCAAATATCGTATTCCAACAATCTGGTAGGTGGACAAGAAAGTTCTTGCTTTCCAGCTCTAAATGCCTCATTGTTCTTTCTCCAAGGATGTGACGCGGGTAGAAATTGACGGTGACAGTCAAAGAATGAGGCTTTTCCTCCATGTTTAAGATGGAACGCCTTACTCTTTTCCATACATATCGGACACGATTTAGTGTCGTGGGTACTCCATCCTGATAGCATACCATATGCAGAAAAATCATCGATAGTCCACAGAAGTGAAGCTCTCATCTAAAAGTTATGTTTTCTCAAAATATCGTAGGTTGTGACGCCCAACTCCCACAGCTTTTTCAGTTCATCCACCAACGACTACAAATATATATCGATATTCTTCGTCAGATTTCTGGGATCGAGTATGATAACTGTCAAGAACATATAAGGAGTCTTCATACACATTCATGGTGGTAGATTGTAAGTGGTAAGAATCACCGAGCAACAGGAGTATTGAGATCCCAATTGTCGAAAGGAGCGAAGCCATCAGAACTTAGCGCTAATCGAATATTTTTAGGCTCCGCAACAAAATTCGGATAACACTGGTCAAAATACTTCCATGCCTCTCCATCGAAAGGATATGACAATTCTCCATCATCCTTTGTATGTTTCTCGTTATGTCACATCATGTGTTCTACTGCATTAAGGGACATATACATCATCTGTAAGCGCTTCGTGATCGGCAAGTAATTTATGTACTTGTACGGATGTTGTTTTATTCTAGTTGACTTTTTTTCTTCTCTGAACTGGCTTATAACGATCTGCATGGCAGAAACTACATCTTTATTTGTCCTCATTCTCCTTATAGTACAACAATCATCCGTTGCGATAATAATCTATCTTTTTATACCCCAGTCCGAGCTGTGGACCATCATCTTTGATTTGTAAAAGTTTTTAGGAAGCTCTTTCGATTCTTTCGGTAACACCTCTTTGACTAATTATGCGATCCGATCAAAGCATGCTTGCGGTAAATTGAAATCAGACTTTATGTTCAACAAGCGCATCACTACTGACAATACTGAATGAGTCTTACAACCATGATATATAGGAGTATCTGCATCCTTAAACATATTATAGAACTCCTTTGCATTAGGATTCAGATCATCCGGATTAAAATTAGGCCATGCCGCATCATACACCATATCTCGTGCCAAGTTATAGTCTCCATATTCAACATAGTCTACATCATCTTTGATGGCAACTTCCATAGCAACATCTACAACAAAAGTAGACTGTCTTTCAACATAAAGTTTACCTTGCCATGGCCACAGGTCGTAATCACGTACAAAACCCTTAAGTGTCAGATGATTCCTCATAATCACCACTTCTTCGTAACGTCTATTACTACAATGAGCACATGGACACTTGATTTTTGGACCATCCATGTAATCAGGTTTTCTCATGGTATACTTAAGAAATACTTTAATGCCTGCCTTAAAATCATCACTCAGACCAATCATGCTCTCGTGTTGCCGCATGTACATCCATGTATGATCAACTAAGTAACGATCAATTGCTTAGTGGGTGTAAAAAATTCTGTATCGTAAGATAAAATACACATAAGCAATTAGATGTAAATACGACATTATATGGGTATTATAAAAGTATTATAATTTGTACTTTGTGTATTCTACCATAGCAGAAAGTAGAGAAACAGAAAAAAGTTACAACATCGACATTTGTTCAATATGATGCCTTTTCGTATAGTATCGACATGAATTTGGTTATCAATAGCTCAGAACACTACCCAAAATTTATTATAGCATACATTAGTGTGAATCATCTAAGTTCTGTACATCAGTGTAGTATATGTTCTTATCAAATATAGTATCTGAAGGATATAACAGAATTAAGATGAACCCACATAATGTAATGCTAAGACATCAGTTCACAATATAAAATATAATAATGGGTTGTGGTATCATCATTGCGGAGGGATGGGGGCCGAATGACAGTCAATATTATCTACGGCTGCATGGTCTCTACCTCGCCAGTTAAATGGTTGCATGGACTATGCCTCATCGTTATTGGGCCAAGTCCTTGCTTCCTAGAGAAGTAATCCAAATTTTTTAATTAGTTTGTATGATATGCTTTAGTTGGAGCTAGGACATGCTGTGACAATCTAAATTTTGATCTTATGAACTCATTTTCTATGGTAGTTGTTCATCCAAAGTTGCAAACACCTACAAACCCGAGCTCTACCCCTAAAAGCTTAGTACTCACTGATACTACTTATCCTCACACTCATACATCCATAACATACTGTGCCATAGTGCTCTTCTCTTCCTCACATCCACGTATCATGGATACATTGATATCTAGCCACTCAACCTCATATAATCACACTAATATATTATACACTCACTGTGTATCCATATATATAATCATAATTGTTGCAAAGTCTGCACAATTGCCCTCATATTAAATATGCACTGCAAGCCTTAACAAGTTCTATGACAAATACGATGACAAAGTTTTCGATCACGTAGTTCGAGCAATAATAAGAAATTATCACAGAAATTATCCCTAAATGTCGAGTAGTAACAAAAAATCATCACATAAATTATTCCTAAATGGTATACCCTAAATGTCAACAGCAACATATATTGAGAGATCAAATGATCTAGAACTTATAGTAGGAGGGGACACATTGGAGAAGGAGGGGAAACGACGGAGGAGGAGTGGGTAGGGAGGAGCCGAGAGGGGGAACAGGCACAGAGGGGAGTGGGCACGACCACGTCGGAGCTGAGAAAGGGTACCACGGAAAGCGAATCGCTGAAGAAGAGGGGACTACGGGAAGGGGGTCGCCGGAGAGAGGGGACAATAGGAAGGGTAACGCCGGAGAGAGGGAGAGAAGGAAAGTAGAGTGAGAGATGAGAGAGAGAGAGAGAGAGAGAGGTCGATCAAAATGTTAAATTTTGATCAGCCGTATTTTCTTTTAACTAAGGGCACAGACATAGGCGACTGACAACCGACGTTCTAGTATGTCACTACAATCGAGTAGTCATCGCCAATCTGTCGTAAAGGTTTACCACGTAGTTCCCACATAATATGGCACAATCCGGTGATGATATAGCGATGACCTGGCGACAGAATCATATTAAATTTATAATCTATTATATTTGGTCAGTATAATGCCGTTGAGACGTCGCTATTTGGTTTCATATCTCAGCCGTCGCCAATATTCCTTCGCTAAATCTCTGTATTTTAGTAGTGTATGCTCTTGAGTTGAAATTGGAGATGATAGAGTTGAGTAAAACCAATATGTAGGATCAACCTGGTAGTAAGTCCCCTCTCTAGCTTGGTAAGAAGTTCCCTCTCCAGCCTGGTAAGAAGTCCCCTCCCCAGCCTGATAAGAAGTCCCCTCTCCAGTCTGGTAGGAAGTCCCCTCTCCAGCCTGGTTAGAAGTCCCCTCACTACCAAAATATGATAAAATAGCGACATTTTAGCGATGTCATAATAAAATGTCGCTAATATTAAAGACTTGAGCTACTCCTAAAATAAACGTCGCTATACGTCGCTATTGGCGACACATAACGACGTTTAGCGACTGTACTTCAATTTTTACAAGAATAGTCACCATAAGCTTCTTTAACATCGCTAAACGTCACTGATCTTTAGCGACGTATTTACCAACAATTTTTTATATTTGCGTCTCTAATATGAAAAATATTAGTGACGCAAGTATATCACTAGAAAATATCGCTATAGCGATATTTTGTGATTTTTTTCCTGTCAGCGACTAGCTTAAATGCGACTTCATTAAAACATCACTAATTACGTCATTATATTTTTAGCGACATTTTTAGGCCATTTACCGATGTTTCCAAACGTCGCTAATTTGACTTATTCTGGTAGTGCCTCTCTAGCATGGTCAGATGCCTCCTCTTTAGACTTATATGCTTTGGAATAACGGTACTGTCTCTGGGGAACGTTGTCGGATGGATAATCATGAGGTAAAACTATAAGAGGCATATGGGGCTCTGGGCCACGTATAACGGCATCATCCATCCAATCTACCATCCTTCGGATCAGATTGATAACTTATGGTCGCCACATGGAGCTCTCCATTGTACTATTGAGTGCTCCTTCCATTTCTAAATGCTGAAATACGGATGGTTGTCTAATAAATTTAATAAAATAAATTATACTAAAGTGTTGATAAATAAACACTTATAAAATAGCTAAATCTCCTTATTATATTGCGTATGCTACAATCATCGGCAGCTCTATGTTTGAAATGCTGCTCCGCTAAATTATAATCTTGGTTGCACATACGCGGCGCTCCCCACCAACTTTTGTAAGCATCGTCTCTGAAAATTGTATCATTTTTGACAATATGTTAGCAAAATAAAATGATAAGTTACTTAAAACTGAATAAAATAACAACTTACACTCATCCGGTGATTGCAATTGGAAAGACATATCTCGCACACGATAATCCTCGAATCTCGAATTCCAACCAGGAAGCAAATTATGTACTCGAGCTAGTACTTTAGATTGGGAGGTATTACTAGCTGATGGAGAATCAGGGGTTATTTGAACTAATACAAACTATCGCAAAATACAATATGTTAGATTGTACTTGGTTCAATAGTTGCATATGATATAAAACCTATGCAGACTATTTAAAAACAAAATTTTTTGAATATCGGGAGCATCGGACCATATAATATACGGGAGCCATATCACCTATTTGATCATTATGGAGTAAATAAAAATAACATATAATCATTTTTAAATAAATACAGATAGTTGTCTAATAAATTTACTATAAATATGAAATTTATGTACCTCGTGATACTGTAGCGAGTCAAATAGTGCACAGTAAAGGAAGGTAGCTTGATATCTACAGTGAGCTTGGTCCACAAATTCAATCGTCCATCTCCTAGCTACCAGAAAGATACTGATTTCACGACTTATACCAATAACTGGTCTACCGATACCAAAATGTTCGTAGGACAATAGATAATATCATTACCATGCATCCAGTCATATTTATGTAACAGGTCTAAGAAGAATGTAATAACATGATAATTGAATAATATTATTGTGACAAATACCTGTAGTAGAATCATGCATCCACAAAGATTCGTGCTACAGGTATCTATTGTCGTTGTGACAAACTCTAACAAAAAGGTATACAAAAATGCCAATACCGCTGCTCCTCATGCATGTCGAGTACGTTCTTGCAAATTTTCGAAAAATGGTAGATAACAAGCACTTACTTTGTCATGCCCCAGTCTCAAAATACGTAGGACTAGGAACACGTAAGCTTGCCAGCCGCATGTACATGGTAACTCTAATATATGGATACCATGATACACACGTACGCTGTAATATGAACAATAATTGACAAGTGGTGTAGACTATCATAAGTCACAGGGTATAACTAAATCTCATCCACAGAAATTAAATAGAAATAAATAACCAATAACCAAGTAACTAAATCTCAATATAAAGTATCTAAGGATGACAGTCGGATGGAAACAAATCCACTGTCGAACTAGAATATAAAAACAAACACAATATAAGTACAACAACTAACAATCACTGAGAATCGAAGAGAAGACCTCCTCAAAAATATAAGTAACCAGTCCGGATCTGCGCTCCTGCGAATACTCATGAACATCTACACCTGGAAAGGGACCAGGTCCTCAGAGGGATATAACAAGATACATAAAAGTATGTCAATAAAGTACTGAAATAAAATCCAATTGGTCGCCTAACCGTCTAAGTGAATGCAGTTTAAGAACAACTTTCCCAATGTGTAGGCTATCTGGCCATAAATGGGATTGCATGATTCTCTCGGAGAATCAGGGGCCTAAAAAGTATGTCATCTTTTGAACGGCAGAGACCGCCAGATAGTATAGTGGTCATCACGACCACCCATCTCCGGCAGAGCATGCGGGTTACATAAAAGAAAAGTGCAACGGAGCCCACACGCCTTACTTATTGTTCTTCCTACCCTATGCTCTAATTATGTCATATCCATGCATGATAATACCTCTAATAACTGCCAAGTCTACTAGCATGCCAAGTTTCTAACAGCAGTTATCCCTAACGCACGACCCATACGTACAGGAGCCCAACCCAATACGCAGTCCGTGTCCTACATGAGACTCACACTCGTGTAAGAACAGCTGTGTCACGACCAATGAAACCTAATGATGCTTCATGATAATGGGGTAGTCTCATAAACTAGGTCAATGCATATACATAATAAAAATAGATCATGACGACACCGTCGTTGCACCCAAGTTTCCTTGGACGCGCAGTTTATATAGCAATTTAAAATATATGAACTAAATAATAGAAATAAAGATGCATGCAATATATGAAATATAAATAACAGTACAATGGCATGGTATACTTGCCTAGCAAGAAGCTGCGTTAGTACCAATGACCTGCTCCAGAAGTCGCACAGAATAATCCAATAGTCCTATATACATATAATATAATATAATACAATATCAGTCATTACACTAGCACATACACAACCATAATACACTGGACTCAGAGGGTATGCTAGGGGTGACAATGGTCAATTAACAGGGTCAACTGTGCATCTAATTACGCGGGTGTCAAGTCTTCAAATGCTGTGAAAATCGACAGTCAACTAACATGTTCTTAGTATTACTTGGTCAAACGTAAATATGGGATAATCCACAGTGTCCTAGGGTCGTACGACAAATAAACACATATATAGCCACAATTATTATTATCATCTAATTACCTACTTATATATATATATATCCATATATTTATATAATAATATAACCAATAATTTATATACATACCCATTTGAATACATATACTATATATATATATATATATATATATATATATATACCAAGTTGAACAATATACGCATACGCGTACGTATACGTATACGAGTTGGGTTCTCCGACTCAGGGTCTGATGTCAACTAACTATCATAAAGCAATACTAATATCCTAATAGCATACACACAAGCACACATAAAAAGGAGAAGAGGGACAGGTTCGAACCTCGAGGTTAGCGTGCACAGGCACGAGAATCGGGGGTGACTGCTGCAGGTCATCTTCGACGAGGGTGATGGGTCTACAATGACGACGATGATGACGATATTGATGATAATGACGAGGGTAATGATGATGGTGATGATTATGGTGATTAGGTGATGGTGAGATGATGATGATGATAAGGTGATGATAATGAGGTTGCTAAGGGTGATGGTTAAGGGTGATAATGACTATGGTGATTAGGTGATAAGGTGATAAGGATGATAGGGATGATTAATAATTATGTTAATGGTGATGATGATTATAATGGTAATGGTGGTGATGAAGGAAATGATGCTGATGATGGAGTGATGATGAGGATGAGATGATAATGATGATGATGATTGGGATGATGGTGATGATAATGAGATGATGATGGTGATTATTAGATGATGATATGATAAGATGATAATGGTGATGATATCGGGGATGGCCGGAGGCTTACTGCCGGAGTCCGGCGGCTTCAGACGAGGAGGAGATCGGGGCTGCTCTGGTCGAAGGGGAGAAGACGAGGTGGTGGTGTTAATGGGAGGTTGCTGCTCCGGCCAGGGGGAGGTCCGGCTAGGAGGAGTCGAGCAGGGAGGAAGGAGGAGGAGTTCATGGTTCAACGGCTCAGGCGGGTCGAGTCGAGGGAGGTGTGGTCGAGGTACAACGGCTCGGGTTGCTCGGTTCAGGCGGAGGAATGTGATGAGGACCGTTGTAGAGGCGGTGGAGGTTACAGTGGGGAGGTCAGGATGGCCGGGAAGATGGCGGCGGGTAGAGATAACCGACAAGGGTGAAGGGAAGTCGGGATGGCTGATCGTCGGTTCAGCGGGGTTGCTGTCGGCGGGAAGTCCAGGCGGAGGTCAGGGATGCAGGCGACTTAGCGTGGAGAAGATCGAGGAGAAGAGAGGGGAGATAGAGGTGGTTTGCAGATCGAGTCCGGCGGTCTTCGACGTGGGCTCCGGCGGAGGAAGGGGATGAACAGGAGGAGATGGGAAGGGATTCGGTTGGTTGTGTTTAGGTTATGTGTTAGTTGAAATAGAAAAGGAAAAAAAGAAATTAAATATTGTATTTATATATGTAAAGGTGTAGGGTTGGGTTAACCTAGAGGTTTGGGCTTGGTCAATATCTCCTTGGAGTGGGCCTTGGCTTGTCATGTAGGTATTGGAGGGCTATAATTTGTATTGTTTAAAATATAAGGCTAGGGTTAAATGAGGGGGCGATGTTGTAAGTTGCACATTCCGAAAATCATAGGAAAAATTTATATGAACAAAAAATAGGTTTTTTCATGTGTCATGTCCAATTGTGTGGACACCTCAATGCACTTTTGCATAAAAGCACCCAACAATTAGAAAATTGTACAAAGATGAAAATTGGGTTAAATTAAATAGAATTAATGCACAAGGTGTTCTTGAATTAATTAGAAGCACGTGGGGATAAAATTAGTGTGGGACACAAGTGTCATGGACATAGGAGACTCAGAATAGAATATTGTCATAAATTGGGTTGCACAAAACAGGTCAAGATTTTGTCTCCAATTTTGATTGGAACTCACAACGATACAAAGTTGTATTTATATAGAATTAAATAATAACGTCTGCGATGAATATTGTACGACTAAAATGTAGCACAAGAGAGCATAATTATAAGTAACATAAAGGTCAGAATAGAAAACGGGCACGTCTAGGTCAAGGATATAAAATTTATAGGAAAATTTATAGGAAGGCAATGGCTAGTGTAGTGCTCTAATTATTGAAGCAACAGTAAGATGCACTAAGTGATTTAAATATTATATAATTAAATAAAATATCGTGTTCTATTTCTAATTGGATTCAACTAGCCCTAGTTTCACTATATAAGCCAAGTAGGCCTAATTTTTGGTGATGGGGTTTACATACTTTGCAGCCAGTTCCGTTTGGAAAAAAGAATTGAACCACATAAAACAAGTAAATATGCTCTTGTGTTGCAAACAATCTGAAATATTAAATTATTATAGTAAGTCAAACTATAATATCTATTTTAATCTGAAATAAATAGTTAAATACATGGTTAAATTTTATACTCGATAATTATCAACAGTCACCGGACCGTCAGCTGTACGGTCAATATACATAAAGTTATTCCTTAGCCAGGTTATGTTGACGTCTGATCTATTCTTCTGTGTCGGTTCGATCGGAGCTTACTGTGGTACCACTGTTCCCCCTATACAGGAAGCGCGGCTAAAAAATACAAATCAATATCGTTCGATCGGGATAGATTGAATCAAGATCTTATCCTCGTTATGGATTTGCTTCTTCAGAATTGATTCCCATATTCAGTGGACCATGACTTGAGGATGGACTTAGCGGCAGAGTCAAGAGGGACCTCTCCGCTGCAAGTTTTTTTTGCCTAGTTTTTGCTGTCACCTTGTTGCTTTCGTCTTTGAGTTAGTTTTTGGATTTATGTTTTCTTGAACAGTTTTGATGGATTTTAATGCTTTCGTTCGTTGAATTTTGTATTCCATTCCAATCTTAAAAAGAGTTGAACAGGTATTGATCAGTTGTTCGTGGCAATGCAGGTGATCGTGCAGTAGACATTGTACGAACGGAGTCTTGAAGCACCTATTTTCTTTCCTTTCTCCAACCAACTTGTGAGTGGCTATATTCGATTTAGTTGACCATTCTTCCAAGTCTTCACATCTAAAATATTGCCTTCTTGCTTGTTCCGATCAAACGATACCATAATAACTAAAAGATGTCAAGATAAAAAGGAATAAACTTGGACTACTTTATGTTTGTTATTCAACTTGTGAACGGTTACCTTATTGCATGCTAGTTCGGTTAGAATATTCTTCATATGCTTTAAATTCAAGTTAGAATGTATACTTCTTCTATAAATTGTGCTATGTATAGAACTCACCCTGCCATGAAATAACCTGAACATGAGGACTATGCAAAAATAGATCTTGCTCTGTTACTTGTCCCGTGCTTGTATTGCCTTGAATTGCCTCAATTGATAACTTAGTAGACTATGCTTGATCATGATTAACTTGTGCACAAGGTCTTAGTTCTTGCGGACGTCGCTGGGGCACTGACACCGATTCGATCCGGACGAAACTTCTGATAGTCGCCTGGTATAGGACAGAATGGCCTGTGACGTCATGTTCCATGCGTTGCTCGTTATTTCATCCCGAGACTATAACCGTCTACTATGGCAACATGCCAGTGATCCCCCCGTATATTTAAACTTGTGCAAGCTAACTTGTGTCTTCGTGGCTGTAAACCCCCAAAATTTTTCAGAAATTAAAAATAAATTTTCAAAAATTTTCTGTAATTTTTAACTAATTAAAATAAATGTATTCTGGTATTAAATAATTTTTGTGATTTTATTAAATATTAAAATATTATAAAAATAATATTTTTGGATGTAAAATAAATAATTAGGCCTATTGGAATTTTTCTGGAATTTATTGGACCCCAAAAATATTTTTAAAGACCTAAAAATAATATTTTAAATAAACCAAAACAAACCAACCTGAACCGAATCGAACCCATAAAATAGACCGAACCGGAACTAATCCTATTGGATCGGATCGGATCTGAACCTGACCCGACCCACTACCCGACCCGACCTGCTTGCTACAGTACCTAACCTAACCAGTTCCCCTCCCCGGTCGCGACTGTCTACCTCCCCGGCCGTTTCTCCGCCTGTTGCTCCACTTTTCTGCCCGCACGACTCCCCCACCAGCCGGCCGCCTCTTCCCTTTCACCTCCCAGCTAATGGCCGCCCAGTCCACCCTATAAAAGCCCCCGCACCCGCTGCCACAGCCACCACCATCACCGCCCTTACCAAATATTTTTGGCCGCCCGTCCCTCGCCGTGACCCGATCTTCTCTCCGTCAGAGCCCCATCGACGCCACCGCTCTGTCATGGACCCTCGATCCTAGCCGTCCTCACCAACAACCACTTCACTCGAACCCCTCTGTCATGTCTCCCCTCCGTCCGAGCCTCTCCGGCCACACTGCTCCGCCGTGACCCCAACGCCGCCTCCGCCGAGCCTCCCCGGCGACTCCAGTGCTACCACAGACCGACCAAGCAGCCGCCACAGTCGAGCACAGCAGTCCTACCCTCCGTCGATGAGCGCAGCAACCGTCGCCACCGCCGTGCCTCGTCGCGTCAACCTGTCGCCAACGATAACATCGAGGTACCTGCTTTCTCGTGCACGTAATTCCAAGTACGTTGATCCAATTTCTATTCTGTCAAATCCTACGCATAGACTGCATGACCCTCTCGAATCTTGTACAATTAGACAGGGGTATCGTGTCCTGTGTCGGTCATAAACTGCGACACAAAATTAGGAAAATAACCCCCAATTTTTGAAAATAAAAAATTATCCCAAACTCCCCAGTTCATGACCATTTTGCGACCAACCTGATAAATGTTTTCTAAAAATTACTTGAACAGATATTTAGACCGCCTAACCTAGTTTTAAAATCCTATATTAGTTTAATTTATCATATTTTAGACTGTATTTTATTTGAGGGTAAAAATGACCAAAAGATTAGTTATTTAAAACCCTAATTTTTCCCGAAACTGGATGCGTTCTGCTAAACGAGACAACTTGGTCATATGCAAACTTTACTGAAAGGTGCGCACTGTCAATACGGATGTGTGGGATTTTACGGAAGTTGATTTGGATGTGCGTGCACACCGGAATCAACGCGTATCCGTCGACAACACTTCGTATCGGCCCTGTTCTGAAACTCATTATAACTTTGTGTACGCTCGTTGTTTCGAAATAAAATTTGTGCCATCGGACTCGTAGCAATATGCTGGTCCTATGACCCAAATTTGGTTCGATTCTGAGAACGTTGATAAAATCCCGTATCGTGGGCCCCATGGCTCCACTTGACGGGCGATTTTATGATCGACTCATCAGAATCCAGTTTTGGATATTCTGTTGGGTTCGTATCATCGTTATGGACTTATAGACACTAAGTTTGACAAATTTGGAAAACTTTGTCTCTAGCACATTTTTTGGTGCAAAGTGGGCCACATGTGGACCCTGCTTTGACCAAAAACTGTCATTTTTGCCCCTGTGTCCAAATTGGACTTATGAACAGAAAATTCTAGCTATTTGATATCTTTTAAACATGATGGTAATAATTATTTCAGCAATCGAAGGAGTACATGTAGATCCCGCTGATACCAGAGCAGCAGTTGGAAACCAAACCCCAGGCAAGTGTACCTTGCCAATCTTGTAGTTCTTGTTACATAATATTCATTTGATTTATTTATATAATGCATCTGTTTAACCTAGGACCGTGTGACATTGCTTAGCGTCCGAATAATATTCGGGTGTCAACGTCATACGCGGAGTTGTGTAAAGTCACCTAGACATGGATTTTGAGACACTATATATTTTTGTGCTTGCATTATCAAGTACGTCATACCATAGGACACTTGACACTGTTCATGAGACAGAATCTTCTTGAGATATTCATGGTGATTCTGTATAGGATACATGATTCATGACATATACTTTATGCATATGCATAGATATTATTATGACTTGCTGCATTAGATATGATCTTGCGTGTCATGGACATAAGACGTGTGATTATATTGGGTGGAGAGAGACACACAGACTATAGGCTGATTATATATATATATATATTTATTATTGTGAGACCGTAGACTCTACATCAGAACTAGGCACTCTACTAGTGATATCACTGCTACCGGCTCCCCGACACAGAGCTTGTAGTAGTCTCAGCCTGAGTTCTAGTGATGCTCTCAACTTGCATATCACTTAGCTGATTATATAGTTTACTCTATTGATTCATTTATTATTGTACTGCATTTATTTTGGCTTGAGTTATTCTTGTACCTTGTTATGTACCCTGAGGACCTGGATCCGGATTATGTCCCCAGGTATAGCAGAGGAATTCTATCCCGAGGTATACGGGGCAGGAGCCAGAGCAGGAGCAGATACTGGAGCTGAACCGATCCCCGATGACGAGGTAATGGCCGAGGATTTCTCCTAAGTATCTGTTATCTATACTCAGTCTTTTATTAGACTCTTTTATTTCGTGTTTAATGAACCATTGTATCAGACTTATTATCGGGTTGTTCCCCGATATACTTTATTGAGACTTGATGTTGGTTATATTTTATTATGCTGATATTGATCATATTTATCTTCCATGAATGAGATTAGATTATGACATGTTTACCCTTATTGTTGTTTTACAGCTTAAGTACACCCTGATGGGTCCCTTAAATTGTGATTGTCCATCGGTGTGTGCTGCTGGCCATTGTCACGTGTCTAGTCCCTCGATATTTTTGGGACTGGGGCATGACAGTGGCAGGGAAGGACATGGTAAGTATTGTGCAGGTGGTTCAGACGGACAGTTAAAAATTATCGAATGGTGGCAAGTTTATTTCAGTAAATTTCCATATCAATGCTCGCTTGTAAAATAAACTAAGGCAAGATAGAAAGACCACAAATAACTTGCATGCTTCATATAAACAATGTGTCGATTGGTATAGTTGGGTTAGCTCGCCTTCACCAGCGCATTTCGATGTACTGACCCTCGTTGAAATAGGTTTCCCGCACCATGAAGATCTTGCGAGGAGCTGAAGCTACTTCTCATTCCAATCCACCAACCAGTACATCCCGATCGTGCCTTAGTAGAATCATTTAGAAGATCCAGGAGCACGCAAACATAACTTATGCAGCTCTGTGAGAAGGCTATAGCCCCGCCTGAAGGTCTCTTCTTTTAAAGCTTAAATAAAATGATGTAATGTACATGACGACTATCTCATTTTGAGTCCACTTTTGTAAGCCTGTGCGACAATTATCCGACTCGTTCAAGAGTTTGTAAAAAGATATTCATTATCAATAAAGAGAACTTTTCCATATTTTAACTTTGTGTTTCAATTATCTGCGTACTCTGAATATGTGCTCGTTATGCAAAAATACCTTGGCCTTGTGCGTTGTGGAACCTAGGCACGCACGGCGTCACGTCCAGGGGACGAATATCGATTCCACGAAATTGGGGCGTATATATTAGTATCAGAGCACAGCTTCAAGTTTTTTTGACCCTCGTGTCAGAAAAGATTCTCTAACGATCTATTCCCTATGCGAACTCTTGAACTTGTTAGACCAAAATAAGATACATTCCATACAATAAGTCTATAATACATTATGATCCTGATATAAGTTACCTTCTTTAGAAGGAATGACTCAAGCGCAAGCATTAGCGCTAGCACCGGGTGAGATACAAGCCCAAGAAAGTAGTTCTGGCACATCGAAAAGTTCTCGAAGTCAGCGAGCCATGTCCCGTGTCAATCCAATTCAGCAAATGATACGGATGCTTGAGGCTAGCCAATAGAGGGATGAGGCTTGTTATGAATGAGCCGAGAAACACACGGAAGAACGACAGAGCAAGTTTGAAGGCAATCTAGAAGCTAGATTTACAGTCCAACAAAAGCAGGTAGATACCCTGCAATAGATCGTGCAGATCTTAGCCTCCAACCATTTTACGATAACAGCAGCGACACCTGTGGAGCAACCCGTGCTTGAAGTTGAAATACCGTAAACTCCAAGGAAGAAGGATGTTACTACATTTGACTTTGTCAACTTCAAAAAGTTCTGCAATACGCCGTTTAAGTGTCTGAAGATCCGATCGTGGCTCTAGATTGGCTGGCAGAACTTTAGGATCACTTTAAACTGCTAGAGGTACCAGAACAGAAGCGTGTCGCATAAGCCCAACTACAGCTTCACTTGAACGTGCATGATTAGTGAGACGTGCATCGAAGATCTCTTCCAGTTGACGATGAAGAGGAGATGATCGCGTGGGCTACCTTTCGTGGCACGTTCGAAGAGAAGTTCATACTCCCTCTCGTACGTTAGCAGAAGGAGAATGAGTTTGTGCAGCTCCGTCAAGGCTGTATGATTGTGAAGTAGTACTCCGCTGAATTCAAGAGGCTCGCCAAATTTGCAAGCTCATATTTACCTGATATGGCGAGTCATGCCAGACGATTTGAAGGTGGCCTACGACCTGCCATCCATGCGCACTTGGTCGTTCCCCAGTACGAGATAATGCGGGGAGTCCTCAACCATGCCCTTTCTACTGAACCACAGTATCCTCCAGTTGCTGCCAGTACTGTGCATATTTCTAATCACAAGTGACATAGCAACAAGAAAGGAAACAATGCTCCCAAGCGTCCAAATAATGGCGGTCGTCCGAGAGAAAATCCATGGCAACGTTATACCTACTACAACAAACCAGGGTACACCGAAAATGACTGTCGTCGAAAGATCAGGTTAAGCCTCCGTTGTGGTGATCCAACCCATAAGATTAGTGACTATCTGCTCCTTCCCCCTCAGAATCCAAATTTTGCCTCAATACCCCAAGCCAACCGAGCTGTGCCGCAGCAAAAGCGTCGTCAAGCTCAAGGCCGGGTGTACACTATGACACAGGAAGAAGCCCTGGTATCGGACACCGTTGTGTTAGGTATATTGCTTTTCAATAACATACCTGCACGTGTGCTATTTGATTCTGGTGCAACGCATAACTTTATATCTACAAATTTTGTCCTAGAAAACATGATAGAAATGATACCGTTGTATCTAGACCTCAGTGTTAGCACCTCATCGGGCACAAAAATATATGTTCATTCAGTATGTCAGGGTGGTCACGTCTATATTTGGGGAAGGAAACTCTCGCTAGATGTTTTAGTCCTAGATGTTCGGGATTACAATATCATTTTGGGGATGGATTGGTTCGGCGCTTGCTCGGCAACTATCGAATGTACAGAGAAACGAGTCATCTTTCACCTACCTAGAGAAGCCGAATTCTGCTACATGAGTAGTCCAGCAATATATGCGTCTAGGGCCTGCATGGTGATTTTGCGATGTCTGCTCGATGGATGCTACACTATGGATGTAAGAATACTTAGCGTCGGTTTAGGACACGCAGCTGAATTACTCAAACGTTGAGTCTTCTTTCGTTGTGGCAGAGTTCCCTGATGTGTTTCTGAGTGAACTACCCAGCATGCCACCTGACCAAGAGATCGAGTTCACCATCGATACCTTCCCTAATACTCAACCGATTTCCAAAGCTCCATACAGAATGGCCTTTGCTGAACTAAAGGAGTTAAAGTGCCAACTTCAAGAACTGCTAGACTGTGGGTATATTCGTCTGAGCGTGTCTCCTTGGGCGCGCCTGTAATCTTTATAAAGAAGAAAGACAGAATATTACGACTCTGCATAGACTATCGGGAGCTAAACAATGTCACTATCCGAAAAAAATATCCTCTGCCCAGGATAGACGACCTTTTTGATCAGTTGCAAGGAGCATCAGTGTTTTCAAAAATCGATCTTCGCTTTGGCTACCACCAATTGAAGATTAAACCAAAGGATATACCGAAGTCAGCATTTCGAACCTGCTATTACCACTATGAGTTTTTCGTTATATCATTTGGATTAATGAATGGCCCTGTCGCATTTATGGATTTGATGAACCATGTGTTCCCACCATTTCTCGACAAATTTGTGGTAGTTTTCATACATGACATCTTAGTGTACTCGAAGAATAGGGAGGAACACGCAGGACACCTGCAGATGATGCTTCAAACTCTTCGAGATAATAAGTTGTACGTGAAGCTAAGCAAGTGCGAGTTCTGGTTGGACATCATATCTTTCCTTGGGAATATTATTTTTGCACAGGGTATCTCAGTTGACCCGAAGAAAGTAGAAGCCATCGTGAAGTGGAAAATGCCTGAGTCAGCTAGCGACATAGAGAGTTTCCTTGGTCTAGCAGGCTACTATAGGAGATTTATAAAATATTTTGCAAGAATTGCCTCGCCTCTGACTCATCTCACTCGGAAGGGAGTAACGTTCGCGTGGACAGACGACTGTGAAGCTTCATTCATGGAGTTAAAGCAACAACTTTTCTCAACACCAATCCTTACCCTTTCGGACGGACCCGATGATTATAAGATCTATATCGACGTCTCAGGAAAGGGTTTGGGATGTGTTATTATGAAGAGGGATAAAGTGATAGCCTTTGCGTCGAGGCAGTTGAAGCCTCATGAGAAGAACTATCCAACACACCGTCTGGAGCTTGCGGGGTGGTGTTCGCACAAAAGTTGTAGAGGCATTACCTCTATGGTGTGCCGTACGAGATCTATATGGATCATAAAAGTCTATAATATCTCTATACTTAGAAGGATTTAAATCTACGGCAATGACATTGGCTTGAACTCTTTAGCAACTTTGACTTGATGATCAGATACACACCGGACAATGGTAACGTTGTAGCTGATGCGCTGAGTATAGTGTTCGTTGGGACCTTGGCTATCGACGATAGGCTACGACAGGATCTTAAAAGTTTGGGCATTACACATAAAATAAGATACAAAAAGGGAGCACAAGTGGCTCAGCTACACCTCGAATTGGACTTGTTAGAAAAATTTAAGTTCGCTCAGAAGGATGACCTATTCCTACAAAAGATGCAAGATCTTATCTAAGAAGAAAAGGCAACCGACTTTACGGTAAGCACGGACGAAATGATGTGGGTGAAGGGAAGATTGTGCGTTCCTAACGATGCAAACCTCAGAAAGGAGATACTCACCGAAGCCCACTATGCGAGTTACACTTTACATCCGGGTAGCACAAAGATGTATCGAAACCTCCGTACGATATTTTGGTGGCACGACATGAAAAGTGATGTGGCATTGTTCATGTCGCAATGCATAGCTTTTAAAAGGGTTAAGGTCGAGCACCAGAAGCAGGGCGAAGTGATGTAAATCCTTGCTATACCAGAGTGGAAATGGGAATACATCACGATGGACTTTATTGTTGGTTTGCCAAAGACGCAACGGGGGAACGATGCCGTCTGGGTCATCGCCGATCGACTCACCAAGTCAGCTCACTTTCTGCCTATCAAAGTTACTTTGAGTGCCGACCGCCTGGCTCAGATCTACCTCAACGAGATCGTTCGACTCCACGGCGTATCCATATCTATTGTCTCTAATCGAAATGGACGATTCTTATCACGCTTCTGGGAAAGCCTTCAGTCAGCAATAGGGATGAAGTTGAAGTTCAGCTCCACCTACCATCCTCTAACAAACAGCTATACGGAGCGGGTCAACCAAATCCTCGAAGATATGCTACGGCTCTGCGCTTTAGACTTGAAGACTAGTTGGGACATCCATCTACTGTTAGCCAAATTTGCATACAACAATAGCTACCAATCTATTATTCAGATGGCACCGTATGAGGTATTGTATGGGCGGAAGTGCAGATCCCCGATATATTAGGATAAAGTTGGTGAACGATAAATTCTTGGCCTGGAACTTGTAGAATAAACCGTCCAAAAGATTCGCTTGATCCATGAACGGCTGAAGGTAGCATAGAGTCGTCAGAAAAGTTACTCAGATACACATCGACGACCTCTTGTTCTCAGTAGGCAATCGAGTATTTCTTAAAGTCTCCCTCATGCGAGGAGTTACCAGATTTGGAGCAAAAGGGAAGCTAAGTCCAAGATTCGTCGGCACGTTCGAGATACTAAAGCGAGTTGCCTCAGTAGCATATCAGATTGCCCTGCCACTGTCACTATCTGAAGTGCACGATATCTTCCACGTTTCACAGCTTATGAAGTATGTGTATGACCCGAGTTATATGGTGGACCTTGATTAACTAGACTTGAAGGCAGAATTGACTTATGTTGAACATCCTGTCCGGATCTTGGATTACAAGAAGAAGTTGCTTCGACGTCGTTCGGTTCCTCTCATGCACGTGCTTTGGCAAAATCATTCGGTCGAAGAATCGACTTGGAAGCTTGAGTCTGAGATGAAGGAAAGGTTCCCTTTATTATTTTATAGTAGTAGGTTCTATTCCTAAGTTTTGTGGACGAAACTTCCTATTAGTTGGTTAGGATGTGGTGCCCCGTTTCCCCTATACGGGGAGCATGGCTAAGAAATACATCGGTATCGTTCGATCGGGATAGATTAAATCAAGATCTTATCCTTGTTATGAATTTGTTTCTTCAGAATCGATTCCTATATTTAGTAGACCGTGCCCCGAGGATGGACTTAGCGGCAGAGTCAAGAGGGACCTCTCCGCTGCAAGTTTTTTTTGCCTAGTTTTTGTTGTCGCCTTGTTGCTTTCGTACTTTGAGTTGGTTTTTGGATTTGTATTTTCTTGAACGGTTTCGATGAATTTTATTGCTTTTGTTCGTTGAATTTTGTATTCCATTTCGATCTTGGAAATAGTTAAAGAGGTATTGATCATCTGTTCGTGGCAATGCAGGTGATCGTACAGTAGACGTCGTGCAAACAGAGTCTTGAATCACCTTTTTACTTTCCTTTCTCCAACCAACTTATGAGTAGCTATATTCGATTCAGTTGACCCTTCTTCCAAGTCTTCATATCTAAAATCTTGTCTTCTTACTTGTTCCGATCAAACGATACCATAATAACTAAGAGATGTCAAGATAAAAAGGAATAGACTTGGACTATTTTATGCTTGTTATTCAACTTGTGAACGGTTACCTTATTGTATGCTAGTTTGGTTAGAATGTTCTTCATATGCTTCAAATTCAAGTTAGAATGTATACTTCTTCTATAAATTATGCTATATATAAAACTCATCCTGCCATGCAATAACCTGAACATAAGGACTATGCAAAATAGATCTTGTCTTGTTACTTGTCCTATGCTTATATTGCCTTGAATTGCCTCAATTGATAACTTAGTAGACTACGCTTGATCACGGACAACTTGTGCACAAGGTCTTAGTTCATGCGGAAGGTCGCTGGGGCACTGGCACCGATGCGATCTAGACGGAACTCCTGATAGTCGTCTGCTATAGGACGGAATGGCCTGTGATGTCCTGTTCCATGTATTGCTCGTCATTCCATCCCGAGACTATAACTATCCACTATGGCAACGTTCCAGTGATCCCCCTATATATTTAAACCTGTGCAAGCTAACTTGTGTCTTCGTGGCAAGGAAGGACATGGTAAGTATTGTGCAGGTAGTTCAGACGGACAGGTAAAAGTCATCGAACGGTGGCAAGTTTATTTCAGTAAATTTTTATATCAATGCTTGCTTGTAAAATGTACTAAGGCAAGATAGAAAGACCATAAATAACTTGCATGCTTTAAATAAATAAAGTGTTGATTGGTATAGTTGGGTTAGCTCGCCTTCACCAGTGTATTTTAATGTACCGACCCTCGTTGAAATAGGTTTCCTGCACCAAGAAGATCTTGCGAGGAGCTGAAGCTGCTTCCCATTCTAGTCTACCAACTGGCACGTCCCGATCGTGTCTTAGAAGAATTATTTTAAAGATCCAGGAGCTCACAAACATAACTTATGCAGCTCCGTGGGAAGGCTATATCCCCGCCTGCTTATGCAGCTCCGTGGGAAGGCTATATCCCCGCCTGGAGGTATCTTCTTTTGAAGCTTAAATAAAAGGATGTAATGTACATGACGCCTATCTTATTTTGAGTCCACTTTTGTAAGCCAGTGCGGCAATTATCCGACTCGTTCAAGAGTTTGTAAAAAGATGTTCATTATCAATAAAGAGAACTTTTCCATGTTTTAACTTTGTGTTTCAATTATCTGTGTACTCTGAATATGTGCTCATTAAGAAAAAAATACCTTAGCCTTGTGCATTGTGCAACCTAGGCACACACGGTGTCACGTCCAGGGGACGACTATCGATTCCACGGAATCGGGGTGTGACACTGACACACCAAGATACTATTGCATCAGAATGTTTCTATATGATCGATCTAAGAAATATATAGGATCACCTAAAAAATTAATTTAGATTGTTACATTACATTACTCAAATCAAGGTATAAGTTAAGATATTATGTAATAAACTATCATACCTGTAATAGGTAACCCTGTGATGTTCACTACATCCCAAAGGGTAACTGTCATTCCCCCTACTAGCAACTGAAAAGTATTACGGTTGGGCCACCAACGCTCTGCCAAACTAAACGTCATATCCCTGTCGTGTTGCAGAAACTCAATTTCATTTATATAATGGAATTCAAAAGACCAAACCAAAGTCTTCTGTTGGGAGGTTAGCTCCCATTTGGCTAAGTTTTGGTCATTTCTTACGTGCGACCATCGACCATGGTTACGTAAACGTCCAGTACTCGGATAATCATGTAACTACACATATTATTTAAGTAAGTAAGCAAACTATTTTAAATAAATAAACTTAATCAATACAAATAAATAAACAAAACTTACATCTCCAGAAAATACCAGTCGAGATATGTGATTTTTATGTTCTTGTATTTCTCTTTCGGTTGTAGGTCCATCAGAAATACAACCGACGTTGTGTTCTACCATTCCTTCTGTTAACTCCTCTTTCTCTTGTTCTTTTGCTACTACTGCTAGTGTTGCTTCTCTCCTCCTCTCTCCTTTTTTTTGTTAGTAAATCTTACAAAAAAAATTATGAAACAGGAAGTTTTTTCATTAAATTGCTGTAAAGAGAACAAGTTTGGTAAAATTACGAGTAAAGGGAACTAGCGTCAACACAGATGGCCCCGAAAAAAAATTTGAGTTCGGTGCCAACACAGATGGCACCCAATATTAAAAAAAATTGGAGTGGCGCCAGTTGTTTTGGCTCTAAACTAATTTTTTATTTAAAAAAATTAGGGGAGTGGCGCCATTTGGTTTGGCTCTAAAGTAATTTTTAAAAAAGATGGTGGCGCCATCACGGATGGCTCTAAACAATTTTTTTTTAAATGGGGGGGGTTGGCGCCAGACCAAATGGCTCCAAACTTCCTAAAAAAAATTAAATAAAAAGAGGGTGGGGGGGCGCCAATCACGTTGGATCCAAACATTTTTAAAGGAAAAAAGGGGGTGGGGGTGGGGTTAGCGCCATCCCCAATAGCTCCAAACTTCTTAAAAATAAAAATAAAATAAAGAGGGGGGCGCCAATGACGTTGGCTCCAAAGTAAATTTTTTTTAAATATGTAGGCCGGCGCCAACCAAGTTGGCTCTACCCCAAAATTTTATTTTATTTTTTTCTTTTGATCATCCATCCGTCCATTTATTTTTAGATGGCACAAATGTCATTTTGTTGCCACAGATTCATTATCGCCACAAATTCATGTCTAAATGCATACACAGAAAAACTATAAAAGAGAAAAGATATGGAAAAGAGAAGAAACAACAGACATAAGAATTATTGGCAAAAAAAAAAGAGAAGGAGGAGAGAAGTAACACTAGCAGCAGCAACAAAAGAACAAGAAGAAGAGGAGGATGAGTTAACAGAAGGAATGAAAGAACACAACGACGACCGTATTCCCAGTGGACCTACAACCGAAAGAGAAATACAAGAACGTAAAAATCACATATCTCGACTGATATTTTCTGGAGATGTAAGTTTTGTTCATTTATTTGTATTGATTAAGTTTATTTATTTAAACTAGTTAGCTTACTTACTTAAATAATATATGTAATTATATGATTATTTGAGTACTGGACGTTTACGTAACCATGGTTGATGGCGGCACGTAAGAAATGACCAAAACTTAGCCAAATGGGAGCTAACTTCCCAACAGAAGACTTTGGTTCAGTCTTTTAGATTCTATTATATAAATGAAATTGAGTTTCTGTAACACGACAGAGATTTGATGTTTAGTTGGCAGAACGTTGGTGGCCCAACCGTAATACTTTTTAGTTGCCAGTAGAAAAATAACAGTTACCCTTTGGGATGTAGCGAACATCACAGGGTTACCTATTACAGGTATTATAGTTTATTACATAGTATCTTAACTTATACCTTGATTTGAGTAATGTAATGTAATAATCTAAATTAATTTTGCAGGTGATCCTATATATTTCTTAGATCGATAAGATAGAAATGTTATTATTCAACAATATCTTGGTGTGTCAGCTCCGACCGAACCGGCACAGAAGAATAGATCAGACGTTAACATAACCTAGCTAGGGAATAACTTTATGTATCTTGACTATAAACCCCCTTATTTATTTTAATTTAGATAGACTGGTTTTGGGTTAAAATTTTTAGTTTAGCATCAGATGATTGAGGTTTAGAAATTAGTTGCAGTTGTGTGGTTCTGTATTTAAATCCTTGGTGCACCCTACCGTTGTTGCAATATTCGGAGCCCAAAGATAGCCCATAATTTCCAACAAATTATTGTATTCTAGACTTGACAAGCCAACTTAGGCGCTGGACTTTTCCGTCACTCAAAATCACAATCCCTTGTGCTCTAACTTAATTGCATAACTTTCCGCATTCAAAATCTATTATTTAATCCTGTATCGCGTACCTATATCATTGCCATCAATTTTGAGACACAAACTCAACCTGTTTAGTCGAACCAATTAAAGGGTCCAAGACTGACACCAAGCCTACACCTTTCATGACCTTTGTGTCACTCCAAATTGAGACCCCATTTGCCTCCATTTAATTTAAGAGTACATGATAATTTATTTTAATTAAATTGGAGATACCAACTTTGACTAATCCTAACTTAACCCCAATTTAACCCAATATCCCATTAATTAAGCCCATGCAAAACACATAATACCCCCTCACCCTAAAAAAATATCAAACACTACTTTCCACACCATTTTTCTATCATTTTATGTGTTTGTGCAAATACCCAAAATTAAGGGACTTATTTATAAATATTGTAATAGGTGTCATCACCTCATTGGTTTAAACCAAATGAAGAAGCCCCCTCCCTTGACCGGTTCAACCCAACCCCACTGCCTCATTTGTGTGAACATAATAAACCTCATGATGAATCCTAGCCACCCATTTGAATAAACTCCCATCCTCACCACCCATCCCTCACACATCCACTATAAAACATCTCCTCATACCCTTCCCAAGGAGCATGCCCTAATCCCAATACCTTAGAAAAACCCTACCCCCTCTCTCTCTCCTTCCTTCTTACAAAAACCCACAGCCAACATTTTCTTCTTCTTCTCCTCTTCTTCTTCTTCCTCATAACTACTCTGGTTCAACCCGACTCCGACCGAGCTCCCCCTCCGGCCAACCAACCTCGAACCACCACCCGGTCACCCGCTCGCCTCCTCCTTCTCCAACTGCTGCACATCACCAGCACCGAACTGCCACCTGCACTCGACCATCTCCGGCCAGTCGACCGCCTCCCTCGATCGCCTGCCGAGCCTCCTCCCACCCGACATCACCATCACCACAAAACCTGCACCTCCAGCCGAGCCTCCGCTAACCCGTCACCTTTCCGCTGCTACCCCCACCGTCTCGACGAGACTCCACCACCACGACCTCCACCCTCGGCCGACCCTGCCTCTCCTTCTTCTCATCATCAGCACCATCATCATACTCATCATCATCAGCACCATCATTAGACTCATCATCAATGGCAGCACCATTATCATCCTCATCCTCATCATCATCACCACCACCACCACCACCACACCCTACTCCGGCCAGAGACGGCCACCGGTCCTCACAGCCAAGGTGAATACTCCTCCCCCTCTAGTTATGTAGTGTAGTTTCATATTGATTTTTGGGGATATATATTAGTTATTATTATGGTTATACATTGAGTTTAGGGTATGGATAAAATAGATTTAGTTAAGGGTTACATGTATGCATGTGAGATTTTAGGTTTAATATATGTTATAATATACAATTGATGGTTATATGGTAGGTTGATTTATTTAAGGGTTTACTATACATTAAGATTTTAGGATTTTAGAATGCATGAGTTTTAAGGGTTATTACATCTTAATATGTACGATTGATGGTAAAATGCTAAGTAATATTTAGGGTTTATTACATGCAATTGGTGGTATGTGCATGCATTGATAATATGGAAATGATGTTATAAAATATATATATTTGATGGTTGGGAATAATATGAATATTGATAGTAGAGTTTATGAATGCTAGGTATGATAATTTAGGGTGTTGTTCAATGTAAAATATGCATATTGATTCTTGTTGAGGAAAAGATTTAAAGGGTTATGAAATAATGGTGATATTAAAACATTGAAGATTAATGATGAGCAGATTTAATTATCGTAGAATGACGTTGTGATATTAAATCATTGGTTAATATTGAGAGCTAATATTTTAATGATGAATTTAATTAAGGAGTGGCTAAGTTATTGGGAAGCGGTGTTCAAATTAAATATTGACTGTATTTAAAATTGAGGGTTTAGATAATTTTTATTCGAGGATGATAATTAAATATGCATGTTAACGTCTGTGAACACCGGGGTAAAAACTGAGGATTGATCATAGCTTAAGATATTGATAAACACCGTGGTGAGATATAAGATTGAGGAATGTTTGATGATATCGTACAGGTGATTAATCGGATTTAACATAACGAACCCTTAGTCAACCTTGGTCAACCCTCTAGCTTCTTGTCTATGTGAGTTATAACAAAGCTTGAACATATGATAGACGTGTGTCACATCTTATTTTAGCCTCGTGATAGTCTATTGATTGAGCTTGTATCTCGTCTCTAGGTACTACGGGACCTGTGAACTTGGACGTTGTACCAGAGCCCCATCTTCAGCAGCCGGATCCAGGCAAGTGTACCTTGCCACCCTGTATTTCAGTTACCAGATATTTATTTATATACATTGTGCGCATTTTTGATTAGAATTGTTACTTCACGTCCGGGTCACAACCGGGTACAGACGTTCGTCGGTAACGTCTGGTAACAAGAGATAGATGTTCGCAATACCTTGATGTATGTACTTGTGTATATCATAACCCTAAGACACATTTATATACTGTCATCGTGCCAGATTTCCTGTATCCTGATACTGACAGCATAACCGGAATCTGGGACGATCTTAAGGTCGCGTTGATTGATAGTTACTTCAATATGACGAGATTGCTAGATAAAGGTTCAGGTTCAGCGCACACTCGTTGATCGCTTTGAAAGGGGAAGACAGTTACTAGACATTTGGGCTCCTCTGCAGCACTTATATATGTATATGTACTATTTCTGTAGTGATCCTATATCTAGAGTAGTTGTATCACCCGTGTGACTCTTTTCCCGGAGCTGCGGTACGTCCCGTGTGTTTTCGTGTCCGGAGCTGCGATTTTATTTTGGACAGCACACGCGTCGAACATTGTCTTCAAACTGTGTCTCACTTAGGTGGTTATGATAGATTACACCGTCATTGCACTTGTATTATCTGTTATACATTGGCATGCTGTATTTTTTTACCTTGTTACGTCCCTCTAAGGACCTGGTCCCCTGCCAGTTTTGCAGCATAGACGATTACGGAGCCCTTGGAGTTGCTGATGGAGTTGCTTGACTTGCATACATTGGTATCAGGTACTCATATCATTTCTACCGACATTATGGTTATTTTATATTGTTTATTCATCTGCTGTTGTAGCCTAGTTTTTATAGACTCATATTTCTTCTCGAGTCTATTAGAGTTTGTGTGTTATTGGATGACCGACTTTAGCACATATAGCTCATTCTTGTGTACTTCTGTTCATTATGGATTGAGACATAGATATTTTTATTTACTAAATTATTTAGATAGTGACCCTTATTATACAGCTTATACGTATTCGAGTCGGACCAGAGTTTGGTCGAATACGTAGCTGGCATGTTGCGTATTCCTGGTCCTATGTATTTTGGGACTGGGCGTGACATATTTTTATGGTGGCCCATGTAGGTTCGATTTAAATCGTCTTGGTCACCTGACTGTGCCAAGCGAGCCTGCAAATTAGGAATAAATATTAGGATTTATTATTGAATAGGATCTCAATCCATAATCGATTTTAAAAATCCCCTTCGTAATTGATTATCGCCATTGGACTTCCTAATTTTATTCATTTTTTTTATCAATATCGTTATCATTGTTTCTCATCTCTTTTTATTACGGAAAGATGAATGCTTTAGCCTGATGGTTCCTTCCAGAAGAAGATCAAAGTCCAGACGACAGAAGACAGGATTCGTGTAATACTCTCTGAGAAGATTGTTACCCTTAGTAGGATAGATTGATAGGTTCTTTTTAGATTCTGAAACTAATGTAGAAGGTTAGCAAGAGAATTGGATCCAGTAGTACCCTACCCGTACTTGAGATAGTAGTGATTTGGGAAGTATTGGGAGCTAGAAAGATTGTTGTTCATAACCCTCTAGAAAAATTTATGGAAATGCATAGCTCGATGCTAGGAATTAGTTGTTGTATATGATAGCGACACCAGGAACGAAATTATGAACTAGAGGAGATAGAAATTTTAGGCACTCACTTGGAAGATGATGACCTGATATCAGGAATTCTAGCATATGCATGGATGATACAATTATTGTAATTATATTGTGGTGACTCAGAGTAATAAATTACATAAAGAAGAAATTTGAGGAATATAATTGTAGGAAGAAATTTGAGGAGAAGAGTAACTATACCCTAGGGAAGGAATTTTTTTTAGGAGGATTAGTGTTGTAAATAGAATGAAAGAATTTATTATGAGGATAAGTCTAGACTATGACATTGTCCTAGGCATAGATTGGTTGAGCCAATACCACGCAATGATTGCCGTCGTGGTTGCATCATTTTTAGACTCCCAGATCACCTGGAGTTTGAGTTTCTTCGGGGAGCCCGAGAGCATGGTGTCCAACCTACCTTAGCGACACATATTGCAGAAGGTGAACCGATATACCCTCACTTTATATCAGAGTTTGAGGATGTATTTCCAGAGGATCTTCCAGGACTGCCACCTGACAACGAGATAGAGTTCACTATAGAGTTGACTCCCGGAGTGGAACCAGTTACTTCCCCCGTCTACAGACTAGCACCGAAGGAGTTGGTTGAGTTAAAAGTACAAGTAGATGATCTCTTAGATAAGGGTTTCATTCGGACCAGTGTTTCTCCATGGGGAGCATCCATTTTATTTGTGCCGAAGAAGGATGGGATGGTACGATTGTGTATCAATTACAGGGCGTTAAACACTGTAACGATAAAGAACAAGTACCTACTGCCACGCATCGATGATTTATTTGACCAGCTTAGTGGCGCATGTGTATTCTCGAAGATCGACCTCAGATCCGGCTACAGATCAAAGTACGGAGAGAGGACATTCCAAAGGCGGCTTTTTGGACGAAGTATGGGCACTATGAGTTTCTAGTCATGCCGTTGGGTTTAACCAATGTGCCAGCAGTATTTATGAGTCTGATGAACAATGCTTTTCACTAGTACTTAGATAAGTTCGTACTGGTAATTATGGACAACATCTTGGTATATTCTAAGATCCAGGAGGAGCACGAGAGATACCTCATGATCGTGTTGGAGACGCTGAGGCAGGAGAGGCTGTATGCCAAGCTCAGCAAATGTAAGTTATGCTTAGATAGAGTACCCTTCCTGGGATACATAATCACTAGAGATGGACTATTAATTGACCCAGAGAAGATCACTACAGTTGAGACGTGGCCTACCCCTACATCAGTTACATAGATTAGGAGTTTTTTCGGACTTGTCGGATATTATCAAAGGTTCATAGAAAATTTCTCGAGGATAGTTGCGCCTATGACACGACTAACGCATAAAGGCAAGGAGTTTATCTGGACCGAGGAATGTCAGACGGCTTTCGATGAGCTGAAGAAGCGTCTGACATCAGCACCAATTTTGACACTTCCTTCAGGATTGGGTGGATTTATAGTGTACAGTGATGCGTCTGGGAGCGGATTAGGATGTGTACTGATGCAACATGGCAAAGTGATAGCCTACGCATTAAGACATCTGAGAATTTATGAGAAGAACTATCCGACGCACGATCTAGAGCTAGCTGCAGTGATATTTGCACTAAAGCTATGGCAGCACTACCTTTATGGAGAGCGTGTTGAGATTTACACATATCACAAAAGTCTAAAGTATGTCTACACTCAGAAGGAGCTTAACATGAGATAGAGGCACTGGCTAGAGTTGATGACAGACTATGATATAGAGTTACAGTACCACCCTAGAAAGGCAAATATAGTAGCAGATGCCTTAAGCAGGAAGCCTATGGCATACTTTTTGATGACTCAACGATAATTGTTAGAGAATATTCAGGAGCTCGGGATAGAGATTGTATTGCCAGGCATGGATGGACAGATGGCCAGTCTCGAGATTCAGTCCACATTAGTTGAGAGAATTAAGGCAGCCCTGCCTACAAATACAAGATTTTGACGACTGCGAGAGAGGACATAGGCCGATATGCAAACGGGACTCAGGATTCATGAAGACGGAATATTGAGGTGTGGAGATCGCCTATATGTTCCGAGTGGTAAGCTACGCCAAGAGTTAATGACCGAGGCTCATAGCTCTATTTATTATATTCATCCCGGGGGTACGAAGATGTACCGAGATTGAGACAACACTACTGGTGGCATGGGATAAAAAGAGAGATTGCAAGATTCGTGGCGAGATGTTTGGTCTGTCAGCAAGTCAAGGCTGAACATCAGAGGCTGCAGGACTATTGCAGCCGCTTTCCATTTTCGAGTGGAAGTGGGAACACATTACCATAGACTTCATCACAGGATTCCCGAGGAGCCCTAGCGGGAAGGATGCAGTTTGGATTGTCGTAGACCGACTCACCAAGTCTGCACATTTTTTGCCATTCAGAGTTGGGCAGTCCACAGAGATATTAGCTGACATGTATATGAGACAGATAGTACGACTACATGGAGTGCCTGTCAGCATTGTAGCGGATCATGATTCCAGATTCACGTCACATTTTTGGTGGAGTATGCAGGAGAGTCTAGGAACTCGTCTCAAGTTTAGCACTGCATATCATCCATAGACTGATGGCCAGTCAGAGCATACGATACAGATACTAGAGGATATACTGAGAGCATGCATGATCGACTTTGGAGGATCTTGGGAGGACCATCTACACTTGGTAGAATTCTCCTACAATAACAGCTACCAGACCAGCATACAGATGACACCTTATGAGGTACTGTACGGCAGGAAGTGTTGGTCACCAGTATATTGGAGTGACATAGAAGAGCGTCAGATACTTGGTCCAGAGTTGGTGACACAGACAATGGAGAAAGTAAAACAGATTTAGAGCCACCTACGTGCAGCACAGGACAGACAAAAGCATTGGGCAGATGCGCACCGCGGACCTTTATAGTTTAAGGAGGGTGACTATGTATTTTTGAAGATATCGCCTACTCGTGGTACCATCAGATTCGGGGACAGAGGCAAGCTAAGTCTGAGGTACATCGGACCTTTTGACATCTTGGAACGAGTTGGCGAAGTGGCTTATCGTCTTGCATTGCCTCCATCATTAGAAGAAGTGCATAACGTATTTCACGTATCGTAGTTGAGGAGATACGTGACAGACCCTAGCCACATACTTGATCATTCGGAGATTACAGTCGGACCTAGTTTATCTTATGCAGAGCAGCCAATAGGGATACTCGATCGCAGTGAGAAGACTTTGAGAGATCAGACTATTCGACTGGTTAGGGTTACATGAAAGTATCATTCGCCAGGCGAGTCTACCTGGGAGCGCGAGAATTCCATTCGACAGCATTTTCCGTATTTATTTGAGGACAAAGCTACGAATTTACGTACTGCATTCAATTACCAGTTTACTTTTAAATTCTTGTAGCTTATTAGTCGTGCTTTACTTTTAATTTTGGGGATGAAATTTTTCTAAGTTAGGAAGGATGTAAACCCCCTTATTTATTTTAATTTAGATAGACTGGTCTTGGGTTAAAATTTTTAGTTTAACATCAGATGATTGAGGTTTAGAAATTAGTTGCAATTGTGTGGTTCTGTATTTAAACCCTTGGTGCACCCTACCATTGTTGCAATATTCGGAGCCCAAAGATAGCCCATAATTTCTAACAAATTATTGCATTCTAGACTTGACAAGCCAACTTAGGCTCTGGACTTTTTTGTCACTCAAAATCATAATCCCTTGTGCTCTAATTTAATTGCACAACTTCCCGCATCCGAAATCTATTATTTAATCCTGTGTCGCGTACCTGTGTCATTGCCATCAATTTTGAGACACAAACTCAACCCGTTTAGCCGGACCAATTAAAGGGTCCAAGACTGACACCAAGCCTACACCTTTCATGACCTTTGTGTCACTCCAAATTGAGACCCCATGTGCCCCCATTTAATTTAAGAGCACATAATAATTTATTTTAATTAAATTGGGGATACCAACTTTGACTAATCCCAACTTAATCCCAATTTAACCCAATATCCCATTAATTAAGCCCATGCAAAACACACAATACCCCATTACCCTACAAAACATCAAACACCACTTTCCACACCATTTTTACATTATTTTATGTGTTTGTACAAATACCCAAAATTAAGGGGCTTATTTGTAAATGTTGTAATAGGTGTCATCACCTCATTGGTTCAAACCAAATGAAGAAGCCCCATTCCTTGACCGGTTTAACCCAACCCCACTCTCTCCTTTGTGTAAACATAATAAACCTCATGATGAATCATAGCCACCCATTTGAATAAACTCCCATCCTCACCACCCATCCCTCACGCACCCACTATAAAACATCTCCTTATACCCTTCCCAAGGAGCAGGCCCTAATCCCAACACCTTAGAAAAACCTCACCCCCTCTCTCTCCTCCCTCCTCACAAAAACCCACAACCAACATTTTCTTCTTCCTTCCTTTCTTCTTCTTCTTCTTCTTCTTCTTCTTCTTCTCCTTCTTCTTCTTCCTCACAACTACTCTGGTTCAACCCGACTCTGACCGAGCTCCCCCTCCGGCCAACCAACCTCGAACCACCACCCGGCCACCCGTTCGCCTCGTCCTTCTCCAACTGATGCGCATCACCAGCACCGAACTGCCACCTGCACTCGACCATCTTCGGCCAGTCGACCGCCTCCCTCGACCGCCTGCCGAGTCTCCTCCCACCCGACATCACCATCACCACCAAACCCGCACCTCTAGCTGAGCCTCCTCTAACCCGTCACCTTTCCGCTGCCACCCCCGCTGTCTCGACGAGACTCCACCACCACGACCTCCACCCTCGGTCGACCCTGCCTTTCCTCCTCATCATCATCAGCACTATCATCATACTCATCATCATCAGCACCATCATCACACTCATTATCAACAGCAACACCATCATCATCCTCATCATCATCATCATCATCACCACCACCACCACACCCTATTTCGGTCAGAGACGGCCACCGGTCCTCGCAGCCAAGGTGAATACTCCTCTCCCTCTAGTTATGTAGTGTAGTTTCATATTAATTTTTGGGGATATATATTAGTTATTGTTATGGTTATACATTGAGTTTAGGGTATGGATGAAATAGATTTAGTTAAGGGTTACATGTATGCATGTGAGATTTTAGGTTTAATACATGTTATAATATGCAATTGATGGTTATATGCTAGGTTGATTTATTTAAGGGTTTACTATACATTGAGATTTTAGGATTTTGGAATGCATGAGTTCTAAGGGTTATTACATCTTAATATGGCAATTGACAGTAAAATGCTAAGTAATATTTAGGGTTTATTACATGCAATTGATGGTATGTGCAGGCATTGATATTATGAAAATGATGTTATAAAATATATATATTTGATGGTTGGGAATAATATGAATATTGAGAGTAGAGTTTATGAATGCTAGGTATGATAATTTAGGGTGTTGTTCAATGTAAAATATGCATATTGATTCTTGTTGAGGAACAGATTTAAAGGGTTGTGAAATGATGGTGATATTAAAACATTGAATATTAATGATGAGCAGATTTAATTATCGTAGAATGATGTTGGGATATTAAAGCATTGGTTAATATTGAGAGCTAATATTTTAATGATGAATTTAATTGAGGAGTGGCTAAGTTATTGGGAAGCAGTGTTCAAATTAAATACTAATTGTATTTAAAATCGAAGGTTTAGATAATTAATAACTATTTATTCGAGGATGATAATTAAATATGTATGTTAACGTCTGTGAACACCAGGGTGAAACCTAAGGATTGATCATGGCTTGAGATACTGATAAACACCGTGGTGAGATATAAGATTGATGATTGTTTGATAATATCGTACAGGTGATTAATTAGATTTGACGTAACGAACCCTTAGTCAACCTTGGTCAACCCTCTAGCTTCTTGTCTATGTGAGTTATAACAGAGATAGAACATATGATAGACGTGTGTCACATCTTATTTTAGCCTAGTGATAGTCTATTGATTGGGCTTGTATCTCGTCTCTAGGTACTACGGGACCTACGGACTTGGACGTTGTACCGGAGCCCCATCTTCAGCAGCCGGATCCAGGCAAGTGTACCTTGCCACCCTGTATTTCAGTTACCAGATATTTATTTATATACATTGTGCACATTTTTGATTAGAATTGTCACTTCATGTCCGGGTCACAACAGGGTGCAAACGTTCGTCGGTAACGTCCGATAACGAGTGATAGATGTTCGCAACACCTTGATGTACGTACCTATATATATTATAACCCTATGACACATTCAGACACTGTCATCGTGTCGTATTTCTTGTATCCAAATACTGACAGCATGACCGGAATCTGGGACGATCTTAGGGTCGCGTTGATTGATAGTTACTTCAGTATGACTAGACTGCTAGATAGAGGTTCAGGTTCAGCGCACACTCGTTGATCGCTTGAGAAGTGAAAGACAATTACTAGACGTTTGGGCTCCTCTGCATGCGCTTATATATGTATATGTACTATTTCTGTAGTGATCATGTATTTAGAGTAGTTGTATCACCCGTGTGACTCTTTGTCCGGAGTTGCGGTACGTCCCGTGTGTTTCCGTGTCCGGAGCTACGGTTTTATTTTGGACAGCCCACGCGTCGAATATTGTCTTCAAACTGTGTCTCACTTAGGTGGTTATGATAGATTACACCGTCGTTGCCCTTGTACTATCTGTTATACTTTGGCATGCTGTATTTTTGTACCTTGTTACGTCCCTCTAAGGACCTGGTCCCCTGCCAGTTTTGCAGCATAAACGATTACGGAGCCCTTGGAGTTGCTGATGGAGTTGCTTGACTTGCAGGCATTTGTATCAGGTACTCATATCATTTCTACCGGCATTATGGTTATTTTATATTGTTTATTCATCTGCTGTTGTAGCCTAGTTTTTATAGACTCATATTTTTTCTCGAGTCTATTCGAGTTTGTGTGTTATTGGGCGACCGACTTTAGCACATGTAGCTCATTCTTATGTACTTCTGTTCATTGTGGATTGAGACATATATGTTTATATTTACTGGATATTATACAACTTATACGTATTCGAGTCGGACCAGAGTCTGTTCGAATGCGTAGCTGGCATATTGCGTATTCCTGGTCCTACGTATTTTGGGACTGGGGCGTGACATTAACCGTACAGCTGGCGGTCCGGTGACTGTTGATAATTATCGGGTATAAGATTTAACCATGTATTTAACTATTTATTTCAGATAAAAATAGATATTATAATTTGACTCACTATAATAATTTAATATTTCAGATTGTTTGTTGCACAAGAGCATATTTACTTGTTTTATGTGGTTCAATTCTTTTTTCAAACGGAACTGGATGCAAAGTAAGTGCTCGTTATCTACCATTTTTCGAAAATTTGCAAGAACGTACTCGACATGCATGAGGAGCAACAGTATTGGCATTTTTGTATGCCTCATTGTCAGAGTTTGTCGCAACGACAACGGATACCTGTGTTGGCGCCGAACTCAAATTTATTATTTTATTTTTCGACGCCATATGTGATGACGCCAGTTCCCTTTACTTGTAATTTTACTAATTTTTTTTCTCTTGTTAGCAATTTAATGAGAAAACTTTCCGTTTCATAAATTTTTTTTGATGAGATTTTTTAGCTCAAAAGTAGCAAAACACAAGCGAGGACATGACAAAAATTTCTCTTTTTATAGTAACACCTAATAATTCTTATGCTGAGTTTGATACAACTTATTTGAAATATTTTTGTGTAATTTTAGAAAAGTAACAAAAGGTATTTGTAAAACAAGTTTTACTATTATTTTGTAAGTTAGTTTATTTTTTTCCAGATTATTTTAACTGTTTGGAAAGCAACAACAATTTGAAACCTTAGCCTAATAAGATTATTGTTAAAATAAAAATAAAAATTAGAGCCTAATAATAATAATAATTAATAGCCATCTTAAAATAATCAAAATTTACAATAATGCTAAGTTTACTACCAAATGTTTACAACTTTCTTATAACCCTCTCTTCCTCCTGCTATCTGCTATGTGGACCATATCAGATTTTACCTTTTTCTTCAATAAACAACTGTCACGTAACGTTCCTGTGAAGTCGGACATAATTGCAGGCATTTGGTTGTAATCACAGCATACCCAAAAATTTATTCACAGCTACAAACCCCATACATGGAAATCCCTAGTGGCGCCAAAAAAGCAATCTGCCCCAGCTGTGGGCCCACATCCGTCAGGAGGGCCCCCACACAACGACTCCATTAATTTTCCTTAAAACCCCGCCGACCCCTCATTTTAGGAAAAAAAAAAAAGAATTGGCCGTAAAAACAATCCTCTTAGTGCACACTTGTCGACTTCCTATTGGCTGGCACATGGCTCTTTCCCGCGCTAATCCACCGCCCATATTTAATAAAATAAAAGAGAAAAGAGAATTATTAATAAAAATAGTAAAATAGAGAAAAAGAGAGGGAAAATAGAAGAGAGAAGGAGAAGGGGAGAGAGAGAGAGAGGCATAATTCCGATCGAACCCTCCGCCGTCGAATTCGCCGTCAGATCTCCGATTCACCTCTCTTGTCCCTCTCCTCGCCGGAATATTTGGCGGACCGGGAGAAAAAGTAGCGATTTTGAGCCGGACCCTCCCGAGATCTCGCAGATCGACTAGGGTTTAGTCGGAACCCGGTCCGAATCGATGAGTCCCGGCACGGTGGCCACAGAAGTCGGGGCACCGCCGAGCTCTTCGGCGTCTGATCCGACGGAGTCCCGCTTCGCCGATCTCTGCAAGGTTTGCTTCGATCCCTGATATTTCCTCTTTCTTTTTTGTGTGTGATCGATCTCAGAAAAAAATGAATTTTTGTAGAGGCTGGATCTGGACGAGAGCTCGACGAGAGAAGCTGCTGCTCTGTTTCGAGAGACCAGGCAGATCATGTCGGAGAATATGTCGGCTATCGGAAGCGGATCGGTAAAGAAAAATCCCTACTTTTGCTCTAATTTTTCTTGTTCTTTGAGTTAGAGGAAAAAAAATGGTTTCTTTTTAATAGCCGGAGGAGATTGAGAGGATCTGGTCGGCGTTCCTTATTTACTGCGTCACGAAGCTCCGCAAAGAGAAGTCGGATCTGGAAGAGGGAGGAAGGATCAAGTTGTTTCAGATTTTAACGGCGGCTAAGCTCAAGTAAGAAGGAAAGAGAAAAAAAAAAATCGAATCTTTTCTTTTTATTTACTGTAAATTTAGTTTTGGGATATCTAGTGCTAATTTTTTGTTCTAGGGTTGGGGCTTTTTTCAAGGAGGTGCCTCAGTTCTCGCTCAAAGCAGGTCATATTCTGGGCGGTCTATTTGCTTCTGATTGGGAGAAGCAGCTCGAGGTGAGCTTTCTACATAAATCTGCTGCTGCTTTTTTCTTAAGGAATCAGTGTTCTCTGAACTGTTTATTGATTTTGTTGCATTCTTTATTTCGTCGTCAGCTGAAGGAGTTACAGACCAATGTTGAACACTTGGGTGACCTGAGCAGGTAATATGTAACTATAGTAAAATGTATTGAATAGACAACATCAATCACTTCTTTCGAGCTTTTAGTTAACGGTGAGTGGTAGTTTGAAACATAATCTGGTTTCTCTCTCTCTGGTCTGAACTTAAAAGTAGATTACTTGACTAGTTTGTCGGACTTTCTTTTTGGATGGTTGAATAGGTTTTAAAAATTAAGACAACCACATCATCTTTACCTTTGAAAATAAAGTAGTTTGGTTGTTAGCTCGTTTAGCAAGTACCCTAGTTTGTTTGTGACTTGTTTAGCGGATTTGTATTAATAAAGAGTAGCGGCATCCTTGAGTTTATTCTCATCATGGATACCATGACACGAGGTGGAATTTCCGTTATGTGGTTCTTGCATACAGTTTATAAGTTGTAGTCTTTTACCCATATCTATGCCCTATTATTACCAAATATCTCTTATCTACATCCATCTGCGGTTTCCTATGAAAGTGACCTAGTTATGCGAGGCCTGTTTGTATCAGTTTACTACTATTGCTCTTTTGTCCAACTTTATCTGTGCTGTTTCAAATATAGTGTCTAGAGAATCTGGACTGCACTTCTTCCTGCTTTTACTTGCAGTTGTTTTTGTTCTCTTCTTTCGATTATTAAGGGGTAGACCTTTACATCGTTACTTATGACCACGGTAATATTTTCCACCAGGTTCTACAGGCGAGCTTATCAGCAGTTGTTTTTGACGAGTGACCCAAGTGAAAATTCTTCCGGTTCTAGTGGTACAGATTATCTTTCAAAGTACCACCGTTTTGGGTGGTTGCTGTTCTTGGCTCTGCGTGTCCATGCATTTGGCCGCTATAAGGATATGGTGACTTGTATAAATGGATTAGTGTCTACACTGGTTAGTGCTTTCATTTCTAATATTTGGCCTTTTATCACTCAAATGTCAAATAGAACGGATGTTCTTTTATAATGTTGCATTCCTAAAGTTTTGAATAAAGTTTAATATTTATTTGTGTACTGAACATGTGTCAGGCCATACTTATTCTCCACGTCCCTAAACGCTTAAGAAAATTCTCTGTCGAGGATTCTCCTCTATTTGGTACAATTCAAACTGAAGGCTTATATTTCCCTAACTTATGGATTTTTCTTCTTTTTGGCCATTAAGGCTCTTAGTCTGATGTGGGTGATCTTTTCCAATTGTTCAGTTGAAAAGTCTGACAAAGGTGTAGAGCTTCTTGCTTCTTTGTGTCACAATAATAATACTTCAGAAGATGATTTGAGAATAACAGTGGAGAATGTGAATAATCTAATAGTTGATATCTTGAAGAAGAAACCTCACAATGCTTCAGATTGCAAAGTCGAGAATTTGGACCACATTAACACAGGTTGAATTTGCTCGTGTTCTTCTCAAGTTGCTGTAATGTATTTCAGGGTTTCATTGACATCTAACACTAAGTTATTTACTAATTATAATTGTAGCAGATGGTTTAACATTCTTTGAGGATCTATTTGAGGAAAAGACATTGGAAGCTGATATACTTATTCTGGAAAAAGATTATGATGATACAATTGATATTAAAGGTGAACTGGATGAACGTATATTTGTAAATGATGAGGACCATTTACTTGGTTCTGCAAGCTCACCTGGAGCCTCCATTATTAACTTGTCCAGTACAAAGGTAAGGCGGTGTTGTTCATGTATTGCTCGTTTACTAACTTCACTTTTTTTCCTTTCTATGTATTTTATTTCTCTTTCCTTTCTTATATGGATCAGAAATTCGATGCACTAGCTTCTCCAGTAAAGACAACTTTATATCCATGTATCTGTCATGCTTTGCCTGTAAATGGCAATATTGCTGGTAAATCTAAGAAAGTTGATAATACACCAGTGAGCACTGCTATGACAACTGTAAAGTGGCTTCGAACTGTCATTTCTCCACTCCCTTCAAAACCATCAGCAGACCTTCTGCAATTCTTTTCATCATGTGACATGGATGTAACGAATAACATCACACGTAGGGCCAACGTAATATTGGAGGCAATTTTCCCTAGTAATTCATTTGCTGAACGATGTATTTCTGGAAGCCTTCAAAATGCGAACATGATGGATGACATGTGGACGGAGCAGAGAAAATCAGAGGCTCTAAAACTGTATTATCGGGTTTTGGAGGCAATTTGCAAAGCAGAATCACAGATACTGAATAGCAATAATCTTACTCCACTTCTATCCAATGAGAGGTTTCAGCGGTGTATGCTCGCTTGTTCAGCGGAACTTGTTTTGGCTACACACAAGACAGTCACTATGATGTTTCCTGCTGTTTTAGAGAGGACAGGATTAACAGCCTTTGATTTGAGCAAGGTTATTGAGAGTTTCGTGAGGCATGAAGAGACTCTTCCAAGAGAGTTGAAGAGACATCTAAATTCTCTAGAAGAGAAACTTTTGGAAAGTATGGCATGGGAAAAGGGTTCATCAATGTATAATTCCTTAATTGTTGCAAAACCGGGTTTGTCTGCAGAAATAAATCGTCTGGGATTATTAGCTGAACCAATGCCATCCCTAGATGCAATTGCAATGCAAAACAACATTTCCACTCTAGGCTTGCCACCTCTCCCTTTTCAGAAGCGTGAGGCTTCTCCAGGTAATTTACTCTTATCATGTCATTGATACTTTACTTTGAAAACAATCTTTTAGCAAGTCATATCACATTTTTGGCAGTTTTGTTATATGTAACTTGTCTTTTGATTAGCCAACTTATCTCTGTATTTCTAGGTTAATTGGAAAAATATCTTTCACTAGATTCGGCTATATTAGGTTTCTGAGTTGATCTTTCGGTAGGGTCTTAATCAAGATAGGGTCAGGGGCGCGTCCGAACTGTATCTGCTTAGTCTCATCACCGAGAGTCCAATATGTTTATACCTCGCTTTTGTGTCTTTGAATAAAAAAGAAGGGGGTCGATTTAGGCTCCTTCCCTTCCACTGCATAACAATGATATCAGGTACTATGAGCCCTCTGTCCCACACATCTAACCAGCTCGTGTGGTTCACTGGTTCCACTAAAAGCTCTCATTTGTTGAAGTGGAGCATAGTGCAGCGCGAGCGAGAAACGTCTCTTCTTTCGGTTGTTTCACTCATGTGATCTATCTGATCAATGGAGGAACAAGCCATCTCACATTGGGAATATCCAAATATGCTATTCTTCAGGAATATAAAAAAAGTGATCTACTTTCAGGGGCATAGCGAGCTGGTCCCGAGTGGCCGTGGCTGCGCCCCCTATTTTTTTTGTAATAGGTTGCCCAGTTTTTCATTCTCTTGGCTGCCTTCTTTAAGTACTTGTGCCTGTCTTCAGTGAACTTATAGGTACAGAGACTTCTATGCTTCTATTTCTATCAAATTATTACCATTGTCTATGAACCATGCCACAGTACCATGCTATGCCCTTACCATGGTAATGGCAACCATCCTCTATCTTCCTCTCCCTCTTTTTAAAAAAAGAATTTTCCTTTTATCTGTCCAGAGCCAGAGCTACCTCCAGACCTTCAAACTTAATCTTCCTCATCATCTTGTCGTCGTCGACGTCGTTGTTTCTGCTGGAAGCAACGTCAACGCCAACCAAGGTTGTGAAAAGCGCTAGGCTCTAGTCGGACGGACACCTGCAGCCTAGCGCCTAGCCCGCCTAGATGTAGGCGGTTCAAAAAAAAAAAAATTTCTTTCAAAAAACCTAATGAAAATTGCATTAACAGTTCATAAAATCCCATAACATGTATAGTCGGACGTCGGGGGGACTAGGCGTGTGCCTAGGCGGGCATTGGACGGACACCAGCCGCCTAGTGCCTAGGCGGCCGCCTTTTAGAACAATGAAGCCAGCAACAACAACCAGCAGGAGTAGGTATCTTTATTCAATTCAATTCAATTCGATCATTATCATTATTTTTCTCTTCTCCACAAATGACACCAAAGTGTAGAGAGAACATAATAGAAGTAGTATGTGAACAAATGACACCAAAGTGTTAATTAAGTGCACAAGAGAACAAATGACACCAAAGTGTTCAGAAGCGTAGCAGAGTCTTCACAACAATTCGAAAAGAATTAATTATGATCCGACAAGAGTCGTGAGTCGGGAAAGATGGGTAGTTTCATTAACCAGGTCTTCCATCCTTCTGGGTACTGAATATCCAAAATGCATGGTCGCCTCATATATGCATGCATGTTCACGCCATCTCCTTCCCGTTTCTGCAGCTCTTAATTCTCATGGGAGCTAGCTTATGATTTGTATACAATTGGGTTATTATCTTTTTAAATTACGCTAGCTGTCATCATATGTACTTTTACATAATTTTTTTTTATGAATAGATTAGCTGAAATTACTTTCTTAACAAGTACGTACATTTGTTCTTCTATCTTCGAATTCTAGATAGTATATATCAGAAACTCTAGCTTGATATGTTCTGCTAAAATTCTTTGTGTTTCTGGGAAGTAACAGGCTAACAGCACATTAAAACTCAACAGAATTTTTATAAATAAATTTAGAGCTATATGAACACTAATGCTAAGCTAAGTGAAGAATTTTCTTTTTCTTTTTCCAGGTAAGTTACTAGCTAGACCTTGAATGATGATTAGGTAATTAATGTAAGCAAGTCACACTTTGTACAACTTTTTCTTTCTTTCTTTCACGGATAGTTTAAAGTTCGTTTCATGTGGTTAATTTCTGTGTGCAGTGATCATCTTCGTCAAGCAATCTTGATATCTTAGTAAATATAGATGTTATAAGATATAATTAGACATTGCGCTTTTTGGGTCAAAATGTTATGCAATCACCAACTAAGCGTCACACCCCCTAATGAAAATCCTGGCTACGCCAGTGTCTACTGTCATTTGGTATCACAGGGTAAATAAAATAATACTATAGAACTTGGTTACAATATTATAAAACTTTCTCACTGATTCTGTAAAAAAATATATTAAAAATCCATGTTAGAACTTCACATAAATTGCTAAATACCTTCCAAACATCATTGAAACATGTAAAAATGAGACAAAGTAACTCAATTTTTCTTCTTCATATAATACGTCATTTAACAATAATTAGGCCACCTGGTAAGATTGGGCTTTGGGAGAGCTTGAAAGCAACAGTATCAGATTTCCGCACCCATAATGTCAGATTGTTTGGTTCCTTGGTGAAACTTTTTGAATAGAAAGAGGTGAAATTTCCTTCCTTTGGGGATGGGAACAGTTGATAACACAAGTTTTGCCAAGTTGGCTATGCCAACTGTCAGTTGGAACTGCTAGAATGCCATGTGATGATAAATGATAATATCTTAGACTTGTTATTTTTTGGGTTTCAATGATGTTTGGAAGCAATAGTATCAGATTTAACAATAAATAGTATCAGATTTGCTCATGTCAGATTGTTTGGTTCCTTTAGGGTGAAGCTTTTTGAATGGGAAGAGTTGAAATTTCCTTCTTTTGGGGATGGGAACAGTTGATAACACAACTTTGCCAAGTTGGCTATGCCAAATGTCCTTTGGAACTGCTAGAATGCCATGTGATGATAATATCTTAGACATGTTATTTTTTGGGTTTGGATAAGGAAATAAAGTTCTCATCCAAAATGTCATGTAGTTGTTTACATTACTTCTGGTTTCTGTTCTCTCCATACTCATTTCGTTTTAATACTTTGATGGGTATCTGATGTAGTTCATTTAAAAAATATTTAACTGCTATGCAGATAGGAATGGAGATTTAAGATCACCAAAGAGAATATGCAGTGAATACAGAAATGTGTTGATAGAGCGTAACTCCTCTACTCCAGTCAAGGGACGCCTATCTGCCTGCAACAGTATCAAATCGAAGTTACCACTTCTTCAGTCTTCATTTGCAAGGTTGTAAGTTCATTTTAAAATATTCAAATATATGTTTTAACTATTTTTATAGATTTGGTATTTGCATTTTACATTTGAATTCGTATCTGTAGTCCGGCACGACCAAATCCTGCAGGAGAGGGAACATGTGCTGAGACAGGGATCAATGTTTTCTTTACCAAGGTCAGTTTCTTCTTCACTTCTGCACTGTTTGTTTCCAAATGTTTGTCCTTTTGTGCATCATTTTTTGCTTAACCTAACTGCTCTGATGTTGGAATTTGTAGATTTTGAAGTTGGCTGCCATCAGAATTAAAAGTTTATGTGAAAGACTAAGGTCTTCTGAGCAATTCCTGGAGAATGTCTACTGGCTCATCCAACAAATCCTTAGTCAGCGCACATCACTTTTTTTCAATCGACATATTGACCAACTCATCCTATGTAGCATTTATGGGGTTGCAAAAGTATGCTTCATAAAGGTCACAAGCTGTCATTTTGAATATATGACCATTGACATCTTTTACTAAAATTATGATTTTATGGGCAGGTTACACAATTAAGTCTGACCTTCAAGGAGATCATTCAAAATTACAAGAAGCAGCCACAATGTAAAATTCAAGTATTCCGGAGCATCTTTGTTAATTGGCCATCAACAAGCCGCAATGGGGTAACTACTTGATCTGTGCTTTTCTTTCAAATATCATTTCTATCATTCTCTTAGCTGATGGTGTCTTCTAACAGAAAAGGGGACAGGAACATGTTGATATTATTACTTTCTACAATGAAGTATTTATTCCAACTGTCAAACCGATTTTGGTGGAGATAGGCCCTGCTGCTACTGCTGGAGTTACCCAGAAAAACAATAAGCTCTTTGAAGAGAGGAATAATTGTGATGGTATATTCTGTTTTCTGATAGTTTTTTTCTTTTTAAAGAATCACTGGTGTAGAAGTTTGATTAAGTTAAGATCTATTCACTGAAACAGGTCAAATTCCTCAGTCACCTCGGTTAAGGCCATTTCCAACTATTCCAGATATGTCGCCAAAGAAAGTTTCTGCATCTCATAATGTATATGTTTCACCTCTGCGGCAAGCAAAGGTGTGTCGTTTTGTTTCTTATGTATTTAGATTGATTTCACTACACATTCATATATCTCCACTGGAGAATCCAACTTGAATCATGATCTAAATCTTGGAAAAGAAACATCAAATATTGGTGGGTTTAAAGTATTCTACGATTATGATGTGTGCAACCAGCTGGCCAAACTATTACTCCTTATGATTAACAAGTAAAAAACCCCAAACAGGTTAGTTTTTGATTTATTAGATACTTTCAATGTGTAGATGATGAAAGGTCGTGCAGATTTTCCATTTAAAGTGTAAAAAGTAATGCCCTGATAGGAGTTCTGTTCAATTTTCATCAGTATTACCACAGCCTTGAGTCATTAGATGTAGTTGACAAATTTTTTTTTCCAGAGAAGATGTAGATATTTATATAATCTTGTGGGATGAAGAGCCATTAACTATATCTATTTATCTTAACAGATGGATGGGTTGCTTTCACCAAGTTCCAAGAGTTACTATGCCTGTGTAGGCGAGAGCACTCATGCATATCAGAGCCCGGGGAAAGATCTTGCAGCTATTAATAACCGTTTAAATTGGTAAGTTAGCTGAAAGGATACCTTCCAAAAGATGTCATCGACTAAACTTACTGATGCACTTTCTTCTTTTCCCTTGTATCAACAGCGGGCGGAAAGTCAATGCCAGGCTCAACTTTGACATGGTGAGCGATTCTGTTGTAGCGGGAAGTCTTGGTCAGCAGAATGGCAGTTCCACCTCACCAGCTGCTGCTGCTTCTACCTTTAATTTGTCAACAAAAAGTGACCAGCCTGACCCTTAGAACAGCTTATACTACTACGAGTATGCGGTGCCTAATTCTTCTCTTCCACTACGTCTTAGATTTTTATTTTATTGTACACTCTAGGAAGTTGGGAAATCACAGGTGAGCAGCGTTCCTTTGTGTAGAATAAATGATTCTGCTGCCCCTGTTGCTTCCGTGCTGTCTAAATTATGTTAGGTTCTCAAAAGTCTATGTAAAGTAGGAAACCATGCTGGTACTAACCTATCTTAATAAAATATTTTACGTTGTATATTTGGTTCCAAGCTATCAGTCGAAAGCTAATATGATCTCCTTTGTTATCTTATGAAGTGACACATCTTGTATTTTTCTTTTCTTTTCTTTTCATATATTCACTACTTGATTGTACTCATTTATAAATGCATCTCATATTCATTTAAGAAAAAACATGTCTAAAAAATTACTATATATAAAAAATTAGAATGTTAAGATGGATGAGTGACAACTGACAACACATTAAACGAAAAATTAAGGAATGAGCATATTGGTGGGAAGTTAGAAGTAACACCAAATTGAGGACAACATGTGAGAGAATTGTTTTAGGTGTCCGGTAACGAGTAATAATATAGTAGTTCAAAGATTCATACGTGGACAGGTCTAAAACAACATGGATTGAAATTCTAAATAGGTTACAGTTTTTGTTGTCGTTGTGCTAGTTGATTGTTATATTACTTTTCTGTAGCAATGATGCTCCAAATTGGATGACTGATGTATTCTTGGTGTTGAAAAGCATCAATAGGTTGCAGTAGTACTGTAGTTATCTGTTCATTACTCTCGTATATCATAATGTTCATCTCATACATCTTATACTTTAACCATCAACAAATATATTGCAGTAGTAATATGCTATATGCGACTTATTTAGTTCCCTGGTGGCCGCACTGGTTTCACATTGGAGTGTGAATTCCGTTTGTATCTCACTGGAAATGAGAATTTTGTTTAGCAAACGAAGGATCGGTAGCTGAGCTGCCTTTCGATAATTTGGGCTGACGGTGTCTGGCAAGAGTAAGGTGTACACCTGGGCTTTTCTGACTGCACTTGCTGCTGAAGAGGAGAGAGTTGTTGACACTTTGCACATTGTTGTTCACCACAGCCGCGATGGGTTTTCCTCCGTTCTTCTTGTCGGCAGATCTTCCATCTTCACCCAGTCCTTGATGGTTCTGCTGCTGTCCATTCTGATGCTTTTCTTTCTGTTGGTGGTGGGAAGAACCCACTTCCATGTAGGCTCCCATGTTCTCTCCGGCAATGGTTATGATCTTCCATCCACCACCATCTTCCTTCTTTCTGCTAGTTGCTGATGTCCCATTTGCTGCAGGTTTGTTCCATTTGCTGCTGGATTCCTTATCGATGGCCTTCACGCTGCTATTGCTGCTCTCCTGTCGCGTGAGGATGCTCTTTGTCTGGGCTTCCATCACCGACTTGTGTTCAGGCTGTGCTTGAAAAGGAAGGAATGTCCTGTTCCTGGGAGACTCTGCAGGAGTCGAGGAGGAAGACTTGACGACTCTGGGAGATTCAGGAGGGGTGGGATCTCGCGGTGGGATTCCAACCCTTCTTGGGGGGGATGATGGTGGGGGCGAGGCCTGCAGCCTCGATGGTTGCTGGGACACTGGTGCTTCCTCATTGCCCATGCTCCTTGATGGTGTCTCTTGTTGTTGCTGTCGTGCTGGTGGTGGTGGCGGCGGTGGCATTTCTTGTTGCAGGGTTGGTGGAGGTTGCGGTGGTAGAGTTTGTTGGGTATTCACAGTTAGTGCCCTTGCAAGGGGAATTCGAGGAACAGGAGGAGCCTGGGTGGGGGGTCGAGGTGGTGGTGGTGCTGACACGGGCGCCGTGGTTTGCCCCTGAGCTGCGTCCATTCGGGCTAGGGAGGCCAAACGGTACCATGGACGGATTGGTGGTTGGTTCTCCATCTCTATTTGTTGATTGTTGAATATTGGAACCGAACTCTCTATTTATATATAGGGGAAATGGTTAAAAGGGTTAAGAAAAGGGGAAGGTATTAGATACTAAGGTTGGTGGATCGAGGCATTAAGAGAAAGGACGGAGGGAAGTTGCTGATGGTGATGTGGTTTGAGACATTCTGCAAAAGCAACAGAAAGAGTATGCGAGTTTTGCTTGATTGTCCCTCTTTGGCTTGTTCCAAAGGTCAGAATTTTCAAGTTCCCTCTTTAGACGCTTCCAGCCCAATATCCACTTCTTTTCTGTTTCTCTTTGCTCAGTTTATTGATATTGCTTATTTCCCAAGGGTAGTAAGCAAATGCTCAGTCTTTGACCTTCACATATAACTGGACAAAGTAGGCAGGCCCATGCATATGCATGGAGAAAGTAGGCTCGTGTGAATGAACACATTTCAGTGTTGCAAAATATCAACTATTCCAGTTTTTCAACTTTAAAAGGAGATAACTCGATACCTCAACTATAATTGTACAATAGAATATTCTATTCTTGTTAACAATAGAAAATTGTAAATGACAAAAATACTTTCAATTTTCTCCATCCTATTTCTGGTAGCAGCAACGACGACAATACATGGTGATGGTAGTGGTAGCGTGGGAGGGTGCAGGCGGAGGGCGCGTCCCACTGAACCTTTGTTGCCGCGTGGGATGGCTCTGGACCAAGGCGGAAGGAATCCGGCGAGCTGGAATGGAGTTGCGGTTGCCGAAGGAGACGCTAGGGCGTGCTCGGTCTACGGAAAGTCGGAGCTGCAAATTCGCAGGATTAGGGTTCGGTGTGGGAACTGGAGAGTTGGGGCGGAGCTGCTTGGTTGCAGGCGCTCGGGAAGGAGCATGACCGTCGGGTGCTCGGCGGTGCCGAAAATGGGGCGCAAGCACTCGACCGACGCCGACTGGAGGAAGGGATGGACCGTCGGGGTCTGAGCGGAATTCTGTAGTGCCGGTGAAAGTGGACGATCAGGGCGTGCATAGGTCGGGAATGTCAACGTTGGGACGGAGATGTACGCATGCACTCGGTCAACGCCGACCGGAGGAAGGGATGGACCGGCAGGGTCTGAGCGGAATTCTGTAGTGCTGGTAAAAGTGGACGTTTAGGGCACGCATAGACCGGGGATGTCAACGTCGGGACAGAGATGGACGCCGACAGGAAGGTGCAGGCGGGGGCGTGTGAGGGTGTAGCCGGGGCAGGAGTGGAGGAGGGGTGCAGGCGAAGGGTGGGGCGGGGTGATGTGCAGTCAGAGTGTGGGTGGAGGGGAGTGGGTAGGAGGGTGCAGTTGGGGGTTGGGGAAGGATGGGATATTTTTGTCAATTTTATTTTTACGGAATTGTTAACTTTGACTGACGGAGTGTATCAATATGAATTTTTTTTAAAAGTTGATGGAATCAAGTTATCTCCTCTTTAAAGTTTAAGGTATCAAATTAAAAAATTGAAATAGTTGAAGATATCAAGTTATAATTTAAACTATTATTAATCATACATTATCTATATGTTGAATCCTTGTTGGGTTGGTGGAGTATCTGTGGTATGCATGCATGAACTATCGTTCTTTCGTGGATGCTTTGAAAATTAAATTCATATATGGTCACGAGCTTTTCTCTTTGGTACTTGTATTTTTCTTGTAAACAGACATCCCTGCCTCCCCTATGTGGCTTTCACACAAAGCAGCCTTGGAATAATTGAATAAAGGAATTCATAATTGCTTATCTCGGTTTATTTCTTTAAATCCTTTGATATAATATGGTTGATTTAAATCATATACTATCAACCCAGTTATCAGAATTGATGTTATTTTAGATTTCTCAATAAATCTTGTAATTGTAATAGAGCTCGATAATTCATGAGGTCTTGGAGCTGACTACGAGACATGAAAAAACAAAACAATATTTACTTATAAAAGCAAGATATGTTATAGAAATTGTAATTGTCAAAGAAGTTTTTATAATATTTTCTAATTTTTAAGACGGATTATTAAAACTATTCTTAATTTATTACAGTTTTTAAGATTTAAATTTATAATTTCTCTTATAAATTAAAGATAATTTTGATAATTTATTTTTAAAATTTGTAGATATTGTAAAAAGTTTTTTTTTTTTTTTGGTAATTAGAGTTTCCTATGTAATACGGTTTGGTAAAAGTATGCATGTGGCTATCACGGTTATAGGTGGGATTAGCCAGCCAATCATTTGCGTGCAGCTTCTAAGAGGGCAGTCAAAATGCTGAAGGTTTGGTAAATCACAATACTTTTAATTTCTCAATATATCTTTCCCTTTGAGAGTTTCAAAATGGTGAAGGCTTTAAATATGACTTTTTATAAAGGTATTACAAGTTGATCGGTGTTAGTCTAAATTTTTTTTGCTAGCACTGTCAAAATTTTGACAGTCATATATGTAATTAGGACTGTCAAAATTTTGACAGCCCTGTAGTGTGGGATTAGGTAGCCCATGGGAGTGACAAATTTGTAAATATTAAAAAAAAAATTAGGCTACCACGATCAAATTTTGTAGCACCTTTATAAAAAGGCTCATATATGTCAATCTCAAATATATTGGAGAACTCAATTGTTTCTAGTTCTAGGCTTCCTTTTGAATTTGTCTCCTGGGTTGGAAATGTGTTATTCAGAAACATTCTTATTGTCAATAGGTAGGATAGGTGCAGTCTAAATCTTGTCTGTGAGGTCGTGATCTGTTGGTTACTATGGAGGGCTCTCGAGAGGATGGACACGATTCGAATCTTCTTTGAAAATTTAGTTTCTAATCAGGTAGAAAGGACAAAAAAAAAAAAAAAAAAAAAATCTTCTCGTTCGAATTAGTTTAAAACAAGAAGAATCTGCTTCTTGAGCAACAATACTGACAAAAAAAAAGTAGTCCTTACCCAGATCTTCTTTGGCAAAAAAAGTAGGAAAAGATCAATTTCTACGCAAACTAGAAACTTGAAATAAGAAGGGATTTGGTAGGTTCATTGAAACCCAAAAGAGTTAAATCCATCTTTCAAAACGACTCAAAAGTGAGCCGTCTAAACCGTATATCAATATTCCATCAAATATTTAAAAAAAATTAAAATTTTAACTTTCGCACTTATATCTAGCGTAATTGAAAATTTTCTATTTTTTTTTTAAAACAAAACCCCTACTTATCGCGTCCCCACAAAGTCTCAATATTATATTCAATATTTAAATTTAATCCAAGTACATAGAATTATCTAACTAAACCCATATTCAAATTGTAAAAACATATCTATAACAAGTTAATTAAAATATATTCAAATTATATTTAAAATATTTTAAAATATTATATAATTTTTTAATAATTTTGTTTTTACGTGCAACGCACGCGGAGATGACTAATCTCGAAATGAAAAACATTAAAGATGAGTTAAGAATACAAACCCAAATAACTACAAAGAGGGAATGTCGCGGTTCCATATCCTCGACATTTCCAAATGAATAGCCTCTCGCCGACAAACACCACGATTCTGGACTTAAACGCGTAGCACCTACAGGAAAAATTCAATTGAAGTGCCAAACTGGCAGCTTGCGTCTGGTGTTCGTCCGATGTTCGTCTAGGCTCTCGTCTAATCCCTCCGACGTCCAATTATGCATGTGTTTGAGATTTTATGTACTTTTTATTACAATTTTCAGTAATTTTTTTGGAATTATTTAATTATTTATTTTTGAACAGTCTAGATCTAGACTGCCGTCTAGACGGACTAGGCACTAGACGGCGGGTGTCCGTCCGTCTAGCGTCCAGTGCTTTTCACAACCTTGTACGTAATCGATGGAGAATTACGACGAAAACGAGTATGACATCGTTGTTCCGGAGCCTCTTATCATAGACTCAGGTTGTCTTGAGTTGGACGAGGAAAGTGTCATCCCGGAAGCATTGTATATGCTCATAGGCAAGGACGGAGGCAGGATTTTAGTTTACCCCGGGCTGGACTTAAAATGTCATGAATATTTTTTAACAAAATTATGGTCGAAGTTCAGGTTTGTATGTCCATATCAGCCCAAAATATTTTCAATTCCAGTTTAACCCCAATTATTAAAAAAAATATTTTGCCACATCCAAAACTATGGTTTACTACTCTTTTTGTTCCGTATATGATTCCTCTTTGTAGATGTAGGCCAAAGGCTGAACCATATAAATACTCTGTGTTTGCTTTCTTGATCTATGTTTTTATTTACATCAATTAATTAATTTCTAGATTGAGTTGTAATTAGGCTAGGATAAGATTTAAAGACTAATGTGGAAGAGACTAGCATGTATTTGACATTAAAGACAATCTGGCAAATTTGGACAAGTAATTGTTATGTAAGTTCAGAGAGGTAATTGTTGTCCTATAAAAGTAAAAGGGATGACCATGTTTAAGTACATAGTTGGTCCATATAACATTTCTATACTGGAGACGCAGTACAATAGTTATTCAAAATGATATCAATATCAGTTCATTAAGTATAGAATTTGCCTAACTCTCCTCTTAATGGGAAGCTTATTTTTCCATAAAGAAAGTTAGAATGTGTCTTACTAATAAGGATCTGCACGTGGTATATATTTTTCTATAATACGAACCCAATATTGATGACATTTGTTTCTGCATAACCTACAACCGAAACTTTTCAAGTATCACAAAAAAATGAAGAAGTTCAAATCTTGAACTTTGATATGAATATGTGCTTCTCTAACCAATTTCAAATGAACCATTCAAACAATCTTAACCATTCAAGACTTCAAGTATCAGAAAAAAAAAAAAAAACAGCAGGCAACAAATTATGAACTATTCAACATTCAACCTTTGATATGAACAATTCAAAAATTCTTTAACTATTCAAGGATTTACCTAAGCTGCTGAGCAGGAACCGAACAAGTGCTTCTCCGAGACTCCGGCTCCGAGTGTTGCGACTGCGACTCTCCCTAGCTCTGGTGGGTGAGGTGAACATCCTTATAAATGGAGAGAGGCTGAGAGATGGGACTGGACTATCCGTTCGATGCAGCCGCGCGGCTCCGTCAGTGATAGCTCGACATCTCAGATAGGACTGGTCCCCTAGCTGTCGTGACTCGTGGTCGTGGGGTGAGAGAGAGGGAGAGGTTGCTTGAAGCCTCTTTAAAACCATCAAGAGACAAGACCGGACTCTGGCTCCTAGATGCTAGCTGCTAGAAATCCTCGTCAATAGGAGACGGGTGGACTAAAGTCTTGTGTACTGTGTGGGTTGGTCTTAACTACATATATATTAAAAAAAATGGTTGGTTGGCTGGGTGGGTGGGCTGGAGCCCACCCCAGCCCACCAATAGATCCGCCTCTACTCATAGGCACCGTCTTCCAAGGAGAAGTATATCATGTCTTGAGTCGCATTCTAAGTCGATCTTCAGTAGAAAAAGCGTCATGGATGAGGACAAACGAGCTCTCATGGTGCTCGTACGAGAGTACAATAAGGCTACTGATAAGGACACTACTAAATTTACTCGGAATAGTCCAAATATTTATCACTGATAATTATAAGTTTGTCACTTCCAAAATTTATTCGGGACTGTCCACTCTTGATTTTTTTTATAATCAGGACTGTCAAATTTTTGACAGTCCAACCAATTGTTAGGACTGTCAAAATTTTGACAGTCCTTCTAATTGGTAGGACTGTCAAAAATTTGACATATATGTTGATTTTTTAGGACTGTCAAAATTTTGACAGTCCTACCAATTGGAAGGATTGTCAAAATTTTGACAGTCCTAAAAATTCAACATATATTTTTAGGACTGTCAAAATTTTGACAGTCCTTCCAATTGGTAGGACTGTCAAAATTTTAAAAGTTATGACTGTCAAACTTTTGACAGTCCTACCAATTGGAAGGACTGTCAAAATTTTGACAGTTCTGATTATTAAAAAAATGAAGAGTGGGCAGCTCCGAATAAATTTTGGGAGTAACAAACTTGTAATTATCAATGGTAAACATTTGGACTGTCCCGAGTAAATTTAGTAGTGCCCTTATCAACAGCCTACATTAATGTCTTCGCAAGGAGCTACCAATGATATGTCCCGTCTATGTAGATTTCGCTACCAAAAATTCTCAAACTAACAAATTTGGACTTTAAGAGTGCAACATTAGGTAGCATGGGTTAAAAAGAGGTTAAAGGCTGCAAAAATAGATTAGAAAATTGTAGAAAAAAGTTTGGTAATTTTTAGAATTTTCTAAAATTTATTTTGAATATTTAAAGGCCAAAACTATTTATTAATATTTAATTCAAAATTTTAAGATTTCTAGAAAAATATTGGGTATGAATTTAGACCTCAAAATTTTCATAGTGAGAGAGAAATTTTTTTTTTGTGGATTTACTTTTAGGGTTAGTTGTTTTTTATAGGAGGATTCCAACAACAACCATAGAATAAAATTTGACTTTGGAGGTAATTCTGAAGATCAAACGATTAATTTTTTTGCTAAAAGTTTACAGGTATATTCTATTCCTTATTAGCTTTTCAAAACATATTTTCAATCCCGAAATAAACATCTTTTGACCCCTAAAACAATTCGTGTAAAAATATGTGTTTCAATAGTGTATGTCCTTAGTAATTTTACAATAAATCCTAAATCGTTCATAATTTTGTAATGAAACAAATTTTTTTTTGGAAAACCTAACATCTAAGATTACTGGAAGAAAGTATAACACCAAAATAATTTTTTAGAACTACTTATGATTCTCTGAAGACAACATTTCCTATTTTAATCTATTTAGAATTTACTCGACTTTGAAAGATCATAACTCCTATTTGGATAGGTATTTTTGCATATTATGCCTCTCATGAATATGTTGTTAGTTTATGAACAAAACCTTAGAGTTGTTGGATCAATGGTTTCAAAAAAATCATTCTTCCATAGTCTGTTGCTCCAATTAATCGAATAAATTCATACGAAATATATTGACTTGTGAGCAATATTCTAAAAATTGCTAGGCGGTCTCGGTGCGGCGGAGGGTCGTCTAGACGGCCGACTAGTTTTTTTTATTAATTTTGAAAATTTAAATTTTGAAATATAAAATATAAAATTTTAATGCTCTAAAATCTAAATCTTACCTTAAAACCCAAACAAATATCCACAATACAACTAAAAATTCAAAAAACGGGCCACCTAAGGCCGAAAATCGTCTAGGCCGATCGCCTAGGTGGTTTTTGTTGAGGCGGGCTGTCGTCTAGGCCGATTTTTAGAACATTGTTTGTGAGAATTAGGTGCTGAAAAAATTTGGGTATATCACGAGGATATGGGAGATCATAACTCTATTTTTTTCATAATTTTAAATATTAGTTTCACAGCTTTTAGAAATTTTCGGAAGCCGAAAACTAGTTTAAAAAAGCTAGAAATAGATTCAAAATCTAGAATAGGCTATTATGTTAATCCTAAGCTACACTTTGTTGATGATTGCTTTGTTTGATGTGTTGAATGATATGTGTAAGCAAGGGAGGAGACGTAAGGCCATTTAGGAGTTGCTCACATAACTTTGACATGATTTCAATTCTTATTGAAAGCACCCCCTCTCTCTCTCTCTCTCTCTCTCTCTCTCTGTGTGTGTGTGTGTGTGTGTGTGTGTGTGTGTGTGTATATATATATATATATATATATATATATATATATATAGATATATAGATAGAGAGAGAGAGAGAGAGAGAGAGAGAGAGAGAGGGGGGGGGGGGGGGGGGGGGCGTGGGTGGATGGGTTTGAATATGTTGTTTAACTAATAGTCAAGCACAATTATTCTTCGTGAAGCACCCGATGTATTCCAATATCCTTCGTGAAGCACTCCAGTCTCAAAACTCTCTCCGACTTTAATATACTATTATAACAAATAGTTACACACGAGTTTTGATCCGAAGGTTCGCCGACTTCTTACAAACGGACTTTGATCCGAAGACTCGTCAACTTTTACACAAGCTTTGGTATGGAGACTTGCGGACTTCAACCTCTTATATGAAAGTTTTTTGATCTTCTCACAACAATTTGAAGATCAAACTTTACAACTCAACAACACCTTATCTCAATATGATTTGGCAAGTGATAACTATTTTATGTGGAGAGGTTTATCTTCTAAAGAATAGAAAGTGAATGATCCAAGAAATAAAAAAAGTGAGTAACAAATGAATGCACTTGGGTTTAAATAGGTAGGAGAAAATAACCCAAAATGTGCTGTGTATGCGAAATATCGTCGGTATACTGGCCTGCACAATCACGATAATAAACAGATAATTTTATAGCCGTTGAAGTGCATTTAATGTGCCAAAACAGGATGAACGGTATACCGCAGTATACTACCGTTATACTACGCGCGGTATACCGCCAGTATGCCTTTTTGTCAAGACAAACATGTTGTGATAATAAGTAGTATACCGTCAGTATACTACAGTATATCGTCGGTATACTGTCTGATACCCCAAATTCAGACTTTTTGTATTTTTGGATGGTTTTTGGTTTTAACTATTATTTGACTTTCTCTATTGAGTTACAAGTAAACCTATGGACTCAAAATAAATAAAGAATACATAAATCATGAGTCTTGATAGTTTGACTTCTTTCTTTGTTTGAATGGTGGCTTTTTTCCTTGATAGCTGAACCCCTGAGTGCGTGGCCACGGAGATGTCGTGGATGATTCAGAAAAATCTTGTAGGCAAGCAGTACTGGTCCATCATAATTTCTTCATTGCATATGTCCATGATTGATCTTTTTTTTATATTTTTCTGCAAATACATGTTAGACAAACAAAGCAATACACATGGTAGCAAGTATGGTATCATTAGTGCATATTAGGACTATGACAAGTTTAAGTATAGACACTATAGTGATTGTATGCTCATTAATGATATTATAATACTAAAATTTAATTAATTAATCATAATAAAAAACATAATTAAAATATTTTGCTAACACTTATGTTATGTGTTAGACCCGAGGCTTAACCAAAGATGGAATAACGCGTTGTCGAGATCAGAGGTTCACACAAAAGTTTCCACTCTGAATATTCTCGATTTCTACGAAAAATTATATAAAGATCCTGATTACAACTTGCTCTCAAGATTACAAAGGAATAAGAAAAATAAACTTCACGTTCTTCCTTGCACTCGCAGACGCAGACGGACAGAACGAAATTACAACTAGCAGAAGAGAAGAGAAAGGAGAAGAAGAAAATCTGCTTGCTGGAGTGATAAAAATTACCGTTGCTCAAAGCAAGATTCGCCTCATACGATATGCTCCCAGGAACCAGCAAGTTCACGTAGAACTTCTGGAACGCTCGCTGTCACCTCCTTACTTGGACTCGCACGAACTTCCTAGACTACAATGGCGGCTACAACAACTCTCTTCGTCTCCTCTGTTTCAAAGAAAAAATATAAACTCAATGGAGGCACGAAGAAAATATTTATAGAGGAGCCTGGCCACCCATTAGTTGTCACGCCCTGATCCTGCAGGGGCCGTTCGTCCTCGCTTGGGTCCTTGCGGGATCGACCGTCCTCGCACGGATGTGATGCCGTGCAAGCCTAAATTGCGCTTGCACAAGACCAAAGCTTGAACAAGGACAAGTAAGCTATTCAAGACGGGAGCAACAACACATTATTGCAGAAAAGTAAAGAACACAATGGCATATAAAAATAAGCTCTTTATTGATATTCAAAAGTGTTACAAGCGGCGCTTGGCCGAGGTTACAAATCGCTCAAGCACTCTCTTCTATCGATTACAATGACATCGTTCCATACATTACATCCCTTTATGCAAAAGCAGCTCAAAGTAATCTCGATATGGCTCAAGGCATCGACTCTAGATTTTTGGTTCCTTGGGATGAGGCACGACTATCGCTTCCTCGGACGATCCAGCACCTGAGAACAAGTAAACTGTTGGTGGATCAACACTTTGGAGAAAGTACTGGTGAGTATAAAATCAACGAACAGAAGCAACACTCTCTGAAACCTACACTAAGTAAGCATGTGGCAAAATATTATATTACTAGTGATCATGCTACTTTTATCTATGTTCATTTCATGCAGCACATGATTTGAGTCAGTTTACTTCTTTTCGAAAATATAGCTTTGGAAATAGTTTGCATATTCAAACAATAAGCAAGCTATAGAGACATTGTTCTATCGTACAGTGCATAACATGTATTGTGAGCCATATTCTAACTCTTAGGAACAAAAGTTATCTCTAGTGGACTGTTCATCTCGAATCAAAACAAGTGCATCAAGTGGACTATCTTTCTTTCAAGCAAATAAGAAGAACTAGCTATATGATTTCGGTCTCCGAGAAACTCAGGATCAGTAGCGGTAAACCAGCTAACTAATGACTCTTTTATCTGATGCTATTAGCAGCCGTGACTCATGGTTGCTCTTCACTAACATAATAGCAGCCGGGACCAAGGTTCAGCTCTGCACTAATAGCCATTGTCCAACTGATAAGATTGCATGAAGCACTATTAGATAAACTCTATGATGCAAACAAAATGAACAAGCAAGTTATATATATATACTCTTTGTATTTCTTACCCCATGTCGAACGGTTATCCTGCAGAAGACATTCAAGTTAGCAACAATTTGCATAAATATATATGTATAAGGTTCTCTTTTCCTGTCCGTCTCTGCATCAAACAGTTAGGTATGCAAGAAGGCTAGCCTAGCATATGTGGTGCCCCGTTCCTCCTATTCGAGGAGCGCGGCTAAGAAATACAAGATGGTATCGTTCTTTCGGGATAGATTGAAACAAGAACTCGTCCTCGTTATGGATTTGTTTCTTCGGAATTGATTCCCATATTCAGTGGACCGTGCCCCAGGATCGACTTAGCGGCAGAGTCAGGAGGGACCTCTCCGCTGCATCTTTGTTGTCTCAGATTTCGATGTCGCTTGTTGCTTTCGTGCTTTGAGTTGGTTTTCAGATTTGCTTGTTTTTCTTGAACGGTTTCGATGGATTTCATTATTTTCGTTTATTGAACTGCACTTCAATTTCAAGATTGGAAAGAGAGGAAGAGGTATTGATCGAGCTGTTCGTGCAATGCAGGTGAACGAGCAGTAGGCGGCTTACGAGAGGAGTCTTAAAGCGCCTCTTTCCTTCTCCCTTCCAACCAACTAAGTGAGTGGCTACCATCCCGATTAGCTAGCCCTTTTCCCAGTCCTCACACATAAAATCTTGAATTCTTCTTTGCCCCGATCAGGCGATACCAGTAATAACTAAAAGACTACAAGATAAAATGGGAATAGACTTGGATTATTATGCTTGTCAATCCAACATGTGAACTGTTATCTTATTGTATGCTTGCTCATTTTAAATATTCTATACATGCTTCAATTTTAGTTAGAATGCATCTTCTTCTATAAATTGTGCCAAGTATGGAACCCACCTTGTATGCGCATAATTGTTCAGGGAGGCTATACAAAATAAATCATGCATTACTGCTTGTCTTGTACTCGTGTTGCCTCAACTGCATGAAGTGATAATTTAAGTAAACATCGTGTGTTCGATCATGGACAACTTGTGCACAAGGGTATAAGTTCTGCAGACGGTCGCTGGGGCACTGGCACCAATCCGATCCGGGCGAAACTTCGTGTGTAGTCAATCGTGTGTGGACTGGATGGCTTGCAACGCATCGTGTGTTCATCGTGTGTTCTCATTGCATGCTATCCTTGTCCTTGACTAGTCCATTATGGCATCAAGCCAGTGATCCTCGTGTGTATTTAAACCTGTTGTAAACTAACTTGTATCTTCGTGGCAGGGAAGGCATAGTAAGTATTATGTAGGTGGTACAGACGGGCAGGTAAAAGTCACCGAATGGTGGCAATTTCATTACAGTAAATTCTATATGGTGCTTACTTGTAAATAAACTAAGACAAGAATAGAAAGACCATAATAATATGCATGCTTCATTAAAATAATGTGTTGATTGGTATAGTTGGGTTAGCTCGCCTTCACCAGTATATTTCGATGTACTGACCCTCGTTGAAACAGGTTTTCCGCACTAAGGCGAACCGAGCGAGGAGCCAAAGTCATCTTCCCGATCCAGTCCAGCTGTAGGCGCATCTTGATCGCGCCGCATTTGAAGTACTTGAAGAAAGGAGCTAGCAACTTAATACACAATGCAGCTCCGTGGGAAGGCCGTCATCCAGCCCGGAGGTCTTTATCGTTTTGAAGTTTAGTAAAGGGATATAATATACATGACTGCTATCTCATTTTGAGTCAACACTTTTGTAATCCCGTGCGGCAAAGTAGCTGACTCGTTCAAGAGTTTGTAATAGATGTTCATTATCAATAAAAAGAGAACTTTTTCATGTTTCAAATTGGTGTTTCAATTTATCTGCGTACTCTGAATATGTGCTCGTTATGCAAAAATAAAAGAGCCTTGTGCGGGCGCAACTCCAGGCCCGCACGGCGGTCAAGCCGGGTGACGCCCCTACAATTCGGCAAAATCGGGACGTGACATGTTGGTATCAGAGCACAGATTCAAGTTCCTTCTCGCACTGGAAAAGTTCCTTTAACGATCAAATTTCTGTGCGAACTCTTGAATGCGTTAGGGCAAAATGAGATACGTTCATGCAATAAGTCCATAATACATTATGATCCTAATATAATTTACCTTCTTTTGAAGGAATGGCACCAGCACAATCCTTAGCGTTAGCACCGGATGAAACGCAAGGCCAAGAAAGTAGTTTGGGTACTTCGGGAAGTTCGTGAAGCCAGCGAGCCATGTCTCACGTCGATCCTATCCAGCAAATGTTACGGATGTTGGAGGCAAACCAACAAAGGGATGAAGCTCGCTACGAATGGGCCGAGAAGGGAGCGGAGGAGAGTCAGCTCAAGTTTCAAGACAATATAGAAGCTCGATTCTCAGTCCAACAGAAGCAGGTAGATACCCTACAACAGATCATGCAGACTTTGGCCTCCAACCATTCCGCGGCAATAGCAGCGACTCCGGTGGAGCAGCCCATGCTTGAAGTTGAGACGCCGCCAATTCCAAGGACGAGGGACGTGACTGCCTTCGACTTTGGCCACTTCAAGAAAGTCTGCAATACCCCATTCAATGGGACTGAGGACCCAATTGTGGCTCTAGATTGGTTGGCCGAACTTGAAGACCACTTTGCTCTGCTACTGGTCCCCGAAGAGAAATGCGTCGTATGTGCGCAACTGCAGCTCCGCCTCAACGCGCACGATTGGTGGGACGTGCATCGACGATTTCTTCAATTTGACCATGGAGAGGAGGCGATCTCGTGGACGACTTTTCGTGCTGCGTTTGAAGAGGAGTTTATACCCCCTCCAGTACGACGTCAGATGGAGAATGAGTTCGTGCAACTGAGGCAAGGCAGCATGACAGTTAAGTAGTATTCCGCCGAATTCAACCGACTCTCCAAATTCGCTAATGCCTATTTACCTGATACAGTGAGTCGAGCTAGAAGGTTTGAAGTTGGTCTACGCCCTGCCATCTATGCGCACGTAGTCGTTCATCAGTATCAGACAATACGGGAAGTCATGAATCATGCCCTATCTCTTGAACCGCAGTATCCTCACGTTTCTACCGGCGCTGTGCATACCTACAATCACAAACGCCAAAGCAACCATAGAGGAAACAACACTGTAAAGCGACAAAACGATGGTGGTCAGCAAATAAGGGATTGGAGCAATACATGTCAGTTCTGCAAAAAGCGTGGGCACACAGCCAACAATTGTCGCTTGAGACTTGGGTTATGCCTACCTTGTGGACGATCAGGACATGCCATTAATTCCTGTCCAAACCTTCCTGATCATCGTCCGCAACAAAATAATCCCTAACGGTAGGTTCTATTCCTAAGTTTCGTGGATGAAAATTCTAATTAGTTGGGTAGGATGTGGCACCTCGTTCCTCCTATTCGAGGAGCGCGGCTAAGAAATACAAGATTGTATCGTTCGATCGGGATAGATTGAAACAAGAACTCGTCCTCGTTATGGATTTGTTTCTTCGAAATCGATTCCCATATTCAATGGACCGTGACCCCGGGATCGACTTAGTGGCAGAGTCAGGAGGGACCTCTCCGCTGCATCTTTGTTGTCTCAGATTTCGATGTCGCTTGTTGCTTTTGTGGGTTGAGTTGGTTTTCAGATTTGCTTGTTTTTCTTGAACGGTTTCGATGGATTTTATTATTTTCGTTCATTGAACTGCATTTCAATTCCGAGATTGGAAAGAGAGGTAGAGGTATTGATCGAGCTGTTTGTGCAATGCAGGTGAACGAGCAGTAGACGGCTTACGAGCGGAGTCTTGAAGCGCCTCTTTCCTTCTTCCTTCCAACCAACTAAGTGAGTGGCTTCCATCCCGATTAGCTAGCCCTTCTCCCAATCTTCACACCTAAAATCTTGCATTCTTCTTTGCCCCGATCAGGCGATACCAGTAATAACTAAAAGACTACAAGATAAAATGGGAATAGACTTGGATTATTATGCTTGTCAATCCAACACGTGAACTGTTATCTTATTGTATGCTTGCTCATTTTAAATGTTTTATATATGCTTCAATTTTAGTTAGAATGCATCTTCTTCTATAAATTGTGCTAAGTATGGAATCCACCTTGTATGCGCATAATTGTTCAGGGAGGCTATACAAAATGAATCATGCATTACTGCTTGTCTTGTACTCATGTTGCCTCAACTACATGAAGTGATAATTTAAGTAAACATCGTGTGTTCGATCATGGACAACTTGTGCACAAGGGTATAAGTTCTGTGGATGGTCGCTGGGGCACTGGCACCGATCCGATCCAAGCGAAACTTCGTGTGTAGTCAATCGTGTGCGGACTGGATGGCTTGCAACACATCGTGTGTTTATCGTGTGTTCATCGTGTGTTCTCGTTTTATGCTATCCTTGTCCTTGACTAGTCCATTATGGCATCAAGCCAGTGATCCTCGTGTGTATTTAAACCTATTACAAACTAACTTGTGTCTTCATGGCAGGGAAGGCATGGTAAGTATTGTGCAGGTGGTTCAGACGGGCAGATAAAAGTCACTGAACGGTGGCAAGTTCATTACAGTAAATTTTATATGCTGCTTACTTGTAAATGAACTAAGGCAAGAATAGAAAGACCACAATAATATGCATGCTTCATTAAAACAACGTGTTGATTGGTATAGTTGGGTTAGCTCGCCTTCACCAGTACATTTCGATGTACTGACCCTCGTTGAAACAGGTTCCCCATACTAAGGTGAACCGAGCGAGGAGCCGAAGTCGCCTTCCCGATCCAGTCCAGCTGTAGGCGCATCCTGATCGTGCCGCATTTGAAGTACTTGAAGAAAGGAGCTAGCAACTCAATACACAATGCAGCTCCGTGGGAAGGCCGTCATCCAGCCCAGAGGTCTTTATCGTTTTGAAGTTTAGTAAAGGGATGTAATATACAGGACTGCTATCTCATTTTGAGTCAACACTTTTGTAAGCCCGTGCGGCAAAGTAGCTGATTCGTTCAAGAGTTTGTAATAGATGTTCATTATCAATAAAAAGAGATCTTTTCCATGTTTCAAATTGGTGTTTCAATTTATCTGCGTACTCTAAATATGTGCTCATTATGCAAAAACAAAAGAGCCTTGTGTGGGCGCAACTCCAGGCCCGCACGACGGTCACGCTAGGGGACGCCCCTACGATACGGCAAAATTGGGGCGTGACAGCATGTGCCCTAACTATATGATGGTCCATGGGTAGCCCCATGATTAGCAGCGGTGACTCAAGGTTCAGCTCTTCACTAGCATGCGCATGTGTCGACAATTGTGACTCAAGGTTCAGCTCTTCACCAGCACACACGAGTACTAGCAGCTGTGACATCATGGGTTCCACACAACACTAATAGACACATCACCCCACTAGACCCCATAGAGCCGTATCCTCATGGTGAAACAAAAATCTCTTCCAGACCGAGTGATTTCCAGTACCTCAGGAACCGTTCGAGAGACAAGACCTTGTGCACAAGTTGTCCGAGACTAATGCAATGACATGAAGCATCTATAATGCAAGCAAAACATATATGGTCGAGCAAAATATATCTTGTCAAGCAAAGCACATCTTTTACATATCTAATAGCATACCCCACTAGATCACAAGGACCGTATCTCAGGGCGCACTATTAGTCTCTGCTTTATACGAAATCAAAGACTTATAGCAGTTCGATATAGCAAAACAGGCAAGCGAAACATAAAATAGCAAGCACGATTTCGATTTCATAACTAGCATGCAATATTTATCTCTTTTTAGCATATTACAAAGAGACTTGTTAAAGCAATTCTTTTACTTATCTTTTTGGCATGGCAATGGTTTGTTCGATAGCTGTGTCAGTGTAACTAAGTATGCAATATTTCTTATACTTTTTGACTTAGCATGGCAATGTTCTATCTTTTTCAGACAAGCATACAAGTTCTCTAGTTAAGCAAGCAGGTTCATTTCAATGACAAGCTATACGAGTTCTCTTATTAAGCATGCAGAGTCAGGTTCTATCATTCTTCTTATGAAACTATCTTCTTAGAACAAGCATTCAAAAACTCAGATTCATTATTAAGGTGTGCAAGAATCAGAAAATAAAGTTCTGCCCACTCACATAAATCAATCGTCTTGGGGTTCGATCGGGAACTCTCCAATAAGACTTTCGCTCGAGCAAGCAAAGCGATATCACTTGTACATAGTACCTACGTGGAGCGGGGCACTACATTAGTTACGGAAAGATAGGAACAAATTTAATTCGAATCCCACAAAGATAGGAATGAATTAATTTAAATTCCACAAAAAATATATTTGAACAACCGACCATATCTACCCATAACCGTTCAAATATATCCGATAGCAGTGGCCATGCAAGCAACCGCCCATGCGGCCGTTCATACAACAGCGCAGCAGCCGTGCACTTAGCAGCACATGCAGCAGCTCATGAGACAGCCCATGCACCCGCTCATGTGCCCCGCTCATGCGGCGGTTCATGCTCCCGCTCATGCGTCCAGCTCATGCGGCCCGCTCATGCAACCCGCTCATGATGTCGGCTCATGCAATAGCGTATGCAACTCGCGCATAACCGAGCACATCAAATGCGCACAAGCGCCACCCACCGATGCTGACGTGCTAAGTGCAAAGTGCACTAACAAAGCGCCATTTTGTGTCACGCCCCAGTCCCAAAATACGTAGGACTAGAAATACGTAATACGCCAGCCGCATGTATACGAACTCCAATATATAGAAACCATATATACACGTACGTTGTACATGAATATCCAATCCACAGTGGTAATATACTATCACAATAAGTCACACGCAAATCTATATCTCATCCACAGCACAAATAATAGATAAATGGAAATCAATAACTGAATATCAAATAAGCAGTCTCAAAGTATGATAGTCGGATGGAAACAAATCCACTGCAAATCAACTATACCCAAAACTACTAAAGAGAGAAGGGAATAAACTCCAATATAAGAATAAATGTCTCGAAAAGAATAGCAACTAGAATCTCTAAACAGCTGCAATGAATCACATATAATTCGAAGGTAAGACCTCCTCAATCTGATAGGTAGCGTCAGGCCCAGGTCCATATTCCTGTGGGTAATCCTGTTCATCTATATATGGAAAGGTACCAGATCCTCAGAGGGACGTAACAAGATACATATAAATATGCCAATAAAGTACTGAAATATAAACATCCAATGGGGTCGCCTAACCATCTAAGTGAATGCAGTTAAGAATATATTTCCCCACAAGTGAGCTATCTGGCTGAAAACTGGGATTTGGCATGGTTCTCTATTGGAGATCCAGGGGCCTAAAAGGCACGTCGTCTTTTGAACGCCTGTGGCCCGCCTGATAGTACATAATATATAGTGGTCATCACCACCCGTATCTCCAGCGGAGAATCCGGGCGCACATAAGAAAAGTGCAAAGGAGCTCAAATGCGGTACTTGTTGTTCTCCCCACCCAATGCTCTAAGCATGTCATGTCCATGACACGATAATACCTCTAATAACCGCCAGGTCTACTAGCATGCAAAGTTTCTATTGGCAGTTATCCCTATCCGTCGCACGACCAATACGTACCAGTGACTAGCCGAATATGCCAGTCCGTGTCCTACATGTGACTCACACTCGTGTAAGAATAGTGTCATGGCCAATAAAACATAAATGCCTCATGAAGATAGGGTAGTCTCATAAAGTAGGTCCAATGCATATACATAAATAAAAATATAGTACGACGACACCGTCGTTGTACCCAAGTTTCCTTGGACGCGTAATTTATATAGCAGTTAAAATAAATGAACTAAATAAACAGAAATAAACATGCATGCATCATATAGAATGTAAATACAGTACAATGGCAAGGTATACTTGCCTGGCAAGAAATCTGTAAAGTGTAAGCGTCCAATGTCCAGGACACGAGATCTAGAACTAATGGCCTCCGAACAAACGTCTCCGGATGCTGAAATAGACATCACCAACGTATTCGGAATGAGTAAAATAGCTAAAAAATACTTCTCTTTTGTCCAATTTGGACACATGGGCAAAACGGTAATTTCAGATAAAAGTGGGGTCCACGTGTAGCCCACTTTGCACCGAAAAGTGTGCCAAGGGTAACAGTCTCTAAATATGATAAATTATAGGTCAAACAAACTCTAAATGTCAATACGAACCCAACGGTATGTCCAAATGTGGATTCCAACGGACCGAACATAATTTTGCCCAAAAAGTCAACCGTGGGGCCCGCCAATTGGCGACTTGGTCAACTGTCTCAGAATTGCGTGAAAATTTGTCACAGGACCAGCGCGTTACCACGAGTCCAGTGGCACAAGTTTTGTCACAATCTGACGAGCGTGCACAAAATGCGCACGACTTTCGCAAAAGTTGCGACACGGGGTTTGTCCGAGGATACGGGCTGATTTCGATGCGGACACGCGTCCGAATCAGTTTTCTCAAACTCTCACGTTGTCACGACCCGCACCCGGTATAGGGATGCAAGTCGGGAACAACGTCCAGCCTACGCCACAGCATCGGCGGTAGAACGCTGTCTTGGTCAACTATACTATCTAATTATCTCACAAAATGTATAATCCTCCAATAATATCTCAACTCCAAGAAGAGTAATCAACTTAATTCAACACAATACTCAATCACATTTCTATGACACGAGAGAATATCACAGAAATCTAACATAACTAAGCAGTTAAAAATATAACAACAACAAATAGAAATAATATCCAAACACAAATATATGCCGGAAACAAATCCGGTACCAACATGCTAAAGAGAACTAACTATGCTAACTAGTGAATCCGGCTAAATCTCTCGACAGTCATTCCAGAACTAGTGGGTCCAAGTCTGCACCATCTATAGGCTGAGGTCCGTAGTATGTCGGACACCAATCTCCCGGATCCTCTGAAAAATATTTTCCAGTCAGGAATGGAGCGAAGTACAATCCAATAGCAGTTCCAATTAATTGACAAAAACTATAAAGCAGTAGAATAGAAGATGATATCTACGATGAGGATATAACTGATAATCAAGAACAATGAAAGAATAGGCAATACTAACAACAGAATATAATCAATGCATACAAGAATAAAGAATGAACTATAATGTCAGAATAGAACAAGTTAATCAATGAACTGAATAATGGAATCTACAATAACTATGTGATTTGAGATACTAACTAAATATGTGATCGGCCTGGAGATTCAATGATTACACTAAGGAGCTAACTCAACCATACGTGAATTGCATGGTTAGTTAGTAGCCAATGATTACACTACTAGCCGATAGTTTCTTGATCACATATTTAATTGGTATTTCCTCCGCCCCGACTGATATGATGGATCGAATCATGACACGTCACTAGCCAATGTATCCAATGTTTAATCTACAATATTCAATGTTATCCAATACCAACAAGGACAGTATCCGATACCATCTCTATAATCAAGGTAACATCCTATGACTGACGATCCAATAACAATACCAATCCGTGTACCATCGTGTCAAGAATCATAAGTAACATTTCTAAATACTTGAATTATAGTGGTAATCAAATAATAGAAACTATCAGAGAATGTACTCGCCTGTGGTCCAGAGCAAATGATAAAAAATGATGTCCGAACTGGTGTCACAGACCTATATATGAAATATTGCATTAATACAAGTTTTGGGGAAGAAAAATAAATTAAACTAGTCAATTTCTAGGTCATAAAACTATTTCTAAGTCAAAAGTCAAACTAGGTCAACTCTAAGTCAACTATGGTCAATTATAGTCAAATTATGGTCAGCTACCTATTTCTAGGTTGCATGAGTCTAACTCAAAGATATTGGGCTCACACACTATGAATCTAGGCCATACAAGCTACATCTTAGGATACTAAGATACCGTATCTCAGGATACGCAAACAAGGGATAAATATAACATATATGTACATATCAAACAATATTATATATATAAAATCCTAATTACAAATGCTAAATGGATACCTTGGTTTCGAACCAACTTGGTATCGCAATACTAAACCTCTATCTTGATATCCAAACCCAATACCTTGATTATCCTCCAATACCTTGATACTTACCTTGGCATCTCAAGGTAAATTCAAAACCTTATTTATACTAACTACCCAACAATAATTACATATATCAATCCAGTATAACTCTTGTATGTACTAATAGAATAATACTAACTACCAACTACACACTAACTATTAATACATATATACGTATATACATTCCTACAAATATATAATATATAAAGATACTCATAACAATTGATAACTAAAATATACTAACTATTCTAATAAATTTGTATGCTACAACTAAATATATACATATATAGTATACTATAATACAAATAGCAATTAGGAACATATTTATATATATATTAATTACCATATATATATATATATATATATATATATATATATATATATATATATATATATATATATATATATATATATAAATACATATATATAACCCACCATATATATTTATACAATATATATTTATACAATATATATTTAAGTACATATATATAACCCACAATATATATATTTATACAATATATATTTAAATACATATATATAACCCACAATATATATTTATACAATATACATATAAAACTATATATAACTATACATACACTTATACATAGTAAATTGTATAAAATACCACATAGTAACATACACACACACACACATAGTAATATGTATATATAACTATACATATATGTATACATATATATAATCATACAATAATATAAATACATAACAATATATAATATAACTATATATATAACCACATATAAATATATCTGCTATATTATATATACATATGCTACCACTTATAAATATATATCCACATACATATATATATATATATATACATATATATATATATATATATATATATATATATATATATATATATATATATATATATATATATATATATATATATATATATATAATCATATAATAACTATAAATAATCTAATTACTTAATTAAACATATACACATATATTATATAAAACATATACATATATTTACATCCCTAACATATATTATAACATATATATTAATGCATGTAGAAGAAAGCTACATAATATATATTCTATTAATACATATATGATACATAGATCTATGATACAATAAACACTATAATAAATATACATAATATATATATAATATATGTAGATACATACACAATTATAATTCAAGAATTAAAGCATAATTAATTAGATCTACACATAAACACACAACAATTGGAGAGTATCACACCGTATTCCACTAGATCTAGGATACGCATGCGACACGAGTCCACCACACATCCAATTGTACCCCGAAGGACACAAACAAATCGCTTATAATATTTATGAACAAAACAAAGTGTCAAATGTAGATCTATGTGTCCGTGTCAAAATACGACATGTATAAAGTCCCGTGTCGGAGGAAAAACCCCCAAAACAACACGTATCACCAAATTGTCGGGATACGACCTACACGTACCCAATTATGGATACGACACTAGCCTCAAACACATAAACATATGCCAAATTGATCTATAGGATCAATTGACACACACAACAAAAGTTATTTTTGAAATTCCCCCAAAATTGATACAAAAAGCACCATAACTTTCTCCATAGGTCTCCTATGAACACAAAACCAAATCCTATGGGTAGTACATATATATGGGTTGATTATTTATGATTAAATATCATATTTAGAAGCTATTTTAAGGGCAAAAACTGAATTGTACCTATTGGGAGATGGATTCCCAATGAAACCTCCAAAATTGGTGAAATTAGCCTCCAACTTGTAGATCCTTGCTCCTCTTTATAGATCCTTGCTTCCTCCTTCTAGATCCTTATTCTTTTAGTCTCCAGTGTTGATTTGGAAAGGAATTGGGTAGAAATTTGGTAGGGATTTGATGAAATTTGGTTGAGAAAAATTCTAGATCTAGATTTAGAATGAAAAATGAAGAGAGAAAGTTTTTATCCCCTTTATATAGGCCTCACTTGTCCCCTCCCTCAAGCTACTATGTAAAGTCTAAAATACCCCTTGGGGGCCTCTCATGAAGAAATTAATTAAGGAGGGAAGCTTCTAGTCCAATGGTTTAATTAATTTAATCATCCTCCTAATTAATGGGCTTTCTAGTTGGGCTCAATTCTAACAATTAATACATGTTGGTCCATGAGTCTAAACTAAATTAGTTAGGTCCACTAACACAAGTCCAAAAATAAATCTAATATGCTAATAATAAATAAATATTTAACATGCACAATATTTAATTAATTATAAAATAACCAAAATACCCTTTTCTAGAAAATACGGTAGTGACACACGTGTCCGGTTACTCTGCACGCACTGTTCGATACACTTGGTACACGGCGGAGCGGTCCCGTTTGGCGGGGCGCGTTCCGTTTTACAACTTTTGGAAATCTGGAAAAGTGTGTTCGCGAGATTTTCCAACGAATTTAATTCTGTCTACAGCAGTTAATAATTCAGGGTTATTTAACAAAAATTAAACTAGGTCAAATGGTCTTCGCATACCAAAAAGAATCATCGAATTCGGATCTTTGTGGTGGAAGATACGAACTCGGAACCATGGGTGACCACTGCAGTTTTTTGTGATCCCAGAACTTGGTCTATTTTCTCCAACTTGGCGCTGTTTTTTCCTATGGTTACGCGTTGTTCGAGTCTACTAACACACAGATATGGAAGAGGGTTAAGGGGTGAGCATACCGGTGAAGACGGGGTGGCGTTTGGTTGAGCGAGGCGACAGAAAACAACTCGAGAACACAGGTACCTCGCTGCGAAATTCTGCAGTGCGCGGGGTCGCGGTCGTCGGGATTGGTTTGGACGGCCTGGCGGGGTTCTCCGGCTGCGGGGGCGGCGCTCTTTAGGTCTAGATGGGAAGAGAAAGGGTTTGGATGAATTTAGGGTTAGGATTTTATTGAAATAAAATTATATATATATATATATATATATATATATATATATATATATATATATGAAAGGGAGAGAAGAAGGGGGGCGGTCATTTTTCGTGGGCTAAGGGTGCTGCTTCTTAAAGGAAAAGGGGTGCTGTGCTTTTGCAAGGGGGTTTTGCATGGGAATTATTCCAGCGGATAGTGGGATGGGATTAGGGAAAAATGGGTAGTTTGGATATTAGTTATTTAATAGTTTTTTTTCTTTTCCTTTTATATTTATTTTCCTTTAAAATATATATGTATATATATATATTTATATATACGTATATACTCATAGAAAAAATCTAGAATTATATTAATACACACCATTAAGCTAGCAACTACTCAAGGGGTCTCCTACATGAAATAAATTCTGAAAAATTCCTAATGGCCCCATAAATCCTCTAAGTGCACCAACACCTAAAATAAAAATTATTAAAAATATATTTCTCCTAATTAGCCACTAATTACTATAATTAAATTAATAATTAATAATTAAAATGGTATATACGATTTCTAGGATATGGATTTTACATTCTACCCAACTTATAAAAGTTTCGTCCTCGAAATTAAAATTAAGCCACGGTAGAAAGCAAGGATGGTATAAGATATAAATTAACAAGGTAAATTCATACATTGGTCTGCGAATAGGTTCAGAAAATGCTTGCGCATGTCGTCTTCGCGCTCCCAAGTTGATTCTCCTGGCGCGCCATGCCTCCATGCTACGCAAACCAAGGGAATAGACTGGTTCCTCAACACTTTCTCTCAACGATCAAGGATTCCCATGGGTTGCTCTTGATATGACAAGCTCGGCCCAATGGTGATCTCCGAATGGTCGAGAACATGACTGCTGTCTGCCACATATCGCCTGAGCTGCGACACATGGAATACGTCATGTACTCCCTCAAGTGAAGGTGGTAGCGCAAGTCGATATGCCACTTCTTCCACTCTCTCGAGCACGTCAAATGGTCCAATATACCTTGGACTCAACTTGCCGTACCCTCCGAATCGAATGGTGCCTCTGGTCGGTGATATCCTCAAGAAGACATGATCGCCCTCTTTGAACTCCAAGGGACGACGATGAAGGTCTGTCCACTGCTTCTGCCTGTCTTGCGCTGCTCGTAAGTGCCTTTGAATCTTCTTAACTGTCTCTACGGTATTGACCACCAACTCTGGTCCCAGAATCTGACGTTCTCCCACGTCACTCCAACACACAGGAGACCTATATTTTCTTCCATACAATGCTTCAAACGGAGCCATCTGAATACTCGCTTGATAGCTATTGTTGTAAGAAAACTCCACAAGATGTAGGTGGTCTTTCCATGATCCTCCGAAGTCTAACATACAAGCCCTCAACATATCCTCCAACGTCTGAATAGTACGCTTCGACTGCCCATCTGTCTGCGGGTGGTAAGGTGTACTGAACTTCAGACGAGTTCCAAGACTCTCTTGCATGCTCCTCCAAAAGTGCGATGTAAAGCACGAATCTCTGTCTGATACAATGCTGACTGGTATGCCGTACAATCTCACGATCTGTCTCATATATAGGTCAGCTAAAGCTTATGTAGACTGACCTACTCTAAAAGGTATAAAATGTGCTGACTTGGTGAGTCGATCCACTATTACCCATACTGCATCTCTTCCACTTAGACTCTTGGGAAAGCCCGTGACGAAGTCCATAGTGATGTGCTCCCACTTCCATTCTGGAATTGGAAGTGGTTGCAATAAGCCTATTGTCCTCTGGTGCTCCGCCTTCACTTGTTGACATACCAGACATTTAGCTACAAAGCGAGCTATCTCTCTTTTTATTCCATGCCACCAAAAGTGTTGCGTAAGTCACGATACAATTTGGTGCCTCCAAGATGAATAGAATATATCGAACTATGAGCCTCTGTCATCAGCTCCTATCGAATCTCTCCATTTGGAACATAAAGACGATCACCACATCGTAATGTCCCATCCTCATGAATGCGCAATCCTGTCTGCTCTTCGTCCTCTGTCCTTTCCTTCAGTCTCCTGAATCTGGCGTCTGTAGGCAAAGCTGCATTAATCCTCTCTACCAATGATGATTGTACTTGCAAGTTGGCTAGTGTCCCATCTGCTCCGGGTAATATCACTTTAGTGCCAAGCTCTTATAAGTTCTCCAATAGTTCCCTCTGTGCTGTCAAGAAGTAAGCTGCTGGTTTCTGGCTTAACACGTCTGCTACCACGTTAGCCTTGCCTGGATGATAATGTAGCTCCAACTCAAAATCTTTTATCAACTCGAGCCATCGACGTTGCCTCATATTTAACTCCTTCTGCGTGAAGATGTACTTGAGGCTTTTGTGGTCTGTATAGATCTCCACTCGTTCCCCATATAAGTAATGTCTCCACAGCTTCAGAGCAAATACAACGGCTGCAAGTTCCAAGTCATGAGTCAGATAATTCTTCTCATGTACTCGTAACTGCCTATATACATATGCAATCACCTTGCCATGCTGCATCAATACGTATCCCAAGCATTTCTTTGATGCGTCACTGTAGATCACATAACCTCCTGATCCTGACGGAATCGTCAATACTGGTGCTGTAGTCAGTCGCTTCTTCAACTCTTCAAAGGTGGCTTAACACTCGTCGGTCCATATAAATTCTTGATCCTTACAAGTCAAACGAGTCATAGGTGCCGCTATCCTTGAGAAGTTCTCCACGAACTGTCGGTAATATCCCACAAGTCCAAGGAAACTCCTCACCTCTGCTGCTGATTTAGGAATATGCCATGTCTCAACTGCTGAGATCTTCTCTAGATCAACAAAAATACCATCTCCTGTAACAACATGCCCAAGAAATGAAACTCTGTCCAAGAAGAACTCATATTTGCTGAGCTTGGCATATAACTGCTCTCTCCTCAAAGTCTCTAGAATAATCCGCAGATGCTTCTCGTGCTCCTCGTGGCTCTTCGAATAGACAAGTATATCATCTATGAAGACGACCACGAACTGGTCTAAGTACTGGTAGAAGACTCGATTCATCAAGTCCATGAAGATCGTTGGAGCATTGGTCAATCCAAATGGCATGACCAAAAACTCGTAGTGCCCATATCTTGTTCTGAATGCGATCTTCAGAATGTCCTGATTTCGTACCTTCACCTGGTGATATTCCGATCTCAAATCTATCTTTGAGAACACCTTGGCTCCACTGAGTTGATCAAATAGGTCATCAATGCGTGGCAATAGATATTTGTTCTTCATAGTCACTGCATTCAAGGCTCTGTAGTCAATGCACATACGCACTGACCCATCCTTCTTGGGTACAAACAATACTGGTGCTCTCCAGAGTGATGCACTCGGTCGGATAAAACCTTTCTCCTTTAGCTCTTTTAACTGTGCCTTCAGCTCATCCATTTCCTTCTTCGCCAGTCTATAAACATGCGATGCTATAGGTGCTGCTCCGGGTGCTAGTTCAATTAAAAATGCTACGTCTCTGTCTGGGGGTAGTCCTGGCAATTCCTTTGGAAAGACGTCTTAAAATTCTGAAATAATAGGATGATAGACAACATCGTCCATTGCGAGCTGCATACCCTCAAGGATTTCTGTAGAACCTCGTGTAAACTCAAGTTCAGGCTGGCCTGGTAACTTAAAAAGAATGCTTCCTCCAAAACAATCAAAGAAAGTGTGGTACTTGCTTAGCCAGTCCATTCCAAGCACAATATCAAAAGATGGCATAGGAAGGACTAAGAGTTGGGCGTTCATCTCTCTGCCACGTATCACTATAGGACCCGATATATAAACTCGGCTAACTGGTACAACTCCTCCTCCGGTAAGAATTCTAACACAACTAGATAAAGGTGTAGAGGCAATATTGTGTTTGGCAATAAAATTAGATGATATGAATGAGTGGGTGGCTCCCGTATCAAACAATGTCACAGCAAAAAAAGTAAAAGCAAGAGTAATACCTGCTATGACATCCACCTCATGATCCATGTCATCTACCTCCAATGCAAAAGCTCGCCCGTTCCTCTGCGGTTGTCTATGCCTGGCCCTCGTATATTGATCCTCCTGGGTAGGTAGTGGTGGTCCTCTCTGAAATCCTTCTGCTGCCGGGGGTCGAGGTGCTCCCGGTCCAGTCATCTGCTGAGTTGGCTTCGGTGCTGGAAGCGCTAATCTCTGAACTGGCGGTGGAAGTATCTGCTGCATTGGGCAGTCTCTCACCAGGTGCTGTCCGGAGCCACATCTCATACACTGACCCAAACGGGTCCGACAATCTCTCAAAATATGTCCGATCCTCCCACAATAATTACATTAGGGTTTCTCCGGAATCTGGTACGGTCCGGCTCTGTGTTGCTGATGCTGCTGTGCCAAGGAACGTCTGATAGGTCCTCCCTGTTGTATCCTTGCCGGTCCCTGCTGTATCCTTGCTGATCCTTGTTGTGTCCTCAGCTGACCTTCCTTTCCTCTGCTAATGGTTTCTTGCAATATGGCCTCTGTCAGTAGTTCAGCATAAGAGATCCGGGACTGCGAGCTTGTATAATGTTGTACCTCCTGGGTCAGTCCTCGATGAAACCTCTTAGCCTTGGCCAAGTCATCTGGTATCAGAGCAGCGCCATATTTGCTGAGTCGACTAAACTCGGTATCATATTCGTCAACTGTTCAGTTCCCTTGCTCTAGGTGAAGAAACTGATCGTACAAGGTATCTCTGACGGTGTCCGGAAAGTACTTCCTCTCGAAGCACTCCAAGAACTGCTTCCAAGTCTAGTATGTACCCAACTGGCGCTCTATGGATTTCTACCAGTGATGAGCATTACCATCTGGAAGCGTCCATACACCTGTCATCCATAGGTCCATAGGTAACTGCGATGCCTCCAGTAGCTTCTGCGTGTGAGTGATCCAGTTGATAGTCTCCTCTGGGCTCTCAGTGCCCTTGTACAGCCTCAGACCCATCTGAATAAAGTCCTTTACTGATCCCACTCTAGCTCAAGATACTGAAGCTAGTGCTTGGGCTGGTACAGTAGCCTGTGCAGCCATCCTCTCAAGTGCTGCCAAAAATTCTTGCCTCTGCTCGGCTTCCTGCTACCTCTGTTCCTGTATCATCATCTGAAAGAATTGGAACATCTGTGCTTGGCCATCTTGCGGTACTGAGAAAGCTGGAAGGTTCCCAATAGGCGAAGCGGGAAGATCAGATGGAACTGGAGTGTGAGTCTGTCCATCTGGCCCCGGAAGCCTAGGAATCGTTGGGGTCCCTCCTTGAGTCTGACCATTGACCCCAGAAATTATGTCGCCATCGACGGTAGTACATCCATTTTGCATGTCCATCTCTCTGCAGGTGATGTACGAAACGATTAGAAGAAGTACAGGAATCAAACAGGATGCAAGTATTAAATAGGAAGGATGAGTTTCAGTCAAGCGTGGATGAGATCCTTATACTCTATTCCTATACGCAGGCTTGTTCGGTACAATAACGTAACCGAGACAATATATTCTCGACCTGCATGGGCCACCACTAAAAATATGTCACGCCCCAGTCCCAAAATACGTAGGACTAGGAATACGTAACACGCCAGCCGCATGTATACGAACTCCAATATATGGAAACCATATACACACGTATGTTGTACATGAATATCCAATCCACAGTGGTAATATACTGTCACAATAAGTCACACGCAAATCTATATCTCATCCACAACACAAATAATAGATAAATAGAAATCAATAACTGAATATCAAATAAGCAGTCCCAAAGTATGATAGTCGGATGGAAATAAATCTACTGCAAATCGACTATACCCAAAACTACTAAAGAGAGAAGGGAATAAACTCCAATATAAGAATAAATATCTCGAAAAGAATAGCAACTAGAATATCTAAACAGCTGCAATAAATCACATATAATCCGAAGGTAAGACCTCCTTAATCTGATAGGTAGCGTCAGGCCCAGGTCCATACTCCTGTGGGTACTCCTGCTCATCTATATCTGGAAAGGTACCAGGTCCTCAGAGGGACGTAACAAGATATATATAAACATGCCAATAAAGTACTAAAATATAAACATCCAATGGGGTCGCCTAACCGTCTAAGTGAATGCAGTTAAGAACACCTTTCCCCACAAGTGAGCTATCTGGCTGAAAACTGGGATTTGGCATGGTTCTTTATTGGAGATCCAGGGGCCTAAAAGGTACGTCATCTTTTAAACGCCGGTGGCCCGCCTGATAGTACATAATATATAGTAGTCATCACCACCCGTATCTCCAACGGAGAATTCGAGCATAGGAGAAAAGTGCAAAGGAGCTCAAATGCGGTACTTGTTGTTCTTCCCACCCAATGCTCTAAGCATGTCATGTCCATGACAGGATAATACCTCTAATAACTGCCAGGTCTACTGGCATACAAAGTTTCTATTGGCAGTTATCCCTATCCGTCGCACGACCTATACGTACCAGTGGCCAGCCGAGTACGCAAGTCCGTGTCCTATATGTGACTCACACTCGTGTAAGAATAGTGTCATGGCCAATGAAACATAAATGCCTCATGAAGATGGGGTAGTCTCATAAAGTAGGTCCAATGCATATACATAAATAAAAATATAGTACGACGACACCGTCGTTGCACCCAAGTTTCCTTGGACGCGCAATTTATATAGCAGTTAAAATAAATAAACTAAATAAACAGAAATAAACAGAAATAAACATGCATGCATCATATGGAATGTAAATACAGTACAATGGCAAGGTATACTTGTCTGACAAGAAATCTGTAAAGTGTAAGCGTCCAATGTCCAGGACACGGGATATGGAACTAATGCCCTCGGAATAAACGTCTTTGGATGCTGAAATAGATATCACCAACATTTTCGGAATGAGCAAAATAGCTAAAAAGCACTTTCCTTTCGTCCAATTTGGACACATGGACAAAACGGTAATTTCGGATAAAAGTGGGGTCCACGTGTGGCCCACTTTGCACCAAAAAGCGTGCCAAGGGTAATAGTTTCTAAATGGGACAAATCATAGGTCAAACAAACTTTAAATGTCAATACGAACCCAACGGTATGTTCAAATATGGATTTCGATGGGCCGAACACAATTTCGCCCAAAAAGTCAACCGTGGGGTCCGCCAATTGGCGACTTGGTCAACTATCTCAGAATTGCGTGAAAATTGGGTCACAGGACCAACGCGTTACCACGAGTCTAGTGGCACAAGTTTCATCGTAATCTGACGAGCGTGCATAAAATGCGCGCGACTTTCGCAAAAGTTATGACACGGGGTTTGTCCGCGGATACGGGCTGATTCCGGCGTGCACGCGCGTCTGAATCAGTTTTAGCAAACTCTCACGTATCCGGTTACGCTTTAAGCACCGTTCGGTACACTTGGTACATGGTGGGGCGGTCCCGTTTGGCGGGGCGCATTCCGTTTCACAACTTTTGGAAATCTGAAAAAGTGTGTTCGCGGGATTTTCCAACGAATTTAATTCTGTCTACAGTTAATAATCTAGGATTATTTAACAAAAATTAAACTAGGTCAAGTGGTCTACGCATACCAAAAGAATCATCGAATTCGGATCTCTGTGGTGGAAGATACGAACTCAGAACCATGGGTGATCACCGTAGTTTTCTGCGATCCCAGAACTTGGTCTATTTCTGCCAACTTTGGCGCTATTTTTGTCTATGGTTACGCGTTGTTCGAGGTCTACTAACACACATATATGAAAGAGGGTTAAGGGGTGAGCATATCGGTGAAGACATGGTAGCGTTTGGTTGAGCGAGGCGACGAAAAATAACTCCGGAACACAGGTACCTTGCTGCAAAATTCTGCAGTGCGCAGGGTCGCGGTTGTTGGGATTGGTTTGGACGGCCTGGCGGGGTTCTTCGGCTACGGTGGCGGCGCTCTCTAGGTATAGATGGGAAGAGGAAGGGTTTTGATGAATTTAGGGTTAGAGTTTTATTGAAATAAAATTATATATATATATATATATATATATATATATATATATATATATATATATATATATATATATATATATATATATATATATATATATATGAAAGGGAGAGAAGAAGGGGGGCGGTCGTTATCCGCGGGCTAAGGGTGCTGCTTCTTAAAGAAAAATGGGTGTTGTGCTTTTGCAAGGGATTTTTGCATGAGAATTATTCCAGCGAATAGTGGGATGGGATTAGGGAAAAATGGGTAGTTTGGGTATTAGTTATTTAATATTTTTTTATATTTTATTTTATTTTATTTTATTTTCCTTTTATATTTATTTTCCTTTAAAATATATATATATATATATATATATATATATATATATATATATATATATATTTATTTATTTATATACGTATATACTCATAGGAAAAATCTAGAATTATATTAATACACACCATTAAGCTAGCAACTGCTCAAGGGGTCTCCTACATGAAATAAATTTCGAAAAAAATCCTAATGGCCCCATAAATCTATTTCTTCTACACCAACACCTAAATAAAAATTATTAAAAATCTATTTCTTCTAATTAGCCACTAATTACTATAATTAAATTAATAATTAACAATTAAAAGGGTATATACAATATCTAGGATAGGGTTTTACATTTTGCGCCCTTGAGCCCGAGTCCGAGTCGCTAAGCCCCTTTTGGGGCTTAGCTCCTATGGAAATAATTTCAAGAGTATGACAAAAATCATAAATGCTTTCATGAGGAGTTAAACCTTTTTTTCCTAGAAAAATACCCCCACATGGCACCCATGTGCCCCACCATACCCCATTTGTACACCTTAACTCATATAAAGTATTATATTAAGATACCCACTTGGTGATGTAGCAAATGTGGGACTATCTTTACTAGTCCAAAGGCAAAAATACTAACAATCCTCCACATATCTCAATATATATGGGTTGAGCGTTCTCTACAGTGACTTTCCATCATGCATTAGGATAGATGTCGCTTCGACTTGAATATTTCCGCATGGGTCGAACAACAGTATGATACAAGAATGGACTAAGCCTTGAATTCTACACCATAGCTGCAATTCTTTCCACTCACATAATGACATCAGTTGTGCTTTCGGTTGCACATTAAAGGTCCTGTGTACGCCTGATTTCGGTGTATGTATTTTGGGCGTCTACAAATTTTTCCTCAAGAGATGGCCTATATATCTTTCCATACACTATAGGTGAGTTCTTTTAAAGAGTCCTTGGCATGAAGCCTCGATCTTCCTTGCGGTGCTACTCCTCTATGACATGGCCCAGAGATGAGGCTACACCTCATCGTGGTGTCATGCCACTGTAGCATGAGGTCCCAGCCTCTTTGTAGTGCCAACTACCCAGCATAAAGCCTTGCGCTTCTATGCGGTGTTACTCCACTTTGACATGGCTTGCGTAGCCGAGGATTTATATCTTTTACCTCTGTGGTGTCACACCACTGTAACATGAGGACACCGGCCTCTTTACAGTGCTACCTACACTCTTCATTCTATAACATTATGCTACCTGCCTATGTACGGTGCTACGCCGCTGTGACATGGCTCGCGAAGCAGAGGCATTACCATTACCGAGGAACCTCTTGGTGGTGTCACCCACTGTAGCAAGGAGACCTTACGCTCCTTTGTAGTGTTGCGCTACCGTTCTTCCTGTTAAGTAGACCAGATATTCAAAATATCTGATAACTCATTAAGGCATCTAAGCTATTCTTCCACAGGACTTCTTCTACATAAAAGAACAATTAGTAGACAACATTGATTCTGGGTCCGTAATCCCTCAATGTTTCAAAGACTATCCACTGTTCCTGATATTCTCCCAGTCAATGATTCTCCCTTGAACCAATAGCTAGATGCCTAGTAGATTTCTCTTTGAACTAATAGGATAAAACTAAATGGTAGGATTACAAAGACACAATATCAAAATATCTTCAAGTCCATCTTGATTGCTGTATCCTCGATCAGCTGGCGCTTAAGACCTTTGGTGAACGGATCGGCCAGATTTTTCTGGTTTCGAAAATTAATCACGACAACGACTCCGGTCTTGATAAGATCATTCACTGTCCTGTGCCTCAGTCGCACAATCCTCTTCTTACCATTGGAGATATCATTTGATGCAACCGCTGCAGTCGCTTAGTTGTCACAGTAAATCGGTACTGCCAAAATCTATGCACCCACCACTGGAAGATCATACATGAACTTCCAAAGCCGCTCTGCTTCATCAGCTACAGCCACCAGTACATAAAACTCAGATTCCACGATATAATAGAGTTTTATGTACTGGTGGCTGTAGCTGATGAAGCAGAGCGGCTTTGGAAGCAGAGCGACTTTGGCTGTAGCTGCTCTACCCATGGAGAAGACGTATCCTCCTGTGGACCTTTCGCTCTCTACTTCTGAACACCAGCTTACATCACTGAAGCCTTCCACTACTGTTGGATAACCGTTATAGTGTAGTGCATAGTTCTGATTCCTCTTGAGATATCTGATCACAGCTTTTCAGTGCTCCACTACTGGATTGCACGTGAACCAAACTCAGCATCCCCACGTCGAAAGAAATTTCAGGCCTTGTGGCAGTTATTGCATACATCTGACTCTCGATGACGCTTGAGTACTCCAGTTGCCTGACACTTTTTTTGGATTTGGCTTCAGCTTCTTGTCACACCTATACGGAGTATCGATCCCAGGAAGATCCTGATATCCATAGCATGAGAACATCTTCTCAATATAATAAGATTGCGACAGTGCCACTCCAGTGTCTGTCCGGATGATCTTTTTTCCCAGGATAACATCAGCTTCCCCTAAGTCCTTCATACTAAACTTAGATGAGAGGAACTTCTGTTTATGGTATTAAACGAAAGAATGAAAGTGTATTTCAATGACAGGGTTTATGCGAAACCCGCGCCCTTTGGTTTACAAACAAACTTGTACAATATAATCCTATACGAGGATGTGGGAGTATAATTTATTTAATCTGGGTATAAATTGCTATAGGTGTCTGATCTGCAGTCGATCACTTTAGCCTTTGGACCACGCGATGTTGAAGAAGTGCCGTGGAAGACAGGTAGCAGCTTCGAAGGTTGCAGGAGAGGGTGGATGTGCGATGCCGAAGTCGTCGATCCCTGCTCTTTGCCTGAGCTCTGTGCTCTCTCTCTCTCTCTCTCTCTCTCGATCTCCGGTTCGATCTTTCTTGGAAGTTCGACCTTGTTCGATCTTCAAGTTTGAAGTTTTTTGACCCTGTTGTTCGATTCTTCTTTCCAAGTTTTTGATCTTGTTTCCCATTGATAGGGGTCTCTATTTATAGAGTTTTGGTGACAGTGACCACTCCGTCGGTGTAGAAACCGAGGAGTGGAAAGTAAAACACCCCTTTACACAACGGTTAAGATAACCAATGCCTGCGTATAGATGACCTTTTGAGTGAGCATGTGACGCGTGTCCAACTAAGGGGACAAAACGCGTATATTTGCTGCGAAGATCATGGCGTAGAAGCCACGTAGGTAGGTATCCCTCGTGTAGAAGAGGTTGGCGTAGAAGCCAAATGACTGTCACCCTGGCGTAGAAGCCAAGTAGGCATAGAAGCCGAAGAGGCATAGAAGCCGAAGAGGCATAGAAGCCGAACAGGCATAGAAGCCGAATGGTCGTGAAGCCGCTGCGTACCGTGCCAGAGTGCTGATGTGGACGTCTTAGCCAGAATTACGGCTTTTGCAGATATAATCAAATCTTTTGCAGAGATTTGCCACCATATTATGCATTAAATGCGGAGGCATGTTTTGAAGGTCTGCAGCCCTTCTGTGCACCCGTCGCAGAGACGTGCCTTAAGAGAAACTGTCACCGCTCTGTGCAATTAGACGTGGAGACGTGCCTCGAGTCCCGTACGAAGTGCAGCTTTTGACGTGGCAGGCGGTTTGTCTGCTGTGGAGCATAAAATAGCTCATGTTTGTCTGTGTAAAATAAGGCAGCGTATTCCCTAGTACGCAAAAGAGCAGTTTACGCTGAGGAGACTTCAGTAAACGACGGTTCGGCAATATTTTAACCAAATCCTCTGCATTAAATGCAGAGATCTGCCATCGTACTGCGGGGCGCGTCCCGAGGGGTCTGCCATCGTTTCCAGCCGTCGTCTGGGTAGCCGTGCAGCACTTTTTGTTAGGAGTCAGAGGTCAGATTTACTGCGTGACTTGACAGGTTTATTTCGGGGAAGACGAAGCATTCCTCGTACGCTTTAACGCTGCTTTGAGAGCGGATGAGTTTTTGCCATGGAGGCGATGAAGAACCTTGTTTACGCTGGAGCGGCCTGGACGTACTGCACTTACGCGGATGGACCTTTGAGCTTTATTCTTCACGCTGTGTTTTTAGCGAAAAAAGCTCTGTTGTACGTCTGATGGCTCTGAAGGCCTCTGTTTATGCTGCTCTGCATCAAGAGGCTGCATAGGTCCTCCCAGCGTATTTTTCATGCTTCTACAAGACCCCCTTCAAAGCTTTTAAATTCCTCAGAATTTGAAACACTCTGAATGAAGCATGAACGGCCCCTCGTAACTCGAAACATTTCTGAATGGAGCGTTAAAACGGTCGATGCTGACTTTATGACAGATTTATTGGGGACCGCTGTGATCTCTTTCGCCTATAAAAAGGCTGGGGGAGTTAACCTGTTCTCCCCACATTTCCATCACCATGCAAAGATGATCGCCGGAGTTCGTCGGGTCGACCTGAGGAAGAAGGAGATCATGTTCTTCCAGCATGTAGGGAGCCGAATAAGACGGTGTCTTCGAGCAAGTGTCCACTGCAACGATGGATCATGGAAGGATATCTTAGCCTCCTTTGCTCGGGATAATCAGCAACTTTGTATGGTGGTTCTTCCGGGAAAAGGGAAGGATCATATTTCACCATACGGCTGGCAAGCGGCGCCTTCTCCAGTTACCTCCGGGAGTGAGAGCAGCGATTAGCTCTGTCCTCGGGCATTGAGTTGAGTGAAATATCTCAACTCAATCTGTTACGGTGCATGGAGCATGGTGTCTGCATAATTTATGCGAGCCCCAACTCTGTCGTGCCCGCCGGTGATCATTTTCTGGGAAGAAGAGGAAGACCACCAATGCAGGAACCTGTCAGAACAGATTTTGAGGGCGGCCTTCAGACGACGAGGGGGTATCTCCTTTTGTAGACGGAGTTTCCCTCAGATGTAATCATGAAAAATAGAGAAAAAACCCTTGTAGATTGGATTTCTCTCATATGTAATCATGACTTTAATCTTTAATAAAATTGTCTTCTTCTTCATATGATCATCTTGCCATACGTTGCTTGTAAAGTCTGAATATGTGTAGATTTGATACGTCTGAATCTTTACGCCGACTCTGATAGAAAGAGTGCTAAGCCCTGTCCTTTACGCATAGCGAATTATCCATAGAACGCCGTTGAGCATTTTGAATGTTTTAGAACTGTCCTGCTGCCAGGACTGAGGGACCGCGTAGAGCTCTGAACTGCTGCTTCTGATGAACAAAACTTTGTTCAGACTTCGTCTTCAAGAATGATCTCTCGAAACTCCCTTGGAACAGGGTCGAGGTTTTGGCTGTCAAACTGAGTTTGCCATCTTGATAGACGAGATGTTCAGACTGGAGTCTGGATGAACCTCCACTTTTGGACCCGAGAAGAGTAATTTCTCAATGTTTGAACTCTGTATGCTTTGGGTACTTGGGAAGCTTTGGGTCAAGAACGAGTATCTTCTGTGTGAACTCTTGGCAATTGACCGCTTTGGGAACTGTTTCGAATATACGAAAAGTCGTAGAGCGTGAAATCATCAGTCTGTAGCCTCCGGGCGTAAAACACCATCGAGCATGAAATCATAGACTTGTGGTTCATGAGCGTGAAGTCGTAGGTTTGTAGCCTCTCGAGCATAAAAGCTACCGAGCACAAAGGCATCCGGGCATAAAACCATAGACTTATAGCTGTCGAACGTAAAGCTGTAGATTCGTAGCTGTCGAGCGTAGAAAGCTCCTTTAGCGTAGGACTGGAGATCTGTAGCCTGTGAGCGTAGAACACCATCGAGCGTGAAATCGTAGACTTGTGGTTCCTGAGCGTAAAGTCGTAGGTTTGTAGCCACTCGAGCATAAAAGCTACCGAGCACAAAGGCATCCACGCATAAAACCATAGACTTATAGCTGTCGAACGTAAAGCTGTAGATTCGTAGCTGTCGAACGTAGAAAGCTCCTTTAGCGTAGAACTGTATATCTGTAGCTCCTGAAAAGAAAATTCCTTCGAGCGTGAAGTTTGCGGATCTGTTGCTTCTGAGCGTAAACTGAGCGCCACCGAGCGTGAGATCATCGATTTGGTATCTGTTGAGCGTAAAGTCGTGGGTTTGTGGCCTCTCAAGCATAAAAGCTACCGAGCACAAAGGCATCCGGGCGTAAAACCATAGACTTATCGCTTGCGAGCGTAAAACCGTAGATCTGTTGCTGTCGAGCGTAGAAAGCTCCTTTAGCGTAGGACCTGCTGAACCGTCTTGCACGAAAAACTTTTCGAATTTGCTGACTGTCCGTCTTTCAAGGGTAGTGGGCTGACGTAGCATCCAATCATAACCCACCCTTAATTGCGAGATTTGGTTAGGGTCTCGAGGAGTGTAAACTCCCTCACCCAAAATAGGTATTTTGTGTATATTTTATATTATTATATTTATTATATATGTTGAATTTATTTAGAATATGCTCTTAGTTAATTAGAAAATAAATTTCTTGATATATTTACTTATATAAATATTCATTTAGAATTATTTTAGGTTATTTTAGATTTTTGAAGATTTTTCTAGAATTTTTTTGGTAATTAAAACTTAGAAAACATAAATTTCTAGGACTTCTATGATTTACTATACGACCATACTTGCATGTCGTTCCTACCAAATATTTATTTTAGTTTAAAATATTTAATTATATTTTTTTGTAATTTATTTAAAATTTTAAGAAATTTATTTAGATTTTAAAATTATTTAGGATTTATTTGGATATATATAGTCTTAATATTAGATATATACTAATTTAGAGTTAATAGATATTAATAAGATTTTATAAATTATTTGTATTATCTTTAATTATATTTAAGATTATAAATTATTGAGATAAATTCAAACTCTATTTTAAATTAATTCAAATCCTGAACCTACTAGGAAATCAACTTCATGCATATCCTATCCTTATTTAAATTCATCATAATCCTATCCAAATTAACCAATCCTATTCTTATTTAATTAAGTAGTGTCCACCATTATATATACCTCATCCTTCTATTTTTCTTTCCCAAATTCCTCTCTTTTTCGTCCAAAAATATTCAAAATTCGTCATAAATTCAGCTACATTTTCTACTAGTTATGACGAATTAAAAAGACGATATCTCCTAGCTCCGGAATCCAAACATGCTCCAGTTTTTTTGTTAGAATGATAATGAGGTTAGCTTTCTGATAATATAAATTGTTTTTCTAAATTATTAGTATTAAATTCTGAAAAATTCGTAGAGCACAGCATGTCCAAAAATAGACGTGTTTCGATGTTTTCGCGATTTTGGGAGAACCAGGAATCAGAATCACGAACCGTTTAAAGTTTCAGAAAGCTAATGTCGAGATCATCGACATATTGTAGCTTCCTTGCCAGGCAAGTATACCTTGCCATTGTACTGTTATTTATACTCCATATGTTGCATGCATCTTTATTTTCTATCCTTAGTTCATATATTTTAACTGTTATACAAAATGCGCGCGACGGTGTTGTCGTGTTATGTTTTTATTTATGTATTGCATTGACCTTGTTCATGAGACTACCCCATTATCATGTAGCACCATTAGATTTTATTTGACTGTGACACATATTTTTACACGAGTTGTGAGTCTCATATAGATCACGGACACACGTATTGACTGATCATCGGTACGTGTGGGACGTGCGTTAGGAATAACTGCTGTTAGAAACTTTGTATGCTAGAAGACTTAGCAGTTATTAGAGGTCTATGGACATAGTCTATTGTAGTATGGTGGTCCCATCCTTGTCTTTGCTGGTTGCAGGATTGGGCTAGGTACTAAGAATAGGCTATAGACCAAATCGTGTCATGGATGTGACATGCTTAGAGCATGGGGTGGGGAGAACAACAAGTACCGCATTTGAGCTCCTTTACACTTTTTTCTATTGTGCGCCCGAATTCTCCGCTGGAGATACGGGTGGTGATGACCACTATATATTATATTATTATCAGGCGGGCCTCCGGCGTTCGAAAGTCGTCGTGCCTTTGTAGGCTCCTGGATCTCCAATAGAGAACCATGCCAAATCCCAGGTTTTCAGCCAGATAGCTCACTTGTGGGGAAAGTTATTCTTAACTGCATTCACTTTAGACGGTTAGGTGACCCATTGGATATTTATTTCAGTACTTTATTGGCATGTGTTTAAGTATACTTGTTATGTCCCTCTGAGGACCTGGTCCGCTGCCAGGTGTACCTGTTCTTGAGTATTTGCAGGAGCGCAGATTGGAAGGATATAGAAGCTTCGTGGATGTCTTCCCTTCGAGCCGTGATTGGTAGCTGGTACTTATATTGTTTGAGTGAGTTGTACTTATATTGTATTTACTTTTTCCATTTGAGTTGGTAGTGGATTTGTTTCCACCCAACTATTATCTTTAGATCCTTCTTATTGAGATCTAGTTTCATAGATACTGGTTATTTCTTTCTATATGATTTTGGTGGATGAGATTTAGATTTTCCCTTGTGACTAGTATTATATTTTTACCACTTGTGGATTTGATATTCATAATACAGCGTACGTATGGATTTGGTTTCCATATATTGGAGTTGCCATATCCATGCGGCTGGCATGCTTACGTGTCCTAGTCCTACGTATTTTTGGGACTGGGACGTGACAAGGAGTCCGTCCGAGGATTCGAGGAGTCGACCCGAACTCTATATATATCTCGAGCTTTTGAGAGAAAAACTTTTTATCTGCCTTCTGCGAAAGAGAGCTTTCGACTGTTCGAGTTTTTCTTCGTTCCTTCTCCGAGCACTTCGAGTCTTCAGAAATGGCGCCGAAACAAACCTCCTCTGCTAAGGGAGAGAGCATAGGTTCTTCTTCTCATTCTTCTGCCCCAGCGAGGGAGTCTTCGGTCGGGCAAGGCGAACTTCCTTCTGAGCGAAGTATCCCGCCGACGAGCAGCGCACCCGGTCTTAGAGGTAGAGCCTTTGGGGTGACAAAAATGATGAAAAATCCTTCGCACACGTTGAACGTGACCGTGCTAGGTCGTCTTCTGTGCTGATAGCCTCTTTTGAGGAAGATGACGCACGGAGACATTTTCATCTTTTACGCCCATATTTCTAATGTGCCAGCGTAAAGACTCCATATTTTCGTAGTTCTGAGCGTAAAAGCTCTGGCTACCAAAAATTGGCGTATATCGTAATATTTGAGTTTTACGCTTGTGGAGGGGACTGCCGGCGTAAAATAACCAGATTTGCACAATCCTGCGTAGAGCACATACTGTCGTTTCTTTGGTCTGTACGTTTGTGCAAGATTTGCAATGACATATTTTCCTTGCACTTTTGCAGTCGATTTGGGTGAGTCTCCACTGGCAGAGGTGATGGGCTACGCTGCTGGGATGCTGCACTCGAACTACCTGGAGGATCTGTCCCATGTGGCATTTCCCATCTCCTGACCCCAGTATCCTGAGGGAAGGGAGTTTTTGATATCGGCTCAGGACGAGTGAATGCTGCTGAGCATGATCAACGGGGAGCCCCTGACATATGTAGACGGGGAGCAGTACATAAAGCCGACTTTCCTCTTCTGGGACATGATTGACAAACAGTCCCAGACGAAGCCCAAGAGGGAGCCCTGGGTTTTCCCTGCCGGGAATTTGGTTTTGTACCTGCCAATAATGCCGAGGGATTATCCCATCTCGGCTTTCTTTCACGCGACATATCCCAGGAAGATGTCGTGGACGCTGACTCCTGATCTTCACGGCAAGCCGGGAAAGATTTTTTATCTAAAAGGAGCCGACCAGGGGTCGTTTGTCAGTCGCCCTTCCGGCGTTGTGACGTTGTTCAGGGGACTGTGCCCGGGCAGTATCCCGAGTGAAGACAGCTCAGTGATCCAGCCGGTCCAATTGCCGACCTTCTGCAACGAGTTCATGGGACGAGACGGGGTATATCCCAAGGAGAATCCTCGGTGCAATGGGTGGATCGCCCCAACAAACTCCCGATGGACATGCCTAGTTGACTGGGCCTTGAAGCACTTCCGGAGAGAGCTGGAGGGCATTGGACTGTATGCCGCTGTGAGTGCGACGAGCGTCGGGTTGCCTCCCAATCCTAATTTGTTCTTGGCACTGATGGAGCGATACATTTTGCTCACTGGCACCTTTGCCACTCCACTGGGGGAGCTGGGATTGGCCCTTCATGAGATGGCGGTTGTCTCGAGACTGCCGATGGAGAATACCCCATATGAAGAGTATGTTCCCACCAACCGGGAGTTGGTGGACTTGGACCCTCGAGTGGCAGAAGTGTATCAGGAGCTGATGTGTCAATACTTCGCGTGCACCACTTTTTATAACGAGCCTTCTGATTTGGCTCACACCACCAAGTGGATGTCCTACCTCTTCTTCCACCGAGCTAGGACTGCCAAGTCGGAGAAAGCCTCGGGGGGCAAGAATGAGCCCGTGAACTGTTTGGGCGTGCTTAGTGCCCAGGTCGTGGAGGATCTTATGGAGGAGGCCAAAGCTCCGGATCAGATTCTCGTCGAGGGGGTAGGAAAGTACCCTGAAGTCACTAAGGCCTGTAGTTACTTGAGGCGCTATCGCAGGCCTCTGTCTAAGGAAGCCCAGCTGGATGGTTTTCTCTCCATATGGCTGCGTCGAGTCATAGTGCCTGGTACTGCATCCGCGGACCGCATTCACTGGAACATCCTATGGCCGGCAGTGCGCCTGGTGTTCGGGGCAAGACTGGGCTTGCTTCCTGCCATGGTATGCCGTATACAGGCTGGTTTGAGAGCCATGACCGATGGGTTACTCGTGGATGAAGCTCGGCGTGAGAGTTTTCCCCGGGTGGAATTACCATACCTGTATTTGATGGGATGGTTAATTCTCCACAATCCCCGGGTGATGTCTCCTGGCTCCGGTAGCAGCTCGGGGGGTATATTCTTGCTGAATTACAAGGACTCTTCCTGGAACGTGAGCACAGTTTTAGACTGTCGGCTGGTGTTGAATCTCAGCCACGGCTGGAAGCTCCTTTGTACTCCCCCTCCTGTTCATCGCAATCAATCAGGGGCGAGGCTTGAGGATTCAGGTGGAGAGAAGACCGATCTTTCTCTGAAAGCTTTTAATTGGTTGGTCTGTATTAGACCCTCCCATCTGCTGTACAGGAGCGAAGACTATTGCTTCTTCGAGCCCTACTTGCCTAGTCGGTTTGCCCGACAGTTTGGGTACGATCAGTTGCACGTGGACAATGCCGTCACCAGCTTTAGGTCCAGGGGGGACTCATTGATGGAGCCAGAGGGTGGCGATATTTTATCATGGGTTGTACGGGAGCAACCTTCATTGTGCCGGTCGTTACAACCTCCACGGAGCTCCGCATTCTCCATTCTTACGCCCAGTTCTACGTGGTGATTAACACCTTCCATCATGATTTTGACACGCATGGAAGCTTCAGGGTGCGTTCTCCCAAGCCTGGGGGAAGAGTTGACGTCCCCTCGGTTTCTTCAGACGAGGGTGAGGAGTCCGGTACCCCAGATGAGCCTCTGGTGCCGGTGCCGAGGTGTAAAGTGCCTCCGCCTGCGGGAGCTTTGGTAGTCTCTTCTGGGAAGCGACGGGCTTCTGCTCCGAAGGAAGCTTCTCTTCGTAAGAGGAGGAAGGAGACGGTTGCTCGTCCTCTCCGCATTCTTGGTGTTGAGGCTCCCGGGAGTGAGCCTGCATCTCCCCATATCAGGGATGATTCTTTGGCTGGAGGTTCCTCACCTTTTAGAGTGGGACCTTCTACAGTTTTGGCCGGCGGCGCCGGAGAATCCTTGCTATAGGTAGCTATCGTGGCTACTACTCCAGGTAGCGGAGCGAGATTGCCTGTGTGGCCGAGGCAGATGGGAGAATCTTTCCCTAGGTCAGCAGCGGGTAAAGCTCCCGCCGTGTCGGTGAGCACGTCTGGCGAGATTCCAGCTGACGAACCTCGATTGCGTCTTGGTGAAGGCTTGACGGAACTCTTGGCGATGTCGGTCGACCCACCTCCTTCTCCAGGTATGACAGTCCGCATTGCGTCATTAAGGCGTGGTTTAGCTACATCGGCTGCAGATGCGTCGTATATACCGTTGGCTCCGGGTAAATGTCGTCTTTATGTCTCCCTTTAGAAAGATTACCATCATACTGATATCAACTTTCTTGTCCTTTTCTTAGGGGGTGGCATCCACGGAGAGCACAGCGTTGAAGCACCTTCTGGCTCTGCTCCGGCTCCTGGTGATGATGTGGAGGCGCCCGACTTCGAGGAGGAAATGTCCTCGGGGGCTAGCTCGCCCAGAGTGGTTTCGTCGTCTCAAGAGGCGGACGAAGCCGTCATCGTGACCTCGCCCCTCGCGAGTATACCGATGACTTTGATTGTTGCCGTCGCACCTTCTTCGGTCGTACCACGCGTCGAGGCGGTGGCTGTGGCCACCTCGTCTGCAATTATCCCTGGAGAGGGACTTGCTGATATTGCGGCCCCTTCCGGCGTTCAGTCGGATCTAGTTGCGTTGACCGAGCAACATACCAGCCTCTTCTACACCGGTTTGAAAATGATGATATCAATGGTGCTGGCGAAGAGTCTAGATTTTGAGCACCTGAAGAAGACTTCTCAGTTTTCGATCGGGGTCATCAGGGAGCTCGGCGATCCTGGGGCAGCTGACGCCCTGGAGGCGGTGGTTAATGGTTTAGAGCAACCCATTAACGAATATTTACAGCTGATTCGGGGCAGTTTTGATGCTGAGGTCCAGACCAGGTACAACCACATGACTGCACGGCTCACTACGAAGCTGAAAAGCCTAGACAACTCCATCAAGACACATGAGCTGGAGATGGATAGAAGAAAAGCTGTCGTGGCAGAGGCTTTCGCTCTTGAGACGAAGTGCCGATCCGAGCATGACGGGAATGCAGCGAGGGTCTCCAAGCTGAGGGAAAAACTCGCTCGGGCAGAGGAGTGGGCTTCTCAATCGTTGGCGGGTCTAGACGTAGCGACCGGTCGATTGAGCGCAGCGCGACGGGATTTGGACCGTGCAGAAGCTGCACGCGCAGGCTGTCTTCGGGCAAGGGCTGAGCTGTCCTGTATGAATACCCCCGAGGGACGGCTGGAGCGGGCTCGCGCCGATGCCTTGGTTCTTAGGAACGAGAGGATAGCTGCACTGGAGCGGCTGATTAGCAATCTGACTACTCCGCCATCATGATGTACCTTTTCTCTTTCTGCTTCCCCAGGTGTAATTCTGCTTTCTTTTGGGAATAAATAAAAGTGACTCTTTTCTGACTTTTGTGGACCCATCATTTCGGAATATAAATGACAGTTTTTTAGGCGAGAGTGATATCTGATAATAAACTCTCGATAAACTTTTAGCGGGACACATCTGTTCAGAGGTCATACAGATATGATAGAATGTAACCCAACTAATTGCGTTCTGGAAGTAGTTTTGTCAGAATCGAGATCCTCGCTATGTTCCACTCGAGCAGGAGAGATTAAGCATAGTACCTTTTTAGGAATTTGCCGTTGATAGGAGCCATTAACAGGTCTCCATTAGGCTGGGCTATCCTGTAGGCGCCGTTCGAGAACGTTGTCTCGATCACATAAGGGCCTTCCCCCTTGGGCTGGAATTTGCCTTTACTTCTGTGAGTAAGGATCATCGGCCTTCTTACGGCTAGAACTAGCTCGCCGACTTTGAACACTCTTTCCTTTACTTTATGATTGAAAGCTTTGGAAATGAGTGCTTGGTAGAGCGCGATGCGCTGCTGAGCTTGTAGACGTTTCTCGTCTAATCCTTCTAGCTCTTGGAGCCTTAACAGGTCATTATTTTCTCGAGTCAGCTCACTAGTCATGGCTATCCTGAGCGACGGGATCTAGATTTCAATAGAGAAAACTGCTTCGCTCCCGTAGACCAGCGAGAATGGGGTGCAACCTGTCGGGGTTCGTGCCGTTGTGCGGTATGCCCAGAGACATTCGCCCAGCTTCTCATTCCAATCTCTCTTGTTTGAAGAGACAAATTTCTTTAAGAGTTTGATAATGGTTTTGTTGAAAGCTTCCGCCAAACCATTAGCAGCTGGATAATATGCCGTAGAGGCAATATTGTGTATCCAATTTTTATCGCAAAATCGATGAAACGCTTGGCTGATGAACTGAGGCCCATTGTCGTAAATTATCCTCCGGGGTACCCCGAAGCGATAAATGACGTGATGCTTGATGAAGCTGATCACATTAGACGCCTTTGTTTATGGTATTAAACGAAAGAGATGAAAGTGTATTTTAATGACGGGGTTTGTGCGAAACCCGCACCCTTTGGTTTACAAACAAACTTGTACAATTTGATCCTATGCGAGGATGTGGGAGTACAATTTATTTAATCTGGGTAAAAAAATTGCTATAGGTGTCTGATCTGCGGTCGATCACTTTAGCCCTTGGACTACACGATGTTGAAGAAGTGCCGTGGAAGACAGGATGCAGCTTCGGAGGTTGCAAAGGAGGGTGGATGCGCGATGCTGAAGGTCGTCGCTCCCTATTCCTTGCCTGAGCTCTGTATTCTTCTCTCTCTCTCTCTATCTCTCCCTCTTGATCTCCGGTTCGATGACCTTGTTCGATTCTTCTTTCAAAGTTTCGACCTTTGATCTGATGTTGGTATTCTTGACCAAATTTTTCGACCTTGTTCCCCATTGACAGGGGCCTCTATTTATAGAGTCTTTGGTGACAGCGACCATTCCGTTGGTGTAGCAACCGAGGAGTGAAAAGTACAGCACCCTTTTACACAACGGTTAAAGTAACCAATGCCTACGTATAGATGATCTTTTGACTGAGCGGGTGACGTGGGTCCAACTAAGGGGACACAACACGTACGGTTGCTACTAAGATCACGGCGTAAAAGCCACGTGGGTAGGTATCCATTGTGTAGAAGAGGTTGGCGTAGAAGCCAAATGTCCGTCACCATGGCATAAAAGCCAAGTAGGCATAAAAGCCGAATAGGCATAGAAGTCGAGCAGGCATAGAAGCCGAGTAGGCGTGGAAGCCGAGTAGTCATAGAGACTGAGTAGGCGTGGAAGCCGAGTAGTCGTAGAGACTGAGTAGGCGTGGAAGCCGAGTGAGCACAGGCCCTGAATGGGCGTAGAAGCTGCTGCATATCATGCCAGAATGGGCGTAGAAGCCACTTGAGCACAGATCCTGAATGGGCGTAGAAGCCGCTGCGTACCGTGCCAGGGTGCTGATGTGGACGTCTTTAGCCAGAATTACAGCTTTTGGAGATATAATCAAATCTTTGACAGAGATTTGCCATCATCCTGTGCATTAAATGCGGAGACGTGCCTTGAGGGGAAACTGTCACCGCTCTGTGCGTTTTGACGGAGGGACGTGCCTCGAGCCCTGTACGAAGCACAGCTTTTGATGTGGCAGGCGGTTTGTCTTCCGCAGAGCATAAAATAGCCCATGTTTGCCTGTGTAAAACAAGGCAGTGTGTTCCCTTTGTACGCGAAGGAGCGGTTTACGCCGGGGGATTTTAGTAAGCGCCGGTTTGGTGATATTTTAACCAAATCCTCTGCATTAAATGTCGAGATCCGCCATCATTACTGTGGGGCGTGTCCCGAGTGGTCTGCGATCGTTTCCAACCGTCGTCTGGGTAGCCGTGCAGCACTTTCTGTCAGGAGTCAGAGGTCAGTTTTTACTGTGCGATTGGACAGTTTCTTTTTTGGGAAGACAAAGCGTTCCTCGTACGCTTTAATGCTGCTTTGAGAGCGGCTGGGTTTTACGCCATGGAGGCGATGAAGAACCCTTTTTTACGCCGGATGGCTCTGAAGGCTTCTGTTTACGCTGCTCTGCATTAAGACGCTGCGTAGATCTTTCAAGCGTATTTTTTATGCTTCTACAAGACCCCCTTCAAAATTTTTAAATTCCTCGGAATTTGAAATGCTTTGAAAGAAGCATGAATGGCCCCTCGTAACTCGAAACATTTCTGAATGGAGCGTTGAAACGGTCGATGCTGACTTTATGGCAGATTTATTGGGGACCGCTGTGATCTCTTTTGCCTATAAAAGGCTGGGGGGTGAACCTGTTTTTACCATATACCCATTGTCATGCAGAGATGATCGTCGGAGTTCGTCGGGTCGATCTGAGGAAGAAGGAGATCATGTTTTTCCAGCATTTAGGGAGCCATAAAAGACGGCGTCTTCGAGCAAGTGTCCACTGCAACGATGGATCATGGAAGGACATCTTAGCCTCCCTTGCTCGGGATAATCAGCAACTTTGTATGGCGTTGCCCCAGGAGAGAGGAAGGGTCGTATTTGACCACACTGCTTGCAAGCAGTGCCTTCTCTCGATGCCTCTGGTGACGAAAGGCAGACAGACCGGCTAGCGTGGCGGAGCATGGGATCTGCAAAATCTATGCAGGCCCAGTTCTGTATCCGCCCACCGTTGATCATTGCCATGTCAGTCGGTTTGCGGCAACCGACTGTCTGCTGGAGAAGATGGATGAAGAATTGAGGCCCAGTGAGAGTCTGCCAGAACAGCTTCTGGGCGATCTTCAGACGACGAGGGGGGATCTCCTTTGTAGACGGAGTTTTCCTCAGATGTAATCATAAAAAATAGAGGAAAATCCTTGTAGATTGGATTTCCCTCATATGTAATCGTGATTTTAATCTTTAATAAAATCGTCTTCTTCTCCATATGATCGTCTTGCCATACGTTGCTTGTGAAGTCTGAATATGTGCAGCTTCAACACGTCTGAATCTTTACGCCGACTCTGATAGAAAGAGTATTAGGCCCCTGTCCTTCACGCATAGTGAATAGTCCATAGAACGTTGCTGAGCATTTTTGAACATTTAGAACTGTCATGTTGCTAGGACTGAGGGACGGCATAGGATTTCTGAACTGTTGCCTCTCTGATGAGCGGGATTTCGTCTTTGTTCAGAATTCATCTTCAAGAATGATCTCTCGAAACTCCCTTGGAACAGGGTTGAGGTTTTTGGCTGTCAAACTGAGTTGCCACTTTGATAGACGAGATGTTCAGACTGGAATCTGGATGAACCTCCAGTTTTCTGGACCCGAGAGGAGTAATTTCTCAATGTTTGAACTCTGTATACCTCGGGTACTTGGGATGCTTTGGGTCAAGAACGAGTATCTTCTGTGTGAACTCTTTGCAATTGACCGCTTTGGGACTGTTTGGATATGCGGAAAGTCGTGGAGCGGGAAATCATGTCTGTAGCCTCTTGAGCGTAAAACACCATCGAGCGTGGAATCGTAGACTTGTGGTTCCTGAGCGTGAAGTCGTAGGTTTGTTGCCTCTCGAGCATAGAATTCTACCGAGCATAAAGGCATCCGGGCAAGAAAAAACCATAGACTTGTAGCTGTCGGACGTAAAGCCGTTAGATTCGTAGCTGTCGAGCGTAGAAAAGCTCCTTTAGCGTAGGACTGTAGATCTATAGCATGTGAGCGTAGAAAACTATCGAGCGTTAATCGTAGACCTGTGGTTTCTGAGCGTGAAGTCGTAGGTTTGTTGCCTCTCGAGCATAGAATGCTACCGAGCACAAAGGCATCCGGGCAAGAAAAAACCATAGACTTGTAGCTGTCGGACGTAAAGCCGTTAGATTCGTAGCTGTCGAGCGTAGAGAGCTCCTTTGGCGTAGAACTGTTGATTTGTTACTCCTGAAAAGAAAATTTCTTCGAGCGTGAGGTTTGCGGATCTGTTGCTGCTGAGCGTAAACTGAGCGCCACCGAGCGTGAGATCATCAATTTGGTATCTGTTGAGCGTAAAGTCGTGGATTTGTGGCCTCTCGAGCATAAAAGCTACCGAGCACAAAGGCATCCGGGCGTAAAACCGTAGACTTGTAGCTGTCGAGCATAAAATCGTAGATCCGTTGCTGTCGAGCGTAAAAAAGCCCCTTTAGCGTAGAACCCGCTGAACCGTCTTGTACGAAAAACCTTTCGAATTCGCTGACTGTCCGTCTTTCGAGGGTAGTGGGCTGACGTAGCATCCAATCATAACCAACTATTAATTACGAGATTTGGTTAGAGTCTCGAGGGGTTCGTCCGAGGATTCGAGGAGTCGACCCGGACTGTATATATATCCCAAGCTTTTGAGAGAAAAACTTTTTATCTTCCTTCTGCGAAAGAGAGCTTTCGACTGTTCGAGTTTTTCTTCGTTCCTTCTCCGAGCACTTCGAGTCTTCAGAAATGGCATTAAAACAAACCCCCTCCGCTAAGGGAAAGAGCATAGGTTCTTGTTCTCATTATTCTGTCCCGGCGAGGGAATCTCCGGTCGGGCAAGGTGAACTTCCCTCTGAGGGGAGTATCCCGCCGACGACTAGCGCACCCGGCTTTAGAGGTAGAACTTTTTGGGATGACACAAACGACGAAAAATTCTTCGCACACGTTGAACGTGACTACGCTAGGTCGTCTTCTGTGCTGATAGCCTCTTTTGAGGAAGATGATGCACGGAGGCATTTTCATCTTTTACGCCCACATTTCTAATGTATTAGCGTAAAGACTCCATATTTTCGTAGCTCTGAGCGTAAATAGCTCGGGCTGCCGAAAATTGGCCTATTTCGTAAAATCTGAATTTTACGTTCTGTGGAGGAGACTTCCAGCGTAAGGTGACCAAATTTGTACAATCTTGGCATAGAGCACAGACTGTCGTTTCCTTGGTTCGTGCGTTTGTGCCAGACTTGTAATGACATATCTTCTTTGCATTATCTTGCAGTTGATCTGGGTGAGTCCCCATTGGCTGAGGTGATGGGCTCCGCTGACGGGATGCTGCACTCGAACTATCTGGAGGATCTGTCCCATGTGGCATTTCCCATCTCTGGACCCCAGTATCCTGAGGGAAGGGAGCTCCTGATATCGGCCCAGGGTGAGCGAATGCTATTGAGTATGATCAATGGCGAACCCTTGGTACGTGTAGATGGGGAGCAGTACATAAAGCCGACTTTCCTTTTTGGGGACATGATCGATAAACAGTCCCAGACGAAGCCCAAAAGGGAGCCTTGGGTTTTTCCTGTTGGGGATTTGGTCTTGTACCTGCCGACGATGCCGAGGGATTATCCCATCTCGGCCTTCTCCCATGCGACGCATCCTAGGAAGATGTCATGGAAGCTGACTCCTGATCTTCATGGGAAGCCGGGGAAGATCTTTCATCTGAAAGGCGCTGACCAGGAGTCGTTTGTTAGTCGCCCTTCTGGCGTTGTGACGCTGTTCCGGGGACTGTGCCCGGGTAGTATCCCGAGTGAAGTTAGCTCGGTGATCCAGCCTGTCCAGCTGTCGACCTTCTGTAACGACTTCATGAGTCGAGGTGGGGTGTATCCCAAGGAGAATCCTCGGTGCAATGGGTGGATCGCCCCAACGAACTCCCGATGGAGATGCCTAGTTGACTGGGCCTTGACGCACTTCCGAAGAGAGCTGGACGGCATCGGACTATATGCCGCCGTGAGTGCGACGAGTGTTGGGTTGCCTCCCAATGCTAATTTATTCTTGGCACTGATGGAGCGGTATATTCCGTTCACCGGGACCTTCGCCACTCCACTGGGGGAGTTGGGATTGGCGCTCCACGAGATGGCAGTTGTCTCGAGACTGCCGATGGAGGATACCCCATATGAAGAGTACGTTCCCACCAACCGAGAGTTGGAGGATTTGGACCCTCGGGTGGCGGAAGTATATCAAGAGCTGATGTGTCAGTACTTTGCGTGCACCACTTTTTATGACGAGCCCTCTGATTTGGCCCACACCACTAAGTGGATGTCCTACCTCTTCTTCCATCGGGCTAGGGCCACCAAGTCGGAGAAAGCTTCGGGGGGCAAGAACGAGCCCGTGAACTGCTTGGGCGTCCTCAGTGCCCAGGTCGTTGCGGCTCTTATGGAAGACGCCAAGGCTCCCGATCAGATTCTCGTTGAGGGGGTAGAAAAGTACCCCGAAGGTACGAAGGCCTATAGTTATTTGAGGTGCTATCGCAGGCCTCTGTCTAAGGAAGCCCAGCTGGCTGGTTTCCTCTCTATATGGCTGCGTCGAGTGGTGGTGCCCGGTATCGCGTCCGCGGATCGCATTCACCTGAACATCCTATGGCCCGCAGTGCGTCTGGTGTTTGGGGCAAGACTGGGCTTGCTTCCTGCCATGGTATGCCGTATACAGACTGGCCTGAGGGCCATGACTGATGGGTTGCTCTCTGATGAAGCTCGGCGTGAGAGTTTCCCTAGGGTGGAATTACTACACTTGTACCTGATGGGATGGTTAATTCTCCACAATCCCCGGGTGATGTCTCCCGGTTCCGGTAGCAGCTCAGGGGGTATATTCCTGCTGAATTACAGGAATTCCCTCTGGAATATAAATACAGTCTTAGACTGTCGACTGGCGTTGAACCTCAGCCACGGCTGGAAGATCCTTTGTACTCCCCCTCCTGTGCATCGTAACCAGTCAGGGCTGTGGCTTGAGGATTTAGGTCGAGAGAAGACCGTTCTTTCTCCGGAGGCATTTAATTGGTTGGTCTGTATTAGACCTTCCCATCTACTGTATAGGAGCGAAGACCATTGCTTCTTCGAGCCCTACCTGCCTAGTCTGTTCGCCAGGCAGTTCGGGTACGACCAGTTGCATATGGGCAACACCGTCACCAGCTTCAGGTCCAGGGGTGGACTCATTGATGGAGCTAGAGGGTGGCAATATTTTATCATGGGTTGTACGGGGGCAATTTTTATCGTGCCGGTCGTTTCAACCTCTACGGAGCTGCGCATCCTTCACTCCTACGCCCAGTTTTATGTGGCGGTTAACACTTTTCACCGTGATTTCGACAGGCGTGGGAGCTTCAGGGTGCCTTCTGTCAAGCCTGGGGGAAGGGTCGAAGTCCCCTCGGTTTCTTCTGACGAGGGAGAGGAATCTGGTACTCCGGACGAGCCTCTGGTGTCGTTGCCGAGGTGTGTGGTGCCTCTGCCGGCGGGGGCTCTGGTAGTCTCTTCTGGGAAGCGACGGGCTTCTGCTCCGAAGGAAGCTTCCCTTCGTAAGAGGAGGAAGGAGACGGTTGTTCGTCCTCTTCGCATTCCTGGTGTTGAGGCTCCCGGGAATGAGCCTGCATCTCCCTGTATCAGGGACGATTCTTTGGCCGGAGGTTCCTCGCCTTTCAGAGGGGGACCTTCTACAGTTCTGGCTGGCGGCGCCGGAGAGTCCTTGCGGGAGGCTGCTGTCGCTGCGGTTGCTCCAAGCAGCGGAGCGGGATTGCCTGCGTGGCCCCAACAGATGGGAGAATCTCCCCGGAGGTCAGTAGTGGGCGGAGTTACTTCTGCGTTAGCGAGCGCGCTTAGCGAGACTCCGGCTGATGAACCTCGACCGCGTCTCGGGGAAGGCTTGACCGAACTCTTGGCGATGTCGGTCGGCCCACCTCCTTCTCCAGGTATGACAGTTCGTATCGCGTCATTAAGACGTGGTTTAGCTACATCTGCTGCAGATGCGTCGTATATGCCGTTGGCTCCGGGTAAAATATCGTTTTGATGTTTCCTTCTAGGAGGATTACCACTGTGTCTGACATTTTGCTTTCTTGTCCTCTTTTCAGGGGATGACGTCCACGGGGAGTACGGCGTTGAAGCGCCTTTCGGCTTTGTTCTGGCTCTTGGCGGTGACGTGGAGGCGCCGAATTTTGAGGCAGAAGTGTCTTCGGGGGCTAGCTCGCCCGGAGAGGTTTCGTCGTCTCAAGGGGAGGATGAACCGGTCATCGTGACCTCGCCTGTCGCGAGTATGCCAATGACTTCGATTGTCGCCATCGCACCTTCTTCGGCCGTGCCACCCGTTGAGGCGACGGTTGCTACCTCGTCTGCAATTGTGGCCGCTCCGGGCGTTCAGTCGGGTCTAGTCGCGTTGATCGAGCAGCATACCAGTCTCGTCTACACTGGCTTAAAAACGATGATACCGATGGTGTTGGCGAAGAACCTTGACTTCGAGTTCCTGAAGAAGACTTCTCAGCTTTCGATCGAGGTTGTCAGGAGGCTTGGCAATCTTGGAGTAGCTGATGCTCTGGAGGCGGTGGTTAATGGTTTAGAGTAACCCATTAACGAATACTTGCAGCGGACTGAGGGCAGCCTGGATGCTGATGTCCAGGCTCGATACGACCTCATGACTGAGCGGCTCACTACGAAGCTTGAAAGCCTGGACAACTCTATCCAGACGTATAAGCTGGAGATGGATAGGAGAAGAGCTGTTGTGGAAGAAGCCCTTGCCGTTGAGATGCAGTGTCGATCCGAGCACGAAGGGAATGCGGTGAGGGCCTCCAAGCTGAGGGAAAAACTTGCTCGGGCAGAGGAGTGGGCTTCCCAGTCGTTGGCAGGTTTGGAGGTAGCGATTGGTCGACTGAGCGAAGCGCGACGGGATCTGGACTGTACGGAAACTGCCCGTACGGGCTGTCTTCGGGCAAGGGCTAATCTGACCCTTACGCATACCCCGGAGGCACGGCTGGAGCAGGCTCGCGCCGATGCCTTGGCCCTTAGGAATGAAAGGATAGCTGTACTGGAGCGGCAGATTCATGGCCTGATTACTCCGCCATCTTGATGTATCCCTCCCTATGTAATTCCGCCTTCTTCTGGAATGAATAACAGCGACTCTTTTCTGACTGTTGTGGACCCGTTATTTCGGAATGTAAATGACAGTTTTTTTTTTTTGGCGAGAGTGATATCAGAATTGAGATTCTCGCTATATTCCGCCCGAGCAGGGGGGTTAAGCGTAGTATCTTTTCAGGAATTTGCCGTTGATGGGAGCCATTAATAGGTCTCCGTTGGGCTGGGCTATCCTGTAGGCGCCGTTTGAGAACGTTGTCTCGATCACGTAAGGGCCTTCCCATTTGGGCTGTAATTTGCCCTTACTTCTGTGAGTTAGGATCATCGGCCTTCTCACGGCTAGAACTAGCTCGCCGACCTTGAACACCCTTTCCTTTACTTTATGGTTGAAAGCCCTGGAAATGCGTGCTTGGTAGAGCGTGATGCGCTGTTGAGCTTGGAGGCATTTCTCGTCTAATCCTTCTAGCTCTTGGAGCCTTAACAGGTCATTCTTTTCTCGAGTTAGCTCATTGGTCACGGCTATTCGGAGCGACGGGATCTAGATTTTAACGGGGAGGACTGCTTCGCTCCCGTAAACCAGCGAGAATGGGGTACAGCCTGTCGGTGTACGTACTGTTGTGCGGTATACCCAGAGACATTCGCCCAGCTTTTTTTGCCAGTCCCTTTTGTTCGAAGAGACGAATTTCTTTAAGAGTTTGATAATGGTTTTGTTGAAAGCTTCCGCCAAACCATTAGCAGCTGGATAGTACGTCGTAGAGGCAATGTTGTGTATCCGGTTATTATCGCAAAATCGATGAAACGCTTGGCTGATGAACTGGGGCCCATTGTCGTGGATTATCCTCCGGGGTATCCCGAAGTGATAGATGATGTGATGCTTGATGAAGCTGATTATGTTGGACGCCTTTACCTCAGCGAGAGGGATTGCTTCAGCCCACTTGGAAAAGTAGTCCGTGATGGCCAGTATAAACTGGTGACCCCCGGAAGAGGATGTTTATTATCATCTGGAACTCCGTTCCTGGTGGCATTTACATCAGTCGGCTGCTGGTTGCGCCGAAGGTTGATGACTATGGGTGGAGGCTTCCGATTCAAAGTGATTACTAGAGGATCACCCCCTTCTCCTGACTTGGTCTTTCTCAGGTGGACAGCTATAGGCTCTATGGCTTTTGGACGAGCGGTTCGTCCTTTCACTTTGATTGACAGTGGTAGTGTGGCAGAGGGCTCTTCGGGCTCCCGGTAGGATTCCTTTTTCGCTTCTCCTGGCACTTCTTCCGTGTGGTCATGGGAGTACAACACGGCATCAGAATAGTAGGATTCTATTCCTTTAAACGGGTTTAGGTCAACCACCTCCGTTTGTACGGTTCCTTGTGCGTCTACATATTTAAGGCATTGATGTAGGGTTGAAGGAACGATGTTGTGGTCGTGAATCCATGGTCTTCCCAGCAAAATGTTGTAGGATACCTCTGAATCGATGACGTAACATGTGGCCACTGACCTAAGGTTGCCGATCTGGACTCTCAAGCGAATCTTCCCTAATGGTTTACTTCTTCCGGCGTTGAAACCCACGATTGTAGTGGTAGTGTAAGCCAGCTCGCTGGTAGGAATTCTCAGTGGCCTGAGCAGACTGTGAGGGATGATGCTGATTGATAATCCCGAATCTATGTGAATCCGGTCGACCTCCATGGAACCGACATACCCGGTGTAATAGAGGGGCCTGTCATGTCTATTATGTTTTAATAGCATGTCGTCTTGAGTGAAAGTGATATTTGGTACCACCTCCATCACGCTGTGGCATTGAGGACATGCCACTGGTTCCTCGTCGGGGTACTTGAGCTGGGTCAAATATACTTCCGCCTGCATCAGTGCTTCACTCAGGGCCAGACGAGTGTCGGGGGAGAGCCTGAGTAGCTCGAAGATGGATAACCTGGCTGGCGTATTGGCCAGTTGGGCCAGGATGTCAAATTTGTACGGCTTCTCTAAACCATTGCTCGGAATGTTTTTCATAGGTTTGTCGAAGCGTACTTCTTTCTGTTTTGCCTTTTCCGCCGGATTAGGTTTCGCAGAGCTGATGCTTGGCACGACGGGACCTTGCTCTGACGGTTTGGTAGCTGGAGCGTCAGCCGGCACCCCTTCCTGATTTGCTCCGTCGTTGTCGAGGTAGGCCCTCCCTGAACGGGTTGCGACAAGCACCTCGTCTCTGTCTGATGTAGAAGAAGTTGTGACCATGTAGCATGATCTGTATTTGGGATTCTGCTTGGGGGTAGCCCTGGTTGCCTTGGTCTCTTCCTCGAGATCTGACACCAAATCTTAGTGAACCCACATAATCTCGCCCCGCCGGGTAGTTAGGGGCACCAGGTTATGATCTTGACCCCTAGCAGGGAGAAGGTTAACAATGCTCATCGTTGCCCGGGAGATAGGTGTAACACCATCAGGGACCTTTTGGGGAGGCAGATTGCCAAACTGCAGAGAGATCATGTTGGCCGTGACCGTTTTCTCGGTGTTGTGCAGAGTGATGGCCTTAGCATCGATCAACCCCTGGATCTTCCTTCTTAGTACATAGCACACCTTTGTCGGGTGGTGTATGTATCTGTGGAAGACGCAGTATTTTGGGTCGTCAGTATTGCCGGCCTCCTGGGGCCGTCTTAGTTCTGGGAGGGTGATCTTGCCACTTTTGACGAGACATTCGAAGATACTTGGGATATCGTCGTCGTCGAAAGAGTAGACTTCGACGGGCCTAGGAGCCCCCGGTTTTGCTTGGGCGGTCGCCACAATCTTTGGCCTGGCCGTGTTGATTGCCAGGGCTTCCTTCCCTTTGGGGCCACGATGATGGTCGCTGCCAGGGGATGACCTCTTACCTCTGTCAGAGGCGGAGATCATGATGCCGTTGTCGCGCGCTTTGCGACTGTTGTCTTCGGCGGCTACCGCCGAGAGGATGAACGAGGGCCAATCATGGAACTGATATGGTCCTGTGAACACTGAGACCACGGGAAGGAGGTTCTTCCTGCAAATGTCCACCAATGCTGAGTCTGGAACTCCTGGAGGCATCTGTAAGGTGGCCTGACGAAAGCGTTCGATGAAGACGCGAACGTCTTCCTTTTCCTTTCGCTTGACTTCGATGAGAGAGGACATAGACATGTCCATTCCTCCCTCATAGAATCGCATGAAGAATAGAGCTTTGAAATCCTCGAAGAAAGTAATGCAGTTGTCCGTCAAGCTACGGTACCACTGATAGGCTACTCCTGAGAGGCATCCTTTGAACACCCGAGTGAGGAGGGCATCGTTCCCTTGTAGCAGCACCATCATCATACTGAAATAGTTCATGTATTGGCTTGGTGATGTTTTTCCCTCGAACAGAGCCATCGCCTGAGGTTTGTATTTTGGAGGAAAAGGGACTTCTTCCTAGATAGCTGGGTAGGGCTGATTGATTCCCAGTTTCTTGAGCTGATCTTTGTGCTTCAAGGCGTCGAACTGGGCTTTCAACTCCCGTACTGCCTGCATCGGATTTTCTGCTGGAAGCGGAGGAACTGCTGACTCTTGATCTAGAGCAGGTTCTTGGCTTGGGTTGGATGGTGGCAAGTCCACCCCCACACGTATCTGAGTTGGCGGGACCGATGCTTGAGCCATGGAAGTTGCATGCTGAGTTAGCATTATCTGGTGCATATTCTCTATTACGGACTGTATTTGTTTCAGAGACGTCTCCAGGACAGTGATGCGTTGTTCTGCGTCTCCTGACGGCGACGCTTCCTCGCGTTCATCTTCGATGGCGTAAGCTCCCATTTCTCTGGGCATCGTCGAAGGGTAAGTATAGGTCACTGCAGAAGTCGACTCTATACTCTCGGCGTCTGATCTGGGAGATTGGCGACCCCCAGCGTCGAAATCAGATGAGTACGGAGCCGGTTGCTGTGACCTGGCACGGGTGTTTTGGAATACCCCAGCTTCAACGTTCCTGAGGAGGTCTTCGAATCTTCTTTGGCTCGGAGGCTCAGAGGGAAGACGTCTTGAGCTCGACCCTCTTCTAGGTATGCGTGAAGCCATGTTCACGGACGTATACGCGTGCTCTTCCTCCGGAAAAGATTGAGAGTAGTTCAATCGGTCGAAGACCGATTATTTTGCTTTAGAACAGTAGCAGTCAATCACAATCTTATGACTATTACAACATTGTTTCCTAGGGGGCATAATAGACATGTTGAAAGGTCCCCTCTCCTTACGCTTCTGGATTAGGCATTCGCGTAGGTCAGGAGTAGCAATTTGAGCTTATTTTGCGCCGTGGGACTTCCCCTGGCGTGATTTGGAGATTCGCTCAGACTGGCGTAAAGCTGAAGAGGCGTTCAGTCGACCGTCGTCTTCCTGCGTAATCCGGAGGATAGGCAGATTGCTTCTTCACTGGCGTAACGGCCGAGGAGTTGAGTACTCGCCTGCTTGCTTCCCCTGGCGGAGATCACAGCGCTCATTTGGTTTACCGTAGAGGCCAGATGTTGCTTTGTGCGTGGTGCATGATCTGTTCTTCCGATTTGGCGTTGAGGCACCGTCGGAAGTTTTGTCTGTACCGCGCGTAGCGGGAGACTGGTTCCCACGCGTAGAGCACAGGGGATACTTCTGGGTCAGCGCTGAGGCTTTGCCCGAAGTTTTGTCTGTACCGCGCGTAGCGGGAGACTGATTTCTGCACGTGTAGCGCAGTGGATACTCTTGGGTTAGCGCTGAGGCTTTACCAGAAGTTTTGTCTGTACCGCGCGTAGCGGGAGACTGAATTTTACGTGCGGGGCATGGAGGGAGCGATGCTACCACCTTATTGGTCGGAGAGATCGGAGAGATCGGAGAGTCCACAGGAATAAGGGAGGATGTCTTGGGCATCCAGACTTTGCGTAGCTTCCTGTTGTCTTGGACGGAGAGAGAGTGAGAGCTATCCCCAGTCCGAAGCATGTCTTCGTAGGCAGACTGGTCGAAATGAACGACCAGCATCTTCTTCACGGTTCCTACAGATACCGTATCGTGTTGAGTAATTATTTCCTCGTCAGAAGAGAAAGATTTCCCCAGCAGAGTCGCCATCTTGTTTGTGGTATTAAACGAAAGAGATGAAAGTGTCTTTCAATGACGGGGTTTGTGCGAAACCCGCGCCCTTTGGTTTACAAACAAACTTGTACAATTTAATCCTATGCGAGGATGTGGGAGTACAATTTATTTAATCTGGGTAAAAAAATTGCTATAGGTGTCTGATCTGCGATCGATCACTTTAGCCCTTGGACTACACCATATTGAAGAAGTGTCGTGGAAGACAGGATGCAGCTTCGGAGGTTGCAAAGGAGGGTGGATGCGCGATGCTGAAGGTCGTCGCTCCCTATTCCTTGCCCGAGCTCTGTATTCTTCTCTCTCTCTCTATCTCTCCCTCTTGATCTCCGGTTCGATGACCTTGTTCGATTCTTCTTTCAAAGTTTCGACATTTGATCTGATGTTGGTATTCTTGACCAAATTTTCCGACCTTGTTTCCCATTGACAAGGGCCTCTATTTATAGAGTCTTTGGTGACAGCGACCATTCCGTTGGTGTAGCAATCGAGGAGTGGAAAGTACAGCACCCTTTTACACAACGGTTAAAGTAACCAATGCCTACGTATAGATGATCTTTTGACTGAGCGGATGACGTAGGTCCAACTAAGGGGACACAACACATACGGTTGCTACTAAGATCACGGCGTAAAAGCCACGTGGGTAGGTATCCATTGTGTAGAAGAGGTTGGCGTAGAAGCCAAATGTCCGTCACCATGGCATAGAAGCCAAGTAGGCATAAAAGCCGAACAGGCATAGAAGCCGAGCAGGCATAGAAGCCGAGTAGGCGTGGAAGCCGAGTAGTCGTAGAGACTGAGTAGGCGTGAAAGCCGAGTAGGCGTGGAAGCCGAGTAGTCATAGAGACTGAGTAGGCGTGGAAGCCGAGTGAGCACAGGCCCTGAATGGGCGTAGAAGCCGCTGCATATCGTGCCAGAATGGGCGTAGAAGTCGCTTGAGCACAGATCCTGAATGGACGTAGAAGCCGCTGCGTACCGTGCCAGGGTGCTGATGTGGACGTCTTTAGCCGGAATTACGGCTTTTGGAGATATAATCAAATCTTTGATAGAGATTTGCCATCATCCTGTGCATTAAATGCGGAGACGTGCCTTGAGGGGAAACTGTCACCGCTCTGTGCGTTTTGACGGAGGGACGTGCCTCGAGCCCTGTACGAAGCACAGTTTTTGACGTGGCAGGCGGTTTGTCTTCCGCGGAGCGTAAAACAGCCCATGTTTTCCTGTGTAAAACAAGGCAGCGTGTTCCCTTTGTACGCGAAGGAGCGATTTACGCCGGGGGATTTTAGTAAGCGCCGGTTTGGTGATATTTTAACCAAATCCTCTGCATTAAATGCCGAGATCCGCCATCATTACTGTGGGGCGTGTCCGAGTGGTCTGCGATCGTTTCCAGCCGTCGTCTGGGTAGCCGTGCAGCACTTTCTGTCAGGAGTCAGAGGTCAGTTTTTACTGTGCGACTGGACAGTTTCTTTTTCGGGAAGACGAAGCGTTCCTCGTACGCTTTAATGCTGCTTTGAGAGCGGCTGGGTTTTTCGCCATGGAGGCGATGAAGAACCCTTTTTTACGCCGGATGGCTCTGAAGGCTTCTGTTTACGCTGCTCTGCATTATGACGCTGCGTAGATCTTTCAAGCGTATTTTTCATGCTTCTACAGCCTTCACTTCAGCGAGGGGGATCGCCTCTGCCCATTTGGAGAAGTAATCCGTAATGGCCAGTATGAACTGGTGACCGCTGGAAGAAGATGGGTGAATAGGACCAATGATATCCATGCCCCATGCTTCGAAAGGCCAGGACGCAACCGTAGGATGTAGATATTCAGACGGTTGATGTATGAAGTCTGCATGAACCTGACAGGCTCTGCATCATCTTGCATACCGTATTGCATCTGCGATCATAGTAGGCCAATAATAGCCCATTCTCCTGATGCGGTCCTGTAGCTTAGGACCGGGTTGGTGCGCTCCGCATACACTGTCGTGAGCTTTTCGGATAATCTGCTGTGCTTCGTCTTCAGATAGACATCTCAATAGCAGTCCGTCGTAGGTCCGGCGATACAGGCATTGTGAGGATGCATCGTAGTAGAAGCGTAATGATCGTCTTTTGACGAATATTACTTCTTTGGGGTCCTCCGGCAAGATTCCGTACGCGACGAAATCTATGAAGGAACTTCTCCAGTCTCTTCTAGGGGGATCTGTGTTCACAGCGTAGCTGCATTCTATGTGAAAGTTGTTCTTCACACAGAACAAATCTCTGTTAAGAAGGATTACCGAATCCTGCCTTCTTATAGGAATGGCTAAATCTGCAGCTAGACTGGCTAGGACATCAGCTTCCAGATTATGAGATCGAGGTACATGTTCTAAGAAGAACCCTTTGAATGTCATGGCTATCTCGACCGTTGCCCGGTGATAGGGGATGAGGTCTGGATTCCGGACTTCATAGATCCCTCTGACTTGATTGACGATAAGCAGAGAATCACCGAAAGCTTCCAGGAATCCCTCTGACTTGGAGCCCGATTAGCAGAGCGTTGTACTCTGCCACATTGTTGGAGCAGGGCTCGCTAAGAGAATATGCTCGGTAGATGACGAGCTGATCAGGAGTGATCAGGACGACTCCTACCCCTGAAACGACGTTTCCCCTAGGACCGATTCTGGAGGCACCATCGAAGAAGAGTTGCCATGCGTCACTTTCCATAGTAGAATTATATTCTGCAACTTCGTCGGAAATGTTCTCGTATAATTTGGAGGCCTCCAGGATCGGATGAGCAGCTAGGAAGTCAGCCAGCGCTTGGCCCTTGATGGACTTCTGCGGTATGTATACCATGTCATATGGTGTTAATAGCATCGCCCAAGTCGCGAGTCGGGAATTGAGAACACTTGGCTTGCTCATCAGTACTCGAAGAGGGTTGATCCTGGAGATGATGTGGATAGTCTGGCCGGTGACATAGTGCCGCGTCTTCTGGATTGCGAACATCAGCGCCAAGCATTCTTTCTCCACTGGGTTGTACCGGTGTTCGACTCCGACCATCATCCTGTTGAGGTAGTAGATAGCCTGTTCATGACCCATGTCGTTCTTCTGTGCGAGAAGAGCTCCTAGCGAATGATCCATTGCTCGAACGTACAGCAAGAATGGCTTTCCCATGACGGGAGGCACCAGAACTGGCGGACTGGTGAGGTAGCGCTTGATATCTCTGAACGCTTGCTGACAGGCCTCGTCCCATACGAAGGATACACCTTTCTTCATGAGGTGAGAAAAGGGCTGACATCTCCCCGAGAGGTTGGATATGAATCGCCGGATATAAGCCAGACGGCCTTGAAATCCCCGGAGTTCCCTCAGATTATGGGGCGGTCGCATTTCTACGATTGCCTGGACTTTGTCAGGGTCCACCTGGATGCCTTTGGCGGTGATGACGAATCCTAGGAACTTGCCACTAGATACACCCAGAAAGGACTTCGTAGGGTTCATCTTGAGTTGATGTTGGTGCATTAGCTCGAATACCGTCCTTAAGTCTTGAATGTGATCACCCTTGAGGCGACTCTTGATGGCTATGTCGTCTACGTAATATTCCACTATTTTGCGTAAATGCTCATGGAATATGTTACTCATAGCCCGTTGGTATGTAGCCCCGACGTTCTTCAATCCGAAGGGTATGACCGTGTAGCAATATACCCCCAATGGCGTCCGAAAGGCAGTGTGCTTCTTGTCTCCAGGATGCATCTTGATCTGGTTGTATCCTGAGAACCCGTCCATGAAAGACATGCGTTCAAAGCCGCAGGTGTTGTCGATCATGATGTCCGTGATAGGAAGGGGGAATTCATCCTTGGGGCAGGCCGCATTCAGATCTCGGTAGTCGATGCAGATACGTACCTTTCCATTTTTCTTCATGACTGGGACAACGTTGGCGACCCAGTCGGGATGTTGTTCTTCCCGGATGAAACCACAGGCTATCAGTTTCTTGACTTCAGCTTCAATGGCGTCCATCATGTCTGGGCGGAACCGGCGTTGGTGCTGCTTCACAGGCTTTGAGTCGGTCAATATGTTGAGTTTGTGAGTAGCCACCGTCAGGTCTAGGCCCGGCATGTCCTCATAATCCCATGCAAAGACGTCGACGTATTCCTTTATCAGCTGTATGATTTCTTCCCTTTCAGCTGGGGGAAGATTGTCACTGATAAATATCGGCTTTGGCGAAAGTTCACCCCCAACATCGATTTGGATAACTTCGTCTTTGGTGGGAGGTTCTCTTTGCTCGAAGCAGAATTCCCACTGCGTATCCATTTGTTGAGCCCAAGAGTCATTCTCAAATGGCTCAGAATCCTGTTCATCTGCTTCTGAGGGATCTGTCACCACCATATTTACTGATAGTGTTTGTTCGAGAGCATCAGGTGAGTCGGAGTGTGACGAGCCATTCTGAGAAAAGGAAAAGATGTCCTCATCTGACTTGGAAGCCGTAAGGGAGGTGGCATACCCCAACCCGAAACGAGTTTGTCGATAGCGGAGGTCGCCGCGCGGCGGCGTTCGTCTGTCTCTTCCATAGTTGAGGCCTGGCTTCCGCTTCAAGTCGTAACCCATGTTTTGCATGATCTTCAGTGCTTGCGGGCTGTATCGGTGAACTTACATTTTCCCAGTATCGTCATTGAAAGAATCTTCCAGGATAGCTGGTTGATTGCGCATGCGATCGAAGAATATTGGACGCTGACTGCTGCAGGTAGGCGGGACAACGAAGATAGAATCTTCATGGGGTCCATACGTTGTGATGACGTTGGATGATGACGCTACTTCCCAGACATACGGGCCGTAGGAGTTTATAGCTCAGGGACGAGATGGACGTGACAAACTTTGTGGACTTAATACCACTGGCGTACTTAGAGTTAAGTACGGATGTCAAGTGTAGACGACAATCGATATCAGAGGTAATATGGACATGATAATTGACGGCCGAAAGTTTATTCATAGGTAATATGAACATGACAAACTTTGTGATTGTGACTTCCATCGGGGATGGAGGCACACATCTGCTCAGAGGTGATATGGACATGGCAGTTTTTTGTGGATTTAACACTACTGGCGTACTTAGAGTTAAGTACGGATGTTAAGTGTAGACGACAATCGATATCAGAGGTAATATGGACATGATAATTGACGGCCGAAAGTTTATTCAGAGGTAATATGAACATGACAAACTTTGTGATTGTGACTTCCATCGGGGATGGAGGCACACATCTGCTCAGAGGTGATATGGACATGGCAGTTTTTGTGGACTTAACACCACTGGCGTACTTAGAGTTAAGTACGGATGTTAAGTGTAGACGACAATCGATATCAGAGGTAATATGGACATGATAATTGACGGCCGAAAGTTTATTCAGAGGTAATATGAACATGACAAACTTTGTGATTGTGACTTCCATCGGGGATAGAGGCACACATCTGCTCAGAGGTGAAATGGACATGGCAGTTTTTGTGGACTTAACACCACTGGCGTACTTAGAGTTAAGTACGGATGTTAAGTGTAGACGACAATCGATATCAGAGGTAATATGGACATGATAATTGACGGCCGAAAGTTTATTTAGAGGTAATATGAACATGATAAACTTTTGAAAGGAGCAAATCTTTATGTAAGAAAAAGAATGGGAATCCAATTGGTACGGACCGTCCCTTTGTTCACAGATTCAAAGTGATGACCTTGGCATCGATCGTCTCCTGAATTTTCCTTTTTAGTACATAGCACGCCTTTGTGGGGTGATGAGTGTATCGGTGGAAGAGACAATAATCTGGGTGATCCACGTTGCCAGCCCTCTCAGGATGTTTGATGTTGGGTAGCTGGAGCTTGCGCTCTTTCATTAATATATCAAAGATCTCAACGATGTCGTCTTCGTTGAAGGAAAAGGTCCCTTTTTGTCTTCGGGCTTTTGATGCCTGAATTTTACGGTCTTGCAGGGAGATTGTTGCTGTTGCATCATTTTCGGATCTTGAGGGGATTCTACCCCCGGCCCTAGACGTCCCCTTGCTCTGTCGAGGTAAGTTACCTCTGGATACGTCGTGGTCTCTGGCCACAAAAACTGATTTATCAAAAACCGCCTCTGATTGTACGGGATTGGATTTCAGAATTTTGGGTTCCGTGAGAGACGTTGTATATCCCAACCCGAGATGAGCTTCTCGATAGTGAGAATTATTATGCACCGCGTTCGCCTACCTTTCCCATCGTTGAGACCTTGTTTCAGTTTTAAGTCGTAACCCATGTTTTGCATAATTTTTAATGCTTGTGGGCTATATCTGTGGGTTTATATCCTGCCAGATTCAGACTCGCGTGATTCCTCTTGCGCGATTGGGGCATTCCGTCTGCTGCCGAAGATTATCGGACGCTGATCGTCTTGGGTTGGTGGAATGATAAAGACGGAGTCTTCCTGTGGTCCACCTGTTATGACGACATCAGATGTTGATGTATCTTCCCATATGATTTCCCCGCGTTTGACTGTTAGGGGAATGTTCTTGCATTTCTGGATTAGATATGCGCGCAAGTCAGAAGGAGTAGAGGAAGAAGACGAAGGCTTGTTCCTTCTGTTCCCATCATTGGGTATGCGGATATTGGGCACCCCAGTTTTCCCTGTGCCACCTGTGTACAACAGGTTGGCCATCTGGGCGTTGGATAATCCCCTGGGAGGGTGTCTTCCCACAATCTGAGCTTGTTTTATGCCGAGGGACGGTGCCTGGCGTAATTTGGAGATTCGTTCAGTCTGGCGTAAAGTTGGAGAGGCCCTCAGTCGGCCATCAGCTTCTCGCATAATCCGGAGGGTAGGCAGATTATTCTTTTGCTGGCGTAAAGGCTGAGAAGCTGAGTATTCGCCTGCTTGCTTCCCCTCGCGGAGATCACAGCGCTCATCTGGTTCACTGTAGAGGTTAGATATTGTTTTGTGCGCGGAGCGTAATCTGTACTTCCGATTTGGCGTTGAGGCACCATCGGAAGTTTTGTCTGTACCGTGCGTAGCTGAAGACTAATTTTTGTGCGTAAAGCGCAGTGGATACTCCTGGGTTAGCGCTGAGACTTTGCCCGAAGTTTTGTCTGTACCGCGCATAGCGGGAGACTGATTTCTGTGCGTAAAGCGCAGTGGATACTCCTGGGTTAGCGCTGAGGCTTTGCCCGGAGTTTTGTCTGTACCGCGCGTAGCGGGAGACTGAATTTTACGTGCGGGGCACGGAGGAAGCGATGCTACCACCTCATTGGTTGGAAAGATCGGAGAGTCCACAAGAATGGTAGAGGATGTCTTGGGCATCCACACTTTGCGCAGCTTCCTGTTGTCTTGGACGGAGAGAGAGTGAGAGCTACCCTCAGTGCGAAGCATGTCTTCGTAGGCAGACTGGTCGAAATGAACGACCAGTGTCTTCTTCACGGTTCCTACAGATACCGCATCGCGTTGAGCAATTACTTCCTCGTCAGAAGAGAAAGACGTCCCCAGCAGAGTCGTCATCTTGTTTGTGGTATTAAACGAAAGAATGAAAGTGTATTTCAATGACAGGGTTTATGCGAAACCCGCGCCATTTGGTTTACAAACAAACTTGTACAATGTAATCCTATACGAGGATGTGGGAGTACAATTTATTTAATCTGGGTATAAATTGCTATAGGTGTCTGATTTGCAGTCGATCACTTTAGCCCTTGGACCACGCGATGTTGAAGAAGTGCCGTGGAAGACAGGTAGCAGCTTCGAAGGTTGCAGGAGAGGGTGGATGCGCGATGCCGAAGTCGTCGATCCCTGCTCTTTGCCTGAGCTCCGTGCTCTCTCTCTCTCTCTCTCTCTCTCTCTCGATCTCCGGTTCGATCTTTCTTGGAAGTTCGACCTTGTTCGATCTTCAAGTTTAAAGTTTTTCGACCCTGTTGTTCGATTCTTCTTTCCAAGTTTTCGACCTTGTTCCCCATTGATAGGGGTCTCTATTTATAGAGTTTTGGTGATAGTGACCACTCCGTCGGTATAGAAACCGAGGAGTGGGAAGTACAGCACCCCTTTAAACAACGGTTAAGATAACCAATGCCTGCGTATAGATGACCTTTTGAGTGAGCATGTGACGCATGTCCAACTAAGGGGACAAAACGCGTATATTTGCTGCGAAGATCACGGCGTAGAAGCCACGTAGGTAGGTATCCCTCGTGTAGAAGAGGTTGGCGTAGAAGCCAAATGACTATCACCCTAGCGTAGAAGCCAAGTAGGCATAGAAGCCGAAGAGGCATAGAAGCCGAACAGGCATAGAAGCCGAATGGTCGTAGAGGCCGAGTGGTCGTAGAGACGGAGTGGTCGTAGAGACTGAGTGGGCGTAGAAGCCGCGTGAGCAAAGATCCTGAATGGGCGTAGAAGCCGCTGCGTACCGTGCCAGAGTGCTGATGTGGACATCTTAGCCAGAATTACGGCTTTTACAGATATAATCAAATCTCTTGCAGAGATTTGCCACCATCTTATGCATTAAATGCGGAGGTGTGTTTTGAAGGTCTGCAGCCCTTCTGTGCACCCATCGCAGAGACGTGCCTTGAGAAAAACTGTCACCGCTCTGTGCAATTAGACGTGGAGACGTGCCTCGAGTCCCGTACGAAGTGCAGCTTTTGACGTGGCAGGCGGTTTGTCTGCTGCAGAGCGTAAAACAGCTCATGTTTGTCTGTGTAAAACAAGGCAGCGTATTCCCTAGTACGCAAAAGAGCGGTTTACGCTGAGGGGACTTCAGTAAACGACGGTTCGGCAATGTTTTAACCAAATCCTCTGCATTAAATACAGAGATCCGCCATCGTACTGCGGGGCGTGTCCCGAGGGGTCTGCCATCGTTTCTAGCCGTCGTCTGGGTAGTCGTGCAACACTTTTTGTCAGGAATCAGAGGTCAGATTCACTGTGTGACTTGATAGGTTCATTTTGGGGAAGACGAAGCGTTCCTCGTACGCTTTAACGCTGCTTTGAGAGCGGATAAGTTTTTTGCCATTGAGGCGATGAAGAACCCTGTTTACGCTGGAGCGGCCTGGACGTACTGCACTTACGCGGATGGTCCTTTGAGCTTTATTCTTCACGCTGTGTTTTTAGAGGAAAAAAGCTCTGTTGTACGCCTGATGGCTCTGAAGGCCTCTGTTTACGCTGCTCTGCATCAAGAGGCTGCGTAGGTCCTCCCAGCATATTTTTCATGCTTCTACAACTTCTTTGTCTCAGTAACATGTGCTAGATCTGTACCCAGGATTAGCATGTTGTCCATGTATAGACAAACGATGACTCATGTCCCGTCAGCGAACTTAGTGTAAATGTACTTGTCCATTTCACTGACCCTGTAGCCATTTGATCTTATGACTTTATCAAACTTCTTATGCCATATCTTGGATGCTTTCTTCAGACCGTATAATGATTTTACCAACTTGTAGTCTTTGTCTTCAAGTCCTTTGATGAAAAATTCTTCTGGCTGTTGCATATAAATCTCTTCGTTCAATTCTCTATTCAGGAATGCTGTTTTAACATCCATCTGATGAATGACTAGCTTATGAATTGTACTTAGAGCAATCAACATCCTGACGATCGCCATTCGCGCTACTGGAGCATATGTGTGAAAGTAGTCGATCCCCTGCTTCTGAGAAAATCCTTTGGCTACTAGTCTTGCCTTGAACTTGTCAACAGTTCCATCGGTCTTCATCTTCTTCTTGAAGATCCACTTGCATCCGATCGGTTTTACTCCTTCAGGTATATCGACCAATACCCAATTATTATTGGAGGTTAATAAATCATACTCATCACTGATAGCCTCCTTCAAGAAGATAACATCTCTGGTCTTCATTGCCTCATTATAGGTAAGCGAATCTGCTTTCACATGATAGGTGACAAAATTATCTCAGAAGTTCTTGTGTCTTCTTACTCGCTTAGACACCGGCTCTACGAATTCTGGTTCAAACATTGTCTCTGGAATGACAACTTCTTCTTTGACTACATCTTTATTGGAAGTGTTGCCCTTCTGTGCACTCGCACTATTCTCTGGAATGTCTGCGATAACAATATTCTTGTGCCTTGCAAACTTATCTTCAAAGAATTCTGCATCGTGAGATTGGATGGTATTATTTGACTCAATATCAAGAAACCTCCGACCATTACTTTTTTCAGCATAACCCAGGAAGATAGTCTTGGTAGTCCTCGTACCCAGCTTCTGAATCTTCAAGTCCGAAAGTTTCACATATGCCCGGCACCCCCACATTCGAATGATATTCAAGTTGGGTCTGACTTTGAACCATAGTTCATGAGGAGTGACATCGGAAGTTGTGTACGGTACTCTATTCAGAATGAACGTAGCCATAAGCACAGCTTCTCCCCAGAAGCAGTTTGGAAGACCAACAGTTAACAACATTAAGTTCATCATCTCTGTCAACGTCCTATTCTTCCTTTCAGCTACTCCATTTGATTGGGGAGAATACAGAGCAGTTGTCACATTAAAATTTTTATGTTCTTTGTAGAACGATGCGAATTAAATAGACCTATACTCTCTGCCTCGATCACTTCTGAATCTCTTGAGTTGTTATCCTGTTTGACATTCAGCCTCAGCCCTGAACTCCTTGAACTTCTCAAACGCTTCATCTTTTGACTTGAGCAGATAGACGAATGCATACTTCGAGTATTCGTCGATGAATATAATAACACTTCATCCTGGTCTTTGTGGAGAACTGTTTGAAGTCATAGATATCTGATTGCACCAACTCCAGAAGATCTGTGCTTCGGTTAACCCGTTTAAACAATTTTCTTATGATATTTGTCTGCATACAGACCTCACACTTATCCACCTCCCTATCCCCATATTTGGAGATAAGCCCTAAACTAGATATCTTGTTTATCCTTTTACAGTGAGCATGTCCTAGTCTATTATGCCATAACTCAAGAGAGTAACCAGAAGAATATGTTGCATTAATATTGTTTGCAGGAGTTACAAGTTAAAGTTTGAACATCCCTTTGGTATAAAGTACTTTTTCGAAGTATGTTCCTTTATACGACATCACCATCTGTCCAGCATTGATGTCCATCCTCAAGCCTGTGTTGCAGAGCAGACTTCCCGAGACCATTTTTTTGGCTATTACTGGTACATGCTTCACATCCTGAAGCGTCAGTGACTTCCCCGAAGTCAAATTTAGTACCATCCTTCCTGTCCCAAGTACTTCAACTTGTGCCTGGTTTGCCACCATAACCTTCTCAGATGTAGGCTTATAGATGGTAAACAACTCCTTCTTCGAGCAAACATGGCATGATGCACCAGTGTCCACCCACCAGTCAGTGTCAACACCAGCCGTCACAACCAGCGCAATCGTAATAACCTTGTTAGGCTCACATTGCTCTGTCTGTTTGGGCTTAGATCTGTAGTCTCTCCGATAGTGGCCCTTCTTGCCACAGTTAAAGTAAGTCACATCTGACTTAGGCTTTAGCTTCGACTTGAACGAAGCCGACTTTACCTTGAGATGGTTGAAGTCCTTCTTCTTGTAGTGAGAAGCCTCCTGCTTCCCCTTAGAGTCGCCCGCATGCACCAAGTTAGCTTTTGCCAACTGCTTGGACAACGTATCCACTTTGTTTTGAGCCCTCAAATCATCTTCAACATGGATGCTTTACAGTAGTTGATCTAGGCTAACTTGCATTTTCTTCCGGTGCATGTCCGAGATAAAATTGCTCCATCCTGACAAAATCTTGGCCACAATACCCCCCACAACAAAGGCGTCAATTAAGGGCATGCCATCATCCTCAAGTTTTTAGCGTAACTTGAGAAACTCCTTGACTTGAGGCAACATAGTCTTGTCATCCTTAAATCGCATGTTCCAGACCTTTTCAGTCATATGAATCTTATTGCTGTTCTCATCCGCCTTGTAATGCTTGTCTAGAGACTCCCAGACGACCTTAGCATGGTCTGTCTTGCTGTATGACTTTGCCAGAATATCCTCCATGGAGTTTGGAATCAGTAGCTTACAAAGGTAGTTGTCTCTTCTCCACTTGTTCTGCTTAGCAGTTGCAGTAGCAACTGCCCGAACAGTAGCATCATCACCGTTTGGAACAACCGGCTCTGGTTCTATCAGAACGTAGTCTACCTTTATGAGTTAAAGATTAAGACAGACCTTCCTCTTCCAAGCGTTGTAATGATCCCCGTCAAACTTCTCAAGTTTGTTAAAACTAGTGTCAAGAAGTTTCGCACGGTTGTTCGCCATCTTTCTCGGATCTTGCTTTGAGATTATTAGACCCGAGGCTTAACCAAAGATGGAATAACGCATTGTCTAGATCAGTCGTTCAGATAAAAGAATAATTAATAGACAACAGTGATTTTGGGTTCGTAATCCCTCAATGTCTCAAAGACTATCCACTGTTCCTGATATTCTCCCAGTCAATGATTCTCCCTTGAACCAATAGCTAGATGCCTAGTAGATTTCTCTTTGAACTAATAACATAAAATTAAATGGTAGGATTACAAAGACACAATATCAAAATATCTTCAAGCCCATCTTGATTTCTATATCCTCGACCAGCTGGCGCTTAAGACCTTTGGTGAACGGATAGGCTATATTTTCCTTGTTCCGAACATTAATCACAGCAACGACTCTGGTCTTGATAAGATCATTCACTGTCCTGTGCCTCAGTCGCACAGTCCTCTTCTTACCACTGAAGATATCATTTGATGCCACCGCTGCAGTCGCTTAGATGTTACAGTAAATCGGTACCGCTAAAATCTGTACACCCACCACTGATAGATCATACATGAGCTTCCAAAGCCACTCTGCTTCATCTGCTGCAGCCGCCAGTACATAGAACTCAGATTCCATCGAGGAATAAGAGAGCATTATCTGTTTCTTCAACTTTCACGATATAGTTGCTCCACCCATCTAGAAGAAGTATCCTACTGTGGACCTTTCGCTCTCTACTTCTGAACACCAGCTTGCATCACTGAAGCCCTCCACCACTGTCGGATAACCGCTATAGTGTAGTACATAGTTCTGAGTTCTCTTGAGATATCTCATCACATCTTTCCAGTGCTCCACTCCTGGATTGCTCGTGAACCGAACTTAGCATCCCCACGGTGAAAGCTATGTCAGGCCTTGGCAGTTGTTGCATACATCCGACTCTCGATGACGCTTGAGTACTCCAGCTGCCTGACACTTTTTCTTGGATTTGGCATCAGCTTATTGTCACACCTGTACGGAGTATCGATCCATGGTAGATCCTGATATCCATAGCATGTGAGCATCTTCTCAATATAATGAGATTGTAATAGTGTCACTCCAGTATCTTTTCGGATGATCTTTTTCCCTAGGATAACATCTGATTCTCCTAAGTCCTTCATACTGAACTTAGATGAGAGGAACTTCTTTGTCTCAGCGACATGTGCTAGATCCGTACCCAGGATTAGCATGGCATACATGTATAGACAAACGATGACTCATGTCCCGTCAGCGAACTTAGTATAAATGTACTTGTCCGTTTTACTGACTCTGTAGCCGTTTGATCTTATGACTTTATTAAACTTCGTGTGCCATATCTTGGGAGCTTGCTTTAGACCGTATAATAATTTTACCAACTTGCAGACTGTCTTCAAGCCCTTTGATAAAAAATTCTTCTGGCTGTTGCATATAAATCTCTTCGGTCAATTCCCTATTCAGGAATGCTGTCTTAACATCCATCTGATGAATGACTAGCTTGTTGTTAATTTTCACCAAGAATTATATAAAGATCCTGATTACAACTTGCTCTCAAGATTACAAAAGAATAAGAAAAACAAAATTCACGTTCTTCCTAAACAAACTTCACGTTCTTCCTTGCACTCGCAGATGCAGATGGACAGAACAGAATTACGACTAGCAAAAGAGAAAGGAAAGGAAAAAAAGGAAATCTACTTGCTGGGGTGATAAAATTACCGTTGCTCAAAGCAAGATTTGTCTCACACGATCTGGTCCCAGGAACCAGCAAGTTTACGTAGAACTTCTGGAACGCTCGCTGTCACCTCCTTACTTGGACCCGCACGAACTTCTTGGACTGTAATGGCGGCTGCAGCAACTCTCTTCGTCTCCTCTATTTCAAAGTAAAAATAAAAACTCAATGGGGGCACAAAAAGAATATTTTTAGAAGAGCCTGGCCGCCCATTATTTACGGAAAGATAGGAACAACTTTAATTCGAATCCCACAAAGATAGGAAATAATTAATTCAAACCCCCAAAAAAGTGGATCTGAATAACCAACAATATCTTTCCATAACCGTTCAAATATATTCGATAGCAGCGGCCATGCAAGCAACCGCCCATGCGGTCGTTTATACAGCAGCGCAGCAGCCGCATACTTAGCAGCGCACGCAGCAACTCATGCGGCAGCCAATGCGTCCCGCTCATGCGTTTAGCTTATGCATCCCGCTTATGTGGCCCACTCATGCTGTCGGTTCATGCGGTCGGCTTATGCAACGACGCATAATCGAGCACAAAAAATACGCACACAATAACTCATTAATTGCTTAACCAAGCACATCAAATGCGCACGTAGCAGATAATGTGGCAGCCTATGTGCCCCGCTCATGCGCCCAACTCATGCGGCTCGCTCATGCAATGACGCATAACCGAGCGCATCAAATGCGCACAAGCGCCATGTGCCGAGTGGTCTGCTCATGCGTGTCATGCCCCGATCTCCCACAGGCTAATCGTCCATCCCCGCTAGGTGAGAATTGTCGTACCAGCGCTCCCGTGGGATGATCGCTTGACCCATCTGGGCGTACATTGCAGCCGAGCAAGTCCATGGTTCATGCTGGCGGTAAGAGTAAGCCACAGAGTCGCACAGATTGTCCGAGTGCAGCAAAATTATAAATGCATAGGCGATTGGTAACAAGTTCACCGAGTCGTCAATAGCGGAAGCATTGTATAACACAAGTATAGAAATAAAACAACTCTTTATTGATATTGAATAAGTGTTACAGGAGGCGTATAGCCGAGATTACAAGTCGCTTAAACCTCTTTCTCTAAAACAGTAAAGGCGTGCCAAGTGGCTAAATTTGTGGAATAATATATAGGCGATGTTCCAACATTATATCTTGTATATGGGCTACAGTTCCGGATCGCAACGCTCCAAGGCTTCAGATTGAACTCCATGCCCTAGCACGCATGAAGGAAGCATCCGCACCGAACGATGTTCTTCCGTACCCTGCAAGCAATCTGGTGGATTATCAGTATATGAATGCACTGGTGGGGAGGCTATCCGCCCGTTCGATAAATCCAAACACGTTCAATAGATTTTGTACACCATCTATTAAGTTATCTTTCTAGTTTTGCCTTAGGATCAGTTTCATGGCATATTGAATAGCCTAACTCGTGTGGCAGTGTGCCGTACGACATAAGAGAAAATACGGCGAGACTTACCAACTTACCATTTGTCCTTCCCTGTCCAAGGCAAACTAAGTTAATTCAAGCACAAGCATATATAATTAAGTCCAGGGCAATAGCATATGCAAACACGAGGTGTTATGAGCGAGACTATGTTTCGGGTGCACGAGTTACACATATTATCTAAAAGTGTTGCTTTGGACGTTCAAATGCTTCTATTACTCACAAGTGTCTCATATTCATATCGTTTAGCTGATTCAGATTATTGGATGCGCTGCGATGACTCGTACGCGGATAGCCGCTAAGCGAGGATAACTTATCTATATGACAAAAGTCGCTGGCATAGCCATAAAGGATGTGTTATAGTCTCGAGACAAGAATGATGTGCAACGTAGGTGGCGAGCCCCGCTACATAACATTCTGTCCATGACAAACGACTATACAAATATTTTCGTCTAGATCGAATCGGTCCCAGCGCCCTGGCAACCGACCGCGAAAACCATAAATCTTGTGCACAAGTTGTCCGCGACATGCAAGTCTTGGTTCATTCCAGATTCATTACGATAATTCTTGATTCTTTTCTGAACGAGCATTGCTCCATGAGATGTAGATTCATTGCTTTACTTAACATGATTCTCGTTCAGTGTTCAACTTGACTAGATGCAATCTAAGGTAATACGAGCATGAGACAATCATATAACATAATTTGTCTTTGTATAGTCTCCCTGAGACGTTAGATTGAGTACAAGACGAGTATTAATTCTTCTGAGGCATTGTGATGTTACCTTGCTTGACTGACCTTGATGCAGTCCCCCAGTTTGGGAAATACCTTGGCGACCTAACGGTCCCGAATACTTTCAATATTCATACTTGGCTCCAAATGACTATTAGATAGTCTTCCGGTGGTTTGGATAAAACAAGGCAAGATAGCGTTCAATTGATATTGGCATGCAATTATATGACAATAATTGAATCAAGGCAATATATAAGCAGGAAAGCATGCATTTGTGTAAACATAAGCATTCACGTTGGCTCAGGCCCGAAGGTAAGCCGGAGAGTAAAACCGTAAAGGGACTTACCGAGCGAACATAATCTAGGGTCATGCTGTGTAGCAAGTAAAGAAGTGCACTATGAAGAGTTTAATGTTCATATCGTTCTACTCGAGGCATAACGAGGTTTAGTTGCACAAGACAAAGGTAGCATGCAAGAGTCTGTATATAAGCAATATTTTATTTCTATGTTCTAACACAAGCAATACAAGTTAGGATTATTCCCTTAGCTAGGTGCGTTAGATTCTTATTAGCATGCAGGGGGTGATTTACCTAGCGACTAGCATGAAACATCCATATTTTAAGTGTGCTGGCTAAGCAAAGACAAGTTTATCATAGCCACCCACCTTAGTGATGATTTGCCTTGGTCTGAAAATCCTTTGCCTCAAACGAGTATTCTCACTGAAGCAAAGTGGGTCGGGATGTTGCACTTTTGTCATTTGAATCGGCAGTCTGCTTGAGCGGAACGGGTCGTTACATTATACACCACTCAGAAAAAGTCTCATCCTCGAGACTTCTTGAGCGCAGGCCATTCTATCGCACTATCAAATCTATCCCAAGCGTAGCAATCATTACCACTAGATCTGATTTGTTAGAATGGATCTCCTACTCGATCCTTACGCCGTATCGGGCGTGTGCTGAGTCATTCTCATTGCGTCTTAGCGCGGAACATATTCTTAATGCGGGGTACATTTCAATCTATCGTGAATGATGATCTAAGGCCGAGGCAAACTTACACAAGTCGTTATACTTGTTCATACGGATATTCACTTGCACTAGCATTGAGATCAGCATATCGTGAGTCTGGATCATGTACATATTTGAAGCGTCCTTCAAACATATGCATGTCAACCAACTTGGCAATAGTGAAGTCTTAACACTCGAGTTTCACATATCATTGAGTCTTGGATCGTGCACACGTTCAAGGCGTCCCTCAAACATATGCATTCAACCAAACTTAGAGATAGTAAAATCGGACAAGTTACTTGCAAAAATCTCAAGGGTCTCGTTTTATTGAATCACGAGGATACTTCCGACAGGGTCAATCAAAATCCAAGCCTTTTTCATTCCAACTCAATTCAAGCATTTTGCACTACCGTTAAGCACGATCTATTCGGTTTACCGACTAACGTCCATCCATTCGGGTCAAATATAGCACTCGTTACCGTTCCCAGTTGTAAACCCCCTCGACCAATTTAGGATTTATTTAATTTAAATTGAGAGACTAGGATTTATTTGGATACAATTAAAATTAAGGTGCAACAATTATGTGGCTTAATACACCTTACCGTTGCTTCGGTGTTTGGAGCACTATACTAGTAGGTACCTTTGAACTAATTAAACACTCATCTCCTAGGCGTGCCAGACTACCCATCTGACCCTTGTGTAACCTTTAGATACTCAATATTGTGCTTCAATTAAGCTGCACAATATTCGTTACAAACGTCTATGTATTATTTCAATAAATCCAATTTCCTTTAATTATCTATTCCTACTTGAATTTGAGGCACAACCACAACCCAATTTCTTATAACCCAAATTAGTGTATTAGCCTACGCTGAGCCAGCTACGCCTATGACTCTTGTGTTCCACTCGAATTTAGTTCCATGTATCTTCAATGCATTCAAGAACACCATGCATATTTTTTTAATTAAATTAAATTAGAGGCAATTTTACCCTAAACAGGATCTGACCAAGCCACGTACACCCTTGCATGTGGACCAGCCCCCACCCCAATGAGCCATGGCCGGCCCAAGCCTCGAGGCCAGCCCACAAATTCCATCACCCATATAAATATACAATTCTTTTCACAAGGAAACCCTAGAACATAAACACCATTACCACCTCCATAACCGAGCCGACTCCTTCACCTCACCCGAGCACCCCATTCCCCCACCCCGGCCGGACGACTCCACCGCCACCTCAGGCCGCCACCTCCACAGTACCTCAGTCCGCCACCCCCTCGACGCCGGACCACCACCCAGCTGCCTGCAACCGCCTTCACCCTCACCATCATCAACGTACCATCACCATTCCAATCACCAGCATCCACTCCGCCTAACCCGTACCTGACTGCTCCCGGACTGACCACAGCCTACAGCGCCGCCAACCACCACTACCAGGCAGAGAACCACCCTCCCCACGATCGGTCGCCATCCCAATACCATCCCAGCCAGCAACCGCCGCTGCCTAGGCCGCTGCTTTCGCTGCTGCGAATTACTGTCGTTGTCGCTGCTGCCTTGCTTGCTGTCGACCGACGCCGGAGCGCCACCCCTCACCGAAGGATGGCCAGAATTCGAGCACAGACCCCCATGTTCAGCCTCGAATAGGTAAACTTTGTTTGGCTACTTTCTCTAGTGTATCGTGTATAGTTGTATCATCGTGTCGTCGAGTTTGCGTCGCGTATCATTAAGTGGACACAAACAAATTTATATGAAACCCTATAGGCGGGTATGTATGTTAATTAGATTAAACAGTAATTTATAGATAATAAATTATCCTAATCATATGACTGGTATAAAGAACTTGTATTCACCTAAAAACGTAGACATAGACCTAGTACACTTAACATGGGAACTAATGACGTATAATTTAACAAGACGTAATGTAGTGTCGTAAAACCATAACTTAGTAATTTATTGTCGTGAGGTACACGGTGACTGAGGACAGGGCACGCGTGCATCTTAGCTACGTGTACATGCGCCACTGTAGTCGACCAGCCATTATCTTGCGCCAGTACCTAAGAGCAGCATAGAGTCTGTACGTATTGCTTTAGTATCTGATGCTGGATTCCTATATTATATTGTATGTTTAGGGTCATTGGACCAGCCAGGAGATACTGCAGGAGCAGGATATTGGCATTCACAGCTTGAGGACCCAGGCAAGATACCTTGCCATATTTACTGTTTAAATTAAATGATGCATATATTGTATGATATCTTGTTGCTTTATTTTATATGACTATGTGCGTCCGAGATTGATTTGGGTGCATTCAACGGATGCGTCAATGTATAGTGTACTTGACCTAGTTGCTAGCAGACTCACCGTTGGGAGGATACTCTGGTATTTTCTGAGACTTGACACTCTTACATGTATCACTGTGACAAATTTATATTGGGATACGGGTTCGCGTACTCGACTAGCTATCGGTGCGTGTGACATGCATCACTGTTAGTACATAACTCATTTTATTTTAATTGTTGAGACTTAGCATATAGATACGTGGTATGCACGTCGAGTATTCGACTTGTGTATCTACATTGGACGGGAAAGACAACCAGTAGGCGTATGGGGTACACACATTGGAATCCATGGTATCCGGAGGAGCCACGGATCCAATGACTTCCATTATTCAGATGCCACGTTCTTCGGAGCGATATGGATGATATACTATTCATATGTCACGTTCTTCGGAGCGATATGGACGATATACTATTCAGATGTCATATTCTTCGGAGCGATATGGACGTTATATATGCATATGCCACTCTCTTCAGAGTATGGATGTTATATGCATATGCCTACCCATACGTACCAATGTTGTCCTCATATTGCATTCACTTAGATGGTTAGCACACCCTTTATTGCTTTTATTTTATTCAATATTTATATATATGGCATGCTTCTATGTATCTTGTTACGTCCCTCTGAGGACCTGGTATCTTTCCAGATTTGGACGAGGCATATTATCCCACAGTGTACGGACCAGGACATGAGACTAGGTACGCTACAATGGAGGAGCTAGAGGTGCTACCGTCAGAGTTTTCGTGATCAGTTGGTAGGCATTCTGCCTAAGATTGGGAGCATCATTATATAGTCAGCCGATGCCCTAGTCATTACTCTTTTATCTATCATTTCAATACTTTTATTTCGTCATAGTAGTGGGTTTGTTCCCACCAGACATTCTTGGTTGTACTATGATATTTTGAGACTGGCGTTTATCTTCCAGCATTTATTATTAGTACATTCTTACCGTTTATATTGTGGATGAGATTAGATTACCTGATGTTAATTTATATGAGACATGTTAGTATTTAGGATAGCGTAGCACTCTTCGTTAGGATCCATTAAATTGGGATATCCTCGAAGACGTGACAGCTGGTTATTGCCTCGTAGCCTGGTCCCGTGTATTTTTGGGACTGGGGCGTGACACCAGTCTAACTCTAAGTCTTGCTGTCCCAGTTCTATAGCTTGTTCAAGCAATATGCTAAAGTCAGTCACACAGGTTCATTCACTCGGCACTGGGTCATCTGCCTAATTGCTAGGTCAGCTCACAAGGTCATAAGTACAAGTTCAAGCACGCGATTCATCATAAAAAAAATTCGCACGATGCTCACCCCAATTCCTAGGGTTAAACCATTGTTCATTTGCACGGGATATTCTACCCAAGCTTGTTTCACTCAAATTTCTAAACATCGAGCATGGATCATCCTACTCTCAATAACATGTTCGTTTATACGAGGGTTTGAGTTCGTTCAGTAAAATCCCTGATATCCATGATGCAGGACAAGCCTAGTGATTTGCATAGTCTATCTCTCCAAACATGTTTTGATAGAATCCCTATCCATTTCAAGTCTTGTCCACCAAGCCAATATTCAATTTTAACCTTTTGTTTATAACTCCAAGTCGTCCAACCTGATTTATATATCCATTCACAAAACCATCAAGTGTGATTTATTACAGGTTCTAGGCTAACTTATCCACGAAATATTTTCGATCACTTGTATTCCGAATTCGTCTTATCATATCGAACTAAAAGTTAAGACGATCCATAAGTTGTCACGCTCCGGTCTCCCGCAAGTTCGATTATCTTCGTTGGACGTGAGATCACCACGTCAACGCTCTCGCTGGATAATTGTCCTAATCCGGGCGTGACGCATGTACGAGTATAGAGTTACGCTCGCACAAGACAATAACGTTTGAATGTTATGGTTTTCTTCAAAACGATCAAGACTTCCTTATCATTTTTACTTTGCTTCATCCAAGTTATATATAAAATCTACCAAGTCATGTCCGTTCATGTAGTAATTGTAATTCGTCTAGCAAAATCATCCAACTTCAATGTTATCGTTTGATAATTTCATAGTCTTACTTTTATCATTCCTCAAGCAGCTAGGTTTCAAATATTCAAACCCAAGTCTATTTCATCCTTTGATACGTTCTATTCATCGAGTTTGTTTAGAATAATAATCGAACATGTTCCTGTGAGTTCGATTATCCCCGTCGTACGTAAAATTACCACACCGGCGCTCCCGTAGGATAATCATTCTCGTTGGGACTGATTTAGAATATTTTTTTTTCGAACTTGATTTCAATATCGTTCTTCCAAACTTCAAGCCAAATCCATTATCGCTTATCTTATTCATCGAAACACAATATTCATTTTGGGCTAACTTCTATTTAAGCGATATTGTATTCAAGTTCATCCGTTTATTTCAATCCTTAATCGCTTGTACAATCCTCAAGTTTCCAACAAGTTTTTCTAACCAAGATATCGATTTCCATTTTCGTGAATCCCAATTCGATATAAGCCTTAACATTTATTAAAGATATTATCAAATTTTTCAATCTGACTATCGCGCGAGACCTATGAATCCGTTTGGACATTTCTAAATGATCTATTAACTACTCGAAATTGAGTCATCCAATCAAATCCTCAATCAATTTGTATCTTCCAACAAGAAATACCGTTCGAGCTATTTCCAAAATCCAAGCATGATTTTCTTTATTCGCCTAATATATAATCCGAGAATGTTCTATCGGTTGGTATTCTAAGTCTGACTTGTTTTCTTTCCTGAACGATATCCCAATCTTGTTGCAACTAGCTTGCACCCAAGGGTTTTGGCGCGCGATGCTTTACACAACTTAGCCGAAAGGCTGTGTGCATAGCTAACCGTTTGGGCAATATTCGATTTCGCATACTAACCAGCTGGGTAAGCACGTATAGGCATTTCGGGTTTGCACATAACATATAAATTCTAGCACGAGTCTAATCCCAAAGGGTCTAGCACATGTTGACACAAAGGCCAATCGTATTACAATTTCGTATAAGCAATCACATCATTCATATGCACTTTTTGAAAGTATTTAGACTTATTATTTGGAATATTCCATCTAGACATTGAGAGAGAGTGTGTACATAATCCATGAACGAGCTTTCGAAACTGAGAAAATCAAAACAAAGTCCAAAGACGTAAAGCTAGTCTTGATACCAATCTGTCATGCCCCAATCTTCTGCAGGCTAATCTACCATCCCCGCTAGGCAAGAATCACCGCGCCAACGTTCCCACGGGAGAACGCTTGACCCATCTGGGCGTGATGCCCTACGAGCGTAAGCCGCGCCCGGGCAAGGCCGTGGTTCATGCTGGCGGTAAGAGGTCTAAGCCACAGAGTTGTACAGATTGTCCGAGTGCATCAGAATTATAAACACATAGGTGATTGGTAACAAGTTTACTGAATCATCAATAGTGGAATTATTGTATAGTACAAGTATAGAAGTAAAGCAACTCTTTATTGATATTGAATAAGTGTTACATGAGGCTTATAGCCGAGATTATAAGTCGCTCAAGCCTCTCTCTCTGAAATAGTAAAGGCGTGACAAGTGTCTACATTTATGGAATGATACATATGCGATGTTCTAACATTATGTCTTGTATATGTGCTACAATTTCGGATCGCAACGCTCCAAGGCTTCGGATTAAACTCCACGCCTTAGCACTCATGAAGGAAGCATCCGTACCGAACGAGGTTCTTTCGCACCCTGCATGCAATCTGGTGGTTATCAGTACATGAATGCACTAGTGGGGAGGCTACTCGCCCGCTCGACAAATCCAAACACGTTCAATAGGTTCCATGCACCATCTATTAAGTTAACTTTCTAGTTTTGCCTTAGGATCAGTTTTATGGCATATTGAATAGCCTAACTCGTGTGGCAGTGCGCCGTACGACATAAGAGAAAATATGGTGAGACTTACCAACTTACCATTTGTCCTTCCCTGTCTAAGGCAAACCAAGTTAATTCAAGCACAAACATATATAATGAAGTCTAGGGCAATAGCATATGCAAATACGAGGTATTATGAGCGAGACTATGTTCCGGGTGCACGAGTTACACATATTATTCGAAAGTGTTGCTTTAGACGTTCAAATGCTTCTATTACTCACAAGTGTCTCATATTCATATCGTTTAGCTGATTCAATTTATTGGATGCGATATAATGACTCGTACGCGGATAGCCGCTAAGCGAGGATGACTTATCTATATGACAAAAGTCGCTGGCATAGCCATAAAGGACGAGTTATAGTCTTGAGACAAGAATGATGTGCAACGCAGGTGGCGAGCCCCACTACATAACATTTTGTCTATGATAAACGACCATACAAATGTTTTCGTCCGGATCGAATCGGTCCCAGCACCCTGGTAACCGACCGCAGAAACCATAAATCTTGTGCACAAGTTGTCCGCGACATGCAAGTCTTGGGTCATTCCAGATTTATTACGATAACACTTGATTCTTTTCTGAAAGAGCATTGCTCCATGAGCTGTTGATTCATTGCTTTACTTAACCCGATTCTCGTTCTGTGTTCAACTTAACTTGATGCAATCTAAGGCAATACTAGCATGAGATAATCACATAGCATGATCTGTCTTTGCATAGTCTCCCTGAGCCGTTAGATTGAGTACAAGACGAGTATCAATTCTTCTGAGGCATTGTGATGTTACCTTGCTTGACTGACCTTGATGCAGTCCCCCAGTTTGGGAAATGCCTTGGCGACCTAACGGTCCCGAATACTTCCAATGTTCATACTTGGCTCCGAACGACTATTAGATAGTCTTTCAGTGGTTTGGATGAAAATAAGGCAAGATAGTGTTCACTTGATATTGGCATGCAATTATATGACAAGCATTGAATCGAAGCAACATATAAGCAGGTAAGCATGCATTTGTGTAAACATAAGCATCCACGTTGGCTTGGGCCCGAAGGTAAGCCGAACGAATATAATCTAGTGTTGGGCTGCGTAGCAAGTAAAGAAGTGCACTACGAAGAGTATAATGTTCATATCGCTCTACTCGAGGCATAACGAGGTCTAGTTGCACAAGGCAAAGGTAGCATGCAAGAGTCTGTATATAAGCAATGTTTTATTTCTATGTTCTAACACAAGCAATACAAGTTGGGATTATTTTCTTAGCTATGTGCGTTAAATTCTTATTCGCATGCAGGGGGTGATTCACCTAGCGACTAGCATAAAATATCCATATCTTAAGTGTGTTGGCTAAGCAAAGACAAGTTTATCGTAGCCACCTAACTTAGCGATAATTCGTCTCGGTCGAGCGATACTCCGAGCGAGCCTCTGAAAGCCTAAGTCGGAACTCCTGAAGAACCAAGTCTGGAAATCATTTGCCTCAAACGAGTATTCTCACTGAAGCAAAGCGGGTTGGGACGTTGCACTTTGTCACGCCCTAGTCCCAAAATACGTAGGACTAGAAATATATAAGCATGCCAGTCGTATGTATATGGAGACTCCAATATATGGAAACCATAACGCATACGTACGCTGTATTATGAACAATAATTCATAAGTGGTATATAATCGTCATAAGTCACATGGCATAACTAAATCTTATCCAAAAAATAATCATAAAGAAATAAATGATCAAATATGTCACTGAACCAAATATGAACTAGTCGAGAAGAACTAATAGTTGGATGAAGACAAATCCACTACAAAACTAGAATATAAATATAAATATAATAAATACATCATCTAATGATCAGAGAGGCTCGAAGGAAAGGCCTCCTCAAAAGAGAACAAAGTAGCAAGTCCTGATCCGTGCTCTTGTGAATAGTCATGATCGTCTATACCTGGAAAGGGACCAAGTCCTCAGAGGGACATAACAAGATACATAGAAGCATGACAAAAAAGTACTAAAAATAAACATCCAAAGGGTCGTCTAACCTCCTATGTGAATGAACTTTGAGAACGACTTTTCAACACGTGGGCTATCTGGCTAAAATGGGATTGGCATGATTCTCTCGGAGAATCAGGGACCTAAAAAGTATGACGTCTTTTGAACGTCAGAGGCCGCCTGTAGATAATATATGGGTCATCAGACCACGCATCTCCGACGGAGCGTGCGGGTTACACAAGCAAAGTGCAAAGGAGCCCAAATGCCTTACTTGTTGTTCTCCCTACCCCATGCTCTATTCATGCCATATCCATGACACGATGACATCTCTAATAACTGCTAAGGCTTCTAATTATACAAATTATATCAGCAGTTATCCCTATCCGTCGCACGTCCTATACGTAGCGGTGGCCAGCCGAATACGCAAGTTCGTATCCTATATGAGACTCACACTCGTGTAACAATAATGTCATGGCCAATGAAACATAAGAATGCCTCATGATAATAGGGTGGTCTCATAAAACTAGGTTAACATGCATAATACATAATAAAAATAAAATACGACGCCACCGTCGTTGCACCCAAGTTATTCTTGGACGCGCAATTTATATATCAGTTAAAATATATGAACTTAATAATATAAATAAAATACATGCACCGTATAAAATATAAATTATAGTACAATGGTAAGGTATACTTGCCTGGCAAGAAAGCTGCGTAATGTAAACGTACAGGTGTCAAGTACAGAGGATCAGAAACTTTGGCCTCCGAATGAACATCTCTGGATACTGAAATAAATATCACCAACGTCTCCGAAATCAGCAAGATAGCTAAAAAATACTACCCTTTCGTCCAATTTAGATACAGGGGCAAAGCGGTAATTTCGAATCAAAGCTGGGTCCACTTGTGGGCCGCTTTGCACCAAAATACGTGCCAGAGGTAAAGGTCTCTAAATGGTACAAATTATAGGTCAAACAAATTCTAAATGACGATACGAACTCAACGGTATGTCCAATTTTGGATTCCGGTGAGCCGATCACAAATTCGCCTTTCAAGTCAAACTGTGGGGCCCGCGAATAGGCGGTTCGGTTAACTGTCTCAAAATTGCGTAAAACTTGGGTCACAGGACCAGCATAATACCACAAGTCCAATGGCATAGGTTTTGTCCCATTCGGACGAGCGTACACAAAGTGGGGTGGTGGTTTGCAAAAGTCGTGATACGAGACATTTTTACGGATACGGGTTGATTCCGACGCGCACACACGTCCAAATCAACTTCCGTAAAAGTCCACACGTCAGGATATACCATACGCGCCTTTTGGTATAATTGGTACGCGATGATGTAGTCCCGTTTGGCGGGGCGCACTCCGTATCACAAAATTTAAGTTTTAAAATACCAAATTTTTGATCGTTTTGGAGGCCGAATAATTTAACAAATAAAATAAATTAATAAAAACTAAAAGAACAGTTAAATTCTTGGTTATATTGAGAAGAAAATATTTTAATTATATTTTGAAAATATTAAATGGGTTGGTGGTAAATTGGGCGTGAGTATGGGAGTTTGGGTCAAAATTCTAGACAGTTCTTGGACAGTTTTTTGGCCAACTTTCGATCAATATTTTGACCAATCCAGGGCACAAAATCTTGTTTCGCTTGAAGGAAATCCTAGAGGGTTAGGTTGTGAACGTATACAGATAAACCGCTCGAGAAAAGGATGAGAGATGAGAGAGATATAATACCATGAAGATGGTACGTCGGGTCTGCTGTCGTTTGTCCGCGCGTGGGCGGCTGATCGGCGATGTAGTCGATCTGGACGGCGGTCGCCGGTGTCAGGGGTGGTCGACGGCGTTGAAGGACAGTCGCCGAGGGCTGGGGTAGGGTATTAGGGTTAGGGTTTAGGTTTGTAATACATATATATATATATATATATATATATATATATATATATATATATATATATATATATATATATATATATATATATATATATATATATATATAGAGAGAGAGAGAGAGAGAGAGAGAGAGAGAGAGAGAGAGGGGAGGGGGGGGAGTCTGCCGCGGGGGGGGGGGGGGTGGGGGGTTGAATAGGAATAGGTTTTGGCTAGTTAGTTTAGGATTAGGAGTTTTAGTTTATTTTTTATTTATTATTATTATTATTATTGTTATTTTTTTCTTTTCCTTTTTTCTTTACTTTTGTTTTTCTTTTCCTTTTCCTTTTATTATTATTATTATTACTATTATTAATAACTATATATTTATTAACATATATATATTTACAAATATAGATGAGGTAAAAAAATCCAAAAATAATATTTGCACACAAAATAAATTCTAGAAAATTTTGCTTTGTAAAGCTTTAATAAAATACTACACCAAAAATATTTTATAAAATATTTTGTAATTAATAATTAGATATTTATCTAGTTATAATAAATCAAATAACTACATTATCCAATTAACTAAGTAAATAACTAAATGGATATCCAACAAAATAGGATAATAGTAAATAATTTGCAATCTTACAAAAAGGAAATTTTCCTAATTTGGCATGGAGAATTATGGGATGCTAATTGTTGGAAGTTGGGAATAAAAAATAACCACAAATAAATTATATATGTAAAATATCTAAATATTTACACTAATGTCATACTAATGTTAATGGATCAAATTTTTGTGCCAAGAAAAAATCCTACAGGTAGTGTCTCATGTGTAGGCTACTTCCTATGAAGGGCGATACAGATTTTGGGACTATCATATATCATTAATGTCCAAACAACGGTAAAGTATCCTAATAAAATTATTGAATTTTAATTGATTTGAAAATAATCTAAAACAAATACAAGAAATACAAAATACACACAAGATACCTATTTTTGGGTGGGGGGTTTACACACTTTTGTCGTTTGAATCGGCAGTCCACTTGAGCGGAACGAGTCGTTATAATGCGTCCAACTCATGCGGCCCGTTCATGCGGCCGACTCATGCAATGACGCATAACCAAGAGCATCAAATGCGCTCAAGTGCCATGCGCTGATGCTGATGTGCTAAGTATGCCAACAAAGCGCCACTTTGTGCCCTTGAGCCCGAGCCCGAGCCCGAGTCTAAGTCTCTAAGTCCCTTTGGGGCTTAGCTCCTATGAAAATAATTCTAAGAGCATGACAAAAAATATAAATGCTTTCATGAGTGGTTAATCCTTTTTTCTCCCAGGAAAACACCCCCACATGGTACCCATGTGCCCCACCACACCCTATGTGCACACCTCAACTCATACAAAATATTATATTAAGATACCCACTTGGGGGTGTAGCCAATGTGGGACTATCTTTACTAGTACAAAGGCAAAAACACCAACATTATGCATGTTTACTTGTATCACTACATGACCCACCATATTAAATCTTTACATGAATTACCATATTGAATCACCTTGTACATGTTAAATGCATATCTAATCTTTAAATTGTGTCTTAGTCAGGAGGGCGAATATGAAGTGGGTGTGGAACTGCCTTACATGGATAATAGGTGATTTACAATCCTATACTTGGATCATTTGTAGGAGATTTTGATACTTTTGGAGGTCGATCTTAGATTGCGGATATATTAGATAGTTCTTTGAATTTAAATATTTAGCGTGGTTTATCCTGAACTTTGATTAAATATAATTATGAATTTTTTACAATTGTATAATTATTTTGAATGAGTAAAAAATATAATTTATTATTAATATTGATATATAAAAATTAATGATTGTCATTGATGTCTACACAACATACTACCATTAACACTGCAACGAATGCTCGGCTTGACCATTTACTCGTATTCTGAAAAGCGGGAGCGGATCATGTCACGCCCCGATCCCGAAAGGGTCATTCGTCCTCGCCGGATCCTTTACGGAACCGATTCGTCCTCGCTGGGGCGTAATGCCGTGTTAGCCTGGAGTTGCGCTCGCACAAGGCAAGAACTTGCAGTTTTAGGAACCCATTTTGAAACACAATTTATAAAACACATTCACAGATATTTGAACACAAGTGCGGAAGAAACATGCTTTTTCATTGATATTTCAGAGTAATTTACATAGAGTTTACATTGATGCGCCTTCTCGGCTATTGAATTGCATTACAAAAGATAACTCAAAATGCAGGGCGCGCTCCATCAGATAGTCCATGTCGTTTGTACATTACGCCCTTGTATAGATTGAAGTTCATACCTCCAAAATGAACTGACTCCAGCTATACTTCAAAATAGAGGTGCTCCTAACGCCTCCTCGCTATGCACTAGCGTTGCACCGTCTGATTGCCTGAAATAGTTGCCCACAACGTGGGTCAGTACTCAACTTGTACTGGTGAGCGGGATGAACCCACTCGACTAAATTGACACTAGCTTGTTAGGGGCGAGCATGCATTAAGATATCTTCTATAAGGAAGCAAGTGAAATCAATTCATATCAGTTGCATATTTTGATAGGAATAGAAATAGCATCGAATCCAACCAGTACACCGATTGCTTACTCAATCGATGCACGCCTTCCCTGCAACGAAACACAGGTATACTTACCATCTGCACAAGACAATAAGTTAGCATGTGTCTATACTATACGGTCATTGGTGTGATCGATACCTTAGGGACATATTTCAAGCATTAGCGGCGCGCCCTATCATCCCGGGTAGCAAGCCCTGCTGAAGGTCCCGCTATGCATCATGGCGAGCACGAATCAAATATTTTCCTCCGGATCGATACGGTTCCAGTGCCCCGGAAAGCCATTTCGAGGAAATATCAAACCTTGTGCACAAGTTGTCCCAGACCATGCAAATGCATGAACAATTCATATATCATACAATGCATCGAAATAAATAATAGAAGTAAAGCGGCAACATATATCTCATGCAACAGCTCATATTTTCTCAAGCGGTGTTCCGATTCAGTTATCCCATAAGTCCAACTCTATCCGAGGCACCAGGCCGCCACCAACAACCAATTTTTCTTATAAACAAGCTCAAATTATAAGGTGTGCAAGCATATGATAAATTAGTCTACAATTTCCATATTCCTTTCTTAGTGGCTGGCATGCCATGTGGCTAAGGATTTTCTAGGCGTCCAACCAGGCATTATCGAGTGAACGTTTAAAACATCAGAGATATTGGCATGAAAAAGTAGGAAAGAAGGGTCCAAACCACTCACTGGTTAAGGGAAAAGAGGTTGAAACTAGGAATCCCGCTAGCGACGATCAAACGTCAGTTACGCAGACCTGAAACAGCACGAGCACCGAGTTAGAAATCTTGCCTATCCTTCCTTGCCGAACTCCCCAAAATCTAAGCTCCAAACGATAAAACCAGCAGCGAAAACCAAGCAAATCGAAAGCAACACCAAATTAAAATTCCAAAGCGGCAATCAAGAAAACCAAGCAACCAAAACACGAAAACTATTGGACTCGTTTCAATAGAGGCCTTTTCATGAGTTGGAAAGGATCATCGTATTTCGTCCGTGGCAAGAAGATGCCGAGATCTAAGTTACGACTCAGACGGACTAGCCAACAGCCCAATTACAAAGTGCTCGTCCCGGTCGGATCGGAATTTGAGGCACTATATAATATACCACTAAGAAAAAGTTTTGACCCGAAACTTAAGAACAAGACTTACCTTCGACTAAATGAACAACGAAGGATACTTCTCCTTCATCTCCGATTCCATCTCCCAAGTTGATTCTCCAACTGTATGGTTCTGCCACAGCACGCGAACCAAGGACATCGTACGATTGCGAAGTACTTTTTTCTTACGATCCAGAATCTGCACCGGCTCCTCTGAGTATGACAAATCCGTGCACAATTCCAATTGTTCGAAGCTAACCACATGTAGGGTCATGCACATACTTCCGAAGTTGAGAAACGTGGAATACGTCGTGCACTCCAGCCAAGGCGGGAGGTAGTGCAATCCGATATGCCACATCTGCCACCCGTTCTAGTATTTCAAAGGGGCCGACAAACCTGGGACTCAGTTTGCCCTTCACGCCGAAACGCATCACTCCACGCATCGACGTCACTTTCAAGAAGACATGATCCCCGACCATGAACTCCAAGGGACTACGATGAGTATCGGCATAGCTTTTCTGTCGGCTCTGCGTAGTGTGGAGTCTTTCCCGAATTAAGCGAACTTTCTCAACTGCCTGCTCCACCAGCTCTGGCCCGAGTACCTGCCGCTCGCCGACTTTGTCCCAACAGATTGGAGATCGACACTTGTGCCCATAAAGTGCTTCATACGGTGCCATCTGGATGCTCGATTGGTAGCTGTTGTGGTACCCAAACTCTGCCAACGGAAGGTGCGTGTCCCAACTAGTCTTTAAATCAATCGCACACAGTCGTAATATATCTTCAAGTATCTGATTTGTCCTTTCTGTTTGGCCATCAGTCTGGGGGTGGTATACGGTACTGAACTGTAGCTTGGTTCCCAAAGCAGACTGTAGGCTAGTCCAAAAATGAGATAAGAAACGTCCGTCACGGTCAGAGACGATAGAAGCAGGCACTCCGTGTAATCGAACAATCTCGTATATGTAAATCTTTGCTAACCGATCGACGCTCCAAGCAACTTTTATAGGCAAAAAGTGGGATGATTTGGTCAAACGATCAACTATGACCCAAATTGCATCATATCCCCGTGGCATTTTTAGAAATCCCACAATGAAATCCATAGTGATATCATATTTCCACTCGGGAATAGCGAGATTTTGTAGCTCCCCGTCGGGCCTCTGATGTTCAGCTTTCACCTGTTGACAGGCCATGCACTATGACACAAAGGTCGCCATATCCCGCTTCATACCTTGCCACCAGAAGGTACCGCGTAAGTCCTTGTACATCTTAGTGCTCCCCGGATGCAAAGAATACTTCGCATAGTGTACTTCTGCCATAATTTCCCTTCGAAGTTCAGGGTCGCTTGGGACGCATAGCCTTCCTTTCATCTGTAAGGCCCCATCTTCGCCTGCCACAAAGTCAGACGTCTTCCCCGCCGAGATTAATCCGCGTACCTTCGCTAGGAACTGATCGCCCTCCTGAGCCGATTTGATTCTATCACGTAAACTCGGTTCAAGATGGAGTGGTGCCAGCTGCACTCCGTGATGTTGAACTTGAAACTCGATGCCCATCGCCTCAAGATCTCGAAGTAAACGGTTGTTTATAGATAACGAGCCCACGTGCTTCCGACTAAGAGCATCAGCAACGACATTTCCCTTGCCCGGAGTATAAGCGATCGTTAGATCATAGTCCTTAATAAGTTCTAGCCAATGCCGCTGCCGGAGGTTCAGTTCTCGTTGGGTGAATAGATACTTGAGGCTTTTGTGATCTGTGAAAATTTTGCAAGCAACACCATAAAGATAATGCCTCCACAACTTCAGTGCAAATACAATCGTCGCCAATTCCAAATCGTGTGTCGGGTAGTTTTTTTCGTGCGGCTTCAGTTGCCTGGAGGCGTACGATATTACCTTGTCCCATTGCATGAGTACACATCCCAAGCCGAGTCCTGAAGCGTCACTGTATATCTGAAACTCCTCTACCCCATCTTGAAGTGCAAGAATCGGAGCTGAAATAAGACGCCGCTTAAGTTCTCGAAAGCTGGCATCGCATTCATCACTCCACTTATATACAATCCCTTTCTGAGTAAGGCGAGTCAAAGGCGAGGACAGTTTAGAGAAATCTTTTACGAACCTACGGTAGTATCCTGCTAGGCCGAGAAAGCTTCGTACTTCGCTGGCTGACGTAGGTTGTTTCCAGTCCACCACCGCCTCAATTTTCTTCGGGTCTACGGCGACGCCTTCTGCCGAGACGACATGACCAAGAAATGCCACGCTGTTCAACCAGAACTCACACTTGCTGAGCTTAGCGAACAACTTATGCTCTCGTAATGTCTACAGCACGATCTTCAGGTGTTTCTTGTGTTCTGCCTCGTTCTTGGAATATATCAGAATGTCGTCGATGAACACGATGACAAACTTGTCTACGTACGGCCGAAACACGCGGTTCATCAGATCCATGAAAGCTGCAGGGGCGTTCGTCAAGCCGAACGATATTACGAGGAATTCATAGTGTCCGTAACGGGTCCTGAACGCAGATTTTTGAATATCTTCTTGTTTGATTTTCAACTGGTGATACCTTGACCTGAGATCAACTTTAGAAAAAACTGCTGCACCTTGGAGCTGATCAAATAAGTCATCTATCCTTAGCAATGGGTACTGATTCCGAATGGTCGCCTTATTTAATTCTCGGTAGTCAATACACAGTCGCATGGATCCATCCTTTTTCTTCACGAACAGCACCAGAGCACCCCACGGAGAAATGCTTGGAGGAATGTATCCTCGATCCAACAGATCTTGTAACTGAACCTTAAGTTCTTTCAGCTCTGCTGGGGCCATTCGATAAGGTGCCTTTGATATCGGTCGAGAATCTGGAAATGTGTCGATGCTGAATTCGATCTCACGATCAGGAGACATTCCAGGCAGCTCGTCCGGGAACACGTCGAGGAAATCTGCTATGACATCAGAATGAGATGCATTTACACTTTCCTGCCGGGTGTCTCGAACAGAAGCTAAGTATCCTTCACAACCCGAATGCAACATACGCATAGCCGAAATTGCTGATATCACCATTGCCGTCTTCGGTGCAGCGCTGCACGAATAGTAGAAGTCTGCCTCGCCGGGTAGACAAAATACGACTCGCTTCTCCGCGCACTCGATTGTTGCATGGCAAGCACCCAACCAATCCATCCCGAGAATAATATCGTAATCCTTAATGTCTAGTACAATGACATCTAAGGAAAGCTTTCTTTCTCTGATGAAAATATAACCATCCCTACAGAACGCATGGGCGGGCATATCGACTCCCGAAGGTGTGCTTACGCAAAGATTCATAGTTAAGGGAGTAGAAGCTAATTTATGCTTAATAGTAAAATCAGCAGATATGAAACTATGCGTAGCACCTGAATCGAATAAGACTCTAGCGGGCAGTTCTCTGAAAAGTAATGTACCTGTCACGACCGTTTCAGAGACAGATGCCTCATTCCGAGTCAATGCATAGACTCGGCCTTGAGCACCTTGACGTTGTGGGTTCACTGGCACAACATTGGCATCACTTGCTGGAGGCCCCTTGTTCTGATTTCTGTTGTCCTGATTCGACTTGCCCTCCCGGCAGTTAAATTGTTTGTGGCCCAGACGACCATATTTAAAACATCCAGTAACCCGACATTCATTCACTCGATGCCCTAATTTGCCGTACCTGCTACAGTTCAGTACCTGAGATTGACTCCTGTGATCAGACGTGTGCGAACGCTTTTGTGCTCTAGACCCTCCCATTTTCTGAGGATGTTTGTTATTGTTGGTATGGGGGGTTTGCACCTCGAACTTTGGGGGATAGCGTCCAAAGATCCGCTCGCTATTCAGGGTCGCTTCGTAACATTTCCTATAGGTTTGATATTTCTGGTTGATGACATCCCTACGCAACTTATCATTCAAACCTTTCTGAAAATGATAGCACCACGCCTGCTGGTTAGGCAAGAAGTGCCCAGCAAACTTTGCCAGTTTAGCGAACACTGAGTCGTAATCGTCAACAGACAGACTTTCTTGCACCAGATTGCTGAAGTCGTCTTCTTTCTGTTGATGCACGGCCCGAGGAATATATTGTTCAATGAAAGCAGATTTGAACATTTCCCAAGTATTTTGCAGTTGGAATTGGCATCGTAAATCCCTTGCTTAGTTGCCTCCCACCAATCATGCGTACGCAGTTCCAGTTGAACCGATGCACAGGCCACTCGCTTGGATCCCCGGATGCCAACCAGATTGAAGAGTCCCTCCAGCTTTGCAATCCATCCCAACACCACGTCCGGTTCCGCCCGTCCGTTGAATGTTGGTGGATGCATTTTAGTGAACTCTGCTGCACGGCAGGTGTTCCTAGCTGAAGGCTGAGTTTCTTCTGACTCATCCTCTACCGCCACAGCCGACGGCGTCGTTGTAGCTCCTCCGTTGCTGGGTACCAATAATGCAATCAGTTGCATCATAGTATCCATTTCCTTTTGTTGGGCAGCAAACTGTGTCTGAATATTTGCCTGCTGAGTAGCAGCTTGTTGTTGCTGCGCCTCCATGAGGTGCATAAGCCGTTCTGATATCCCGTTTGAACCCGCTCCTCCGGATTCTCCAGAACTTATCGGATCGCTCTGGATAGGCTGAGCACTGCTTGCAGCGGCAGTATTTTTCTTAGCCATTGCTACAAAAGAGAGTAGCTTGTTAACACTCCAAAATCGATAGATTTTATATCTATGGGCTCATTGTTTAGGCGACTCATCTCATGCAGTGGGCGCCGAATGCAACTCAATTGAGAGGCGCATCAAACTCCTTTATATTCTTTTGAAATCCCAAGGAAGTACAGCCGTGCTCTGATACCAATATGTCACGCTCCGATCCCGAAAGGGTCATTCGTCCTCGCCGGATCCTTTACGGAACCGATTCGTCCTCGCTGGGGCGTGATGCCGTGCGAGCCTGGAGTTGCGCTCGCACAAGGCAAGAACTTGCAGTTTTAGGAACCCATTTTGAAACATAATTTATAAAACACATTCACAGAGATTTGAACACAAGTGCGGAAGAAACATGCTTTTTTATTGATATTTCAGAGTAATTTATATAGAGTTTACATTGATGCGCCTTCCCGGCTATTGAATTACATTACAAAAGATAACTGAAAATGCAGGGCGCGCTCCGTCAGATAGTCCACGTCATTTGTACATTACGCCCTTGTATAGATTGAAGTCCATGCCTCCAAAATGAACTGACTCCAGCTATACTTCAAAATAGAGGTGCTCCTAACGCCTCCTCGCTATGCACTAGCGTTGCACCGTCTGATTGCCAGAAATAGTTGCCCACAATGTGGGTCAGTACTCAACTTGTACTGGTGAGCGGGATGAACCCACTCGACTAAATTGACACTAGCTTGTTAGGGGCGAGCATGCATTAAGATATCTTCTATAAGGAAGCAAGTGAAATTAATTCATATCAGTTGCATGTTTTGATAGGAATAAAAATAGCATCGAATCCAACCAGTACACCGATTGCTTACTCAATCGATGCACGCCTTCCCTACAATGAAACACAGGTATACTTACCATCTGCACAAGATAATAAGTTAGCATGTGTCTATACTATATGGTCATTGGTGTGATCGACACCTTAGGGACATATTTCAAGCATTAGCGGCGCGCCCTATCATCCCGGGTAACAAGCCCTGCTGGAGGTCCCGCTATGCATCGTGGCGAGCACGAATCAAATATTTTCCTCCGGATCGATACGATTCCAGTGCCCCGGAAAGCCGTTTCGAGGAAATGCCAAACCTTGTGCACAAGTTATCCCAGACCATGCAAATGCATGAATAATTCATATATCATACAATGCATCGAAATAAACAACAGAAGTAAAGCAGTAACATATATCTCATGCAACAGTTCATATTTTCTCAAGCGGTGTTCCGATTCAGTTATCCCATAAGTCCAACTCTATCTGAGGCACCAGGCCGCCACCAATAACCAATTTTCCTTATAAACAAGCTCAAATTATAAGGTGTGCAAGCATATGATAAATTAGTCTACAATTCCCATGTTTCTTTCTGAGTGGCTAGCATGCCTTGTGGCTAAGGATTTCTTAGGCGTCCAACCGGGCATCATCGAGTGAACGTTTGAAATATTAGAGATATTGGCGTGAAGAAGTAGGAAAGAAGGGTCCAAACCACTCACTGGTTAAGAAAAAAGAGGCTGAAACTAGGAATCCCGCTAGCGACGATCAAACGTCAGTTACGCGGACCTGAAATAGCACGAGCACCGAGTTAGAAATCTTGCCTATCCTTCCTTGCCGAACTCCCCAAATTCCAAGCTCCAAACGATAAAACCAGCAGCAAAAACCAAGCAAATCGAAAGCAACACCAAATCAAAATCCCAAAGCGGCAATCAAGAAAACCAAGCAACAAAAACACGAAAACTATTGGACTCGTTTCAATAGAGGCCTTTCCATGAGTTGGAAAGGATCATCGCATTTCGTCCGTGGCAAGAAGATGCCGAGATCTAAGTTATGACTCAGACGGACTAGCCACAAGCCCAATTACATAGTGCTCGTCCTGGTCGGATCGGGATTTGAGGCACTACAGATCATGACAAATTTTTATAGTGGCCTATGCAAGTCAGTTTTTGCAGACAGTGCGAACTCATGGTAGTACATAATTTAGTCATACTATTACGAGTCTGCGATTGAGTGATAAGATTCTAGGTGATAACTGCTCATTCACAATTATGCTTATTTTTTATCTTTAGAAAGTATAGGATTAAGTATTTCTTAGGCAATGCATAGTTAAGTTGCTTGCTTGGACAGTTAATGGAGTAGTAGATGTTATATATATTTTAAGATGTAGAGGTATGGTAAGATTGAAATTAATTGAAGAAAATTATTTAGATGAATTTGAAGAGAAATTTTGAGGAGATTCTACTAGAAGAGTAAAATCTTATGATTAAATAGGATATGAGCTAAGGAGGATAGAGTTCTCAATCGGCATTTTTGTTCTTGGAAGTCAAGTAATTGTTGAAATAAGGATTGATAGATTCTGTGTACATTTGAAGCTTAAATTGAGTTCTTCCGGTTAAAAGATTGTAAAAGATTGATTGATTTTAACTTAGCGCTAGAGAGTTATATATCCTCAAGGATTGAAAAAAAAATTTGATAAGACAATATTGACAATATATTAGAATTTTAAAGCCAAGGATTTGGTAAAAGACAATGATAACAATAGTAGGACTAGGTGATAAGAAAATTTTGATGGTCTTACACTAAAAATGTGATATTTACTTAGAGTTTATGATTGGACAGTTGGAGTTATATATATATATATATATATATATATATATATATATATATATATATATATATATATATATATATAACATTGAGATATTAGACTGTAAGTTTTAAATTCTTTATTATTTGATATTTTAAATCAAAGATGATAAAGACATAAGTTCTGGATGACAAAAGTTTAAGATAAACATCGATACTTTGAGAAAGAATCTTAATTGAATTAATACGACTATTTGTGTGATATCTATTCGAGGATTAATGGATAAACAATTATCTATTAAAGATTATTGTAGTAACCTCTCTTTAAATCTTAATAATTAAAGAATAATTTAGTTTATATGAATGATGAGGTTGTTGGTGTTGTTTCCTTTGGATTAGTAAAAATAGTCCCACATTGACTACACCACCAAGTGGGTATCTGAATATAATACTTTGTATGAGTTGAGGTGTGCACATGGGGTGTGGTGGGGCACATGGGTGCCATGTGGGATATTTCCTAGGAGAAAAAAATGATTAACTCCTCAATGAAAGCATTTATGCTTTTTGTCATTCTCTTGGAATTTATTCCATAAGAGTTAAGCCCCAAAGTGGCTTAGCGACTCGGACTCGGACTCGGGCTCGGGCTCAAGGGCACAAAGTGGCACTTTGTTGGAGCACTTTGCACTTAGCATGTCAGCATCAACGCAGGCACTTGTGCGTATTTGATTCGCGAGCTGCATGCACAGTGGCTTGCGCTGCTGCTGCAGCGGATATATTTGAACAATTATGGAAATATATGGTCTGGTATTTTGATCCATTTTTTATGGGATTTGAGATTAATTTGTGTCTATCTTTTAGGGATTCATAATTAATTTATTTCTATCTTTCTGCAACTATTGGGCGGCTAGGGTTTTCACCCTCTCTCTATAAATACTCTCTTGGAGCCTCTTTGAGAACTTACTTCAAAAATTAGGAGACGAAGAGAGTTGCTGCTGCCGCCACCATTGGAGTCCAGAGAGTTCTTGCAAGTCCAGATAGAGGTGACAGTGAGCGTTCAAGAAATTCTTCGTGAACTTGCGGGTTCCTGGAAGCAAATCGTGTGGGAACAAATCTTGTTTTGAGCAATGGTGATCTTTATCACCCCCATCAAGCAAAGTCTCTTCTTCTTCCTCCTCCTCCTCCTCTCTTCTGTGAGTTATAACTCTGTTATGTCTGTGTGCAACTGCGATTGCAAGAAAGAACGAGAGGTTCCTTTTCTGGTTATTATTGTAACTGCAGGTTGTAATATGATCCTTATATATAGTTCTTCGTGGAGATCGAGAATAGTCAGAGTAAAAACTTTTGTGTGAACCTCTGATCTTGACCACACGGTTTTTCATTGTTAATTTAGCCTCGGGATCATCAATCTCAAAGTAAGATCCGAGAAAGATGGAGAACAACCGTACGAAACTTCTCGATACAAGTTTTAACAAACTTGAGAAGTTTGACAGAGACCATTACAACGCTTGGAAGAGGAAGTCCTGTCTTAATCTTCAACTCGCAGAGTGGACTATATTCTGACAGAACCGAGTTGGTTATTCCAGACGGTGATGATGCTACTGTTCGGACAATTGCTACTACAACTACTAAGCAGAACAAATAGAGAAGAGACAACAACCTTTGCAAGTTGCTGATTCTGAACTCCATGGAGGATACTCTGGCGGAGTCAAACAGCAAGACGAACCATGCTAAGGTCGTCTGGGAGTCATTAGACAAGCATTACAAGGCGGATGAGAACCGTAACAAGATTCATGTGACAAAAAATGTCTGGAACATGCGATTTGAAGACAACTAGACTATACTGCCTCAAGTCAAGAAGTTTCTCAAGTTACGTCAAAAACTTGAGGATGATAACATGCCCTTAAATGATGTCTTTGTCGTGGGGGATATTGTGGCCAAGCTTCCGCCAGGATATAGCAATTTTATCTCGGACATGCACATGAAGAAGATGCAAATAAGCCTTGATCAACTATTCCACAACATTCATGTTAAAGATGAGTTGATGGCTCAAAACAAAGTGGACATGCTGTCCAAGTAGTTGGAAAAAGCCAACTTGGTGCATGCTAAAGACTCCAAAGGGAAGCAAAAGGCTTCTCAATAAAAGAAGAATGACTTTAACCATATCAAGGTGAAGTCGGCTTCATTCAAGTCGAAGCCAAAGCCCAAGTCAGAAGTGACTTGCTTTAACTGTGGCAACAAGGGCCACTACTGGAGAGACTGCAGATCAAAACCCAAACAAATAGAGCAAGGTGAGCCTAACAAGGTTGCTATGATTGCACAGGTTATGACGACTGGTGTTTACACTGACTGGTAGGTGGACACTGGCGCATCCTGCCATGTTTGCTCGAAAAAGGAGTTGTTTACCACCTACAAGCCTACAACTAAGAAGGTCATGGTGGCAAACCAGGCACAAGCTAAAGTACTTGGGACCGGAACTGTGGTACTGAATCTGACTTCGAGGAAGTCACAGACGCTTCAGGATGTGAAGCACGTACCGGTAATAGCCAAAAATTAGGTCTCAGAAAGTCTTCTCTGCAACGCTGGCTTGAGAATGGATATCAATGCTGGACAGATGGTGATGTCGTACAATGTAACATACTTCAGAAAAGAATTTTGTACCGAAGGAATGTTTAAACTTCAGCTTGTAACTCCTGCAAACAATATTAATGCAGTCTCTTCTTCTGGTTACTCTATTGAGTTATGGCATAACAGACTAGGACATGTTCATTATAAAAGGATAAACAAGATGTTTAGTCTAGGGCTTATCTCCAAATGTGGGGATAAGAAAGTGGAGAAGTGTAAGGTCTGTGTGCAGACAAAGATCACAAAAAAATCGTTCAAACGGGTAAACCGAAGCACAAATCTTCTGGAGTTGGTGCACTCAGATATCTGTGACTTCAAACAGTTCTCCACAAAGGCCAGGATGAAGTATTTTATTATATTCATCGACAACTACTCGAAGTATGCGTTCGTCTATCTACTCAAGTCAAAAGATAATGCGTTGAGAAGTTCAAGGAGTTTAGGGCTGAGACTGAATGTCAAACCGGACAACAACTCAAGAGACTTAGAAGTGGTCGAGGCAGAGAGTATAGGTCTATTAAATTTGCATCGTTCAAAAAAGAACATGTAATGGTCAATGAGATAACTGCTCTGTATTCTCCTCAATTCAATGGATCAGCTGAAAGAAAGAACATTATATTGACAGAGATCATGAACTCAATGCTATTAACTGCAGGTCTTCCAAACTGCTTCTGGGGAGAACCTGCACTTATGGCTGTGTTCATTCCGAACAGAGTGTCATAAGCAATTTTCAATGTCACTCCGCATGAACTCTGGTTCAAAGTCAGACCCAACTTGAATATTATTCAAGTGTAGGGGTGCCTGGCGTATGTGAAGCTTCCTGACTTGAATATTCAGAAGCTGGGTACGAGGACTACAAAGACCATCTTCTTGGGATATGCTAAAAAGAGTGATGCTCGAAAGTTTCTTAATATTGAGTCAAATCATATCATTGAATCTCGCAACATAGAATTCCTTGAAGATAAGTTTGCAAGGCATAAGAACATTCTTATCGCGGATATTCGGGAAAATAGTATGAGTGCACAGGAGAGCAAAACTTCCAATAAAGATGTAGTCCAAGAAGAAGTTATCATTCCAGAGACAACATTCGAACCAGAACTCGCAGAGCTGGTGTCTAAGCGAGTAAGGAGACACAAGGGCTTCGGGATAATTTTGTCACCTATCATGTGGAAGCAGATCCGCTTACCTATGATGAGGCGATAAAGACCAGATATATTATTTTCTGGAAGGAGGCTATCAATGATGAGTATGATTCAATAACCTCCAACAACACTTGGGTGTTGGTCGATCTTCTTGAAGGAGCAAAATCGATCAGATGCAAGTGGATCTTTAAGAAGAAGATGAAGGCCGATGGAACTGTTGATAAGTTCAAGGGAAGACTGGTTGCTAAGGGATTTTCTCAGAAGTAGGGGATCAACTACTTTGACACATATGCTCCAGTAGCATGGATGACGACCATCAGGATATTAATTGCTCTATGTGCAATTCACAAGCTAGTCATTCATCAGATGGATGTTAAGACAACATTCCTGAATAGAGAATTGATCGAAAAAATTTATATGCAACAACCAGAAGGATTTGTCATCAAAGGGCTTAAATATAAAGTCTGTAATTTGGTAAAATTATTATACGGTCTGAAGCAAGCTCCCAAGATGTGGTACGAGAAGTTTGATAAGGTCATAAGATCAAACGGCTACATGATCAGTGAAACGGACAAGTGTGTTTACACTAAGTTTGTTGACGGGAGAGGAGTCATCGGTTGTCTATATATGGACGACATGCTAATCTTGGGTACGGATCTAGCACGTGTCACTGAGGCTAGTCACTGAGACAAAGAAGTTTCTCTTATCTAAGTTCAGTATAAAGGACTTAGGGGAAGCTGATGTTATCCTGGGGATAAAAATCATCTGGTCAGACATTGGAGTGACGCTATCACAGTCTCATTATATTGAGAAGATGCACACACGCTATGGATATCAAGATCTTTCGGGGATCGATACTCCATACAGATGTGACAAGAAGCTGAAGCCAAATCCAAGAAAAAGTGTCAGACAGCTGGAGTACTCAAGCATCATCGGAAGTCTGATGTATGCAAAAACTGCCACTAGGCCTGACATAGCTTTCGCCGTGGGGATGTCGAGTCGATTCACGAGCAATCCAGTAATGGAATACTGGAAAGTTGTGAAGAGAGTGATGAGATATCTCAAGAGGACTCAGAAGTATGCACTGCACTACAGCAGTTATCCGACTATGGTGGAAGGCTTCAGTGATGCAAGCTGGTGTTCAGAAGTAGAGAGCAAATAGTCCACAGGAGGATACGACTTCTCCATGGGTAGAGCTGTTATATCATGGAAGCCGAAGAAGCAGACTATGCTCTCCCATTCCTCGATAGAATCTGATTTTTATGCTCTGGCTGCTACAGCGGATGAAACAAAGTAGCTTCGGAAGCTCATGTATGATCTTTTATTGGTTGGTGCGCAGATTTTGGCTGTACCGATATACTACTATAACCTACAGCGGTGGCATCAAATGACCTCTCCAATGGTATAAAGAGGATTGTGCGATTGAGGCACATGGCAGTGAATAATCTGATAAAGACTGGAGTCATTGTCGTAATTGATGTTCGAAGTCAGGAGAACCTGGCGTTCCCGTTCACCAAGGGTCTCAAGCTCCAGATGGTCGAGGACACAAGAATCAAAATGGGCTTGAAGACGTTCTGATATTGTGTCTCTGTAATTCTACCATAAAGTTTTATGCTATTAGTTCAAAGAGAAATCTACTAGGCATCTAGCTTTTGGTTCAAAGAAGGACCATTGACTTAGAGAATATCAGGAATATTGGGTAGTCCTTTGAGACATTGAGGGATTACGTACCCAGAACCACTGTTGTCTATTAATTCTTTTAAGTAGAACAAGTCCCGTGGGGGGATGGCTTAGGCACCTTAATGAGTTCTCAGACATTTTGAATGTCTGGTGTGCTTAACAGGAAGTACGATAATGAAGCACTGTAACACCCCGTTCCGCTCTAGCGGACTGCCGACTCAAACGGCAATAGTACAATTGTCCCGACCCGCTTTGACTCAAATGAGAAGCAAAGGATATCCAAGACTTGTTCCTACAGGAAATCAACTTTGGCTTTCGGAGGCTCGCTTGACGTATCGCTCTACCGAGGCGAATCATCGCTAAGGTGGGTGGCTACGGTGAACTTGTCTTTGCTTAGCCAGCACACATAAAATTTGGAATGATACATGCTAGTCGCTAGGTGAATCATCCCCTACATGCTAATAAATCCAACGCACCTAGCTAAGGGAATAATCCCAACTTGTATTGCTATGCTAGAACATAGAAATTGAAATACTACTTATATTTAGACCCTCGCATGCCAAGTCCCCTAACGATCTAACTCTCGGCTTACCTTCGGGTCCGAGCCAACGTGTTTGCTTATGTTCCTTAGAATCGCATGCTTGTCTGCTTGAATGTTGCCATGTTTTCATCCAAACCCCGGAAGACTACTACGTAGTCGTTCCGTGCCTGAATGAACCTGCAAGTATTCGGGACCGTTAGGTCACCCAAGGCAAATCCCCGAACCAGGGGAATGCATCAAGACAAGTTAATCACTGTACAAAATCATGATTCAAGCATCTCATGTACTCGTGCACTACTGTACTACTGTTCTACTGTACTCATGTTCTACAATACTCGTGTATCTCGTAAAATTGGAAAAGACCCTGACCTGCATGTCGCGGACAACTCGGAAATGAGGCATAGTTCCACGGACGGTCTCCGGGGCACTGGGGCTGCTCCGATCCGGATGGAACTCCATTATTTCAGCCAACTGTACTGGACGAGATAGTGTGCAGCGCCCACCGTTCTTTCGCTGCATACCATCCTCTCCATGGCTGAACTCTACTGTATAGTCTACTGTACTAAACGAGATGGCTTGTAGTGCCTACTGTACTTTTGTTGCAAACCATTCTCGTTTAAGACTAGTATCCTTAATGGCTATGCCAGTGACTCATGTTCATATAGATAAGTCATCCCCGCTTAGCGGCTATCCGCGTGCGAGTCACTGCATCACATCAAATGAACAACTGAACACCTGAATGATCATGTTAAAAACGACCCTCGTGTTTGCATATGCTATGCCCCTGAATGTTTATACTTGCCCGTGTTTGAATTAATAATGTTTGCCTCAATGTTTGCCTTGGACAGGGAAGGAGATGGTAAGTTGGTAAGTCTCACCGTGTTTTCTCTCATGTCGCACGGCGCACTGCCACACGGGTTAGGCTATTCAATATTTGCATGAAACTGATCCTAAGACAACTAGAAAGATAACTTAATAGTTGGTGCACGAAACCTGTATTACGTGTTTGGATTTGTCGAGCGGGTGAGTAGCTTCCCCACCAGTGCATTCAATGTACTGATAATCCACCAGTTTGTATGCAGGGTACGGGAGAACCTCGTTTGGTGCGGATGCCCCCTTCGTGCGTGCTAAGGCCAGGAGTTCCCTCTGAAGCCTTGCAACGGTGCGTCCGGGACTGAAGCACATATACAAGACATAATGTTGGAGCGTCGCCTGAACATCGCCTATACAATCATTCCACAATTGTAGCCACTTGGCACGCTTTTACTGTTTCAGAGAGAGAGTCTTGAGCGACTTGTAATCTCGGCTATACGCCGCCTGTAACACATATTTATATCAATAAAAGAGCTTGCTTTACTTCAACTTGTGTTTCAATGCTTCTGCTATATTGTCAACATCAGTGAACTTGTTACCGATCGCCTATGCGTTCATGACTCCGCTGCACTCGGACAATCTGTGCGACTCTGTGGCTTAGAACTCTTACCGCCAGCCAATGAACCACGGCCTTGCACGGGCGTGGATCACGCTCATGCGGCATCACGCCCGGATGGGTCAAAGCGATCGTCCCGCGGGAGCGCTGGCGAGGGTGATTCCCGCCTAGCGGGGACGGCCGATTAGCCTGCGGGAGATCGGGGCGTGACATGTTGGTATCAGAGCCTGGCTTCTACGCCTTTGGACTTCGATTCAATATCTCTGTTTTGAAAGCTCGTTCGTGGGTTATGTGCACGCTCTCTCTCAATGCCTCGATAGGATATTCCAATAATAAGTCTAAATACTTTCAAAAATGCATTTTGATTGATATGCTTGCTTGTCTGTTGTTGTGCTGCGAGTGGCCTTTGTGCCAACCTGTGCGAACCCTTGAGAGTATCGCTAGTAGCTTGTCCGATTTTACTAACTCTAAGTTTGGTTGAATGCATCTATTCGAGGGACGCCTTGAACTAGTGCACCATCCAATACTTAAGAGAAGGTGAAACTCGAGTGCTAAGACTTCGCTATCACTAAGCTGGTTGACGTGCTCACGCTAGAAATGCATTTCGAAAGTGCGCACGATCCAGTCTAAGCGATATGCTAATTTTGACGCTTGTGTAAGTGAATATCCAAATGAACAAGTACAACGACTTATCTAGGATTGCCTCAACCCTAGATTACTGCTTGTCCTCAGTAAGTCTCGAGGACGAGACTTTTTCTGAGTTGGGTAGGATGTAACACCCCATTCCGCTCTAGCGGACTGTCGACTCAAACGGCAATAGTGCAGTTATCCCGACCCGCTTTGACTCAAACGAGAAGCAAAGGATATCCAAGACTTGTCCCTACAGGAAATCAACTTCGGCTTTCGGAGGCTCGCTTGACGTATCGATCTACCGAGGCGAATCATCGCTAAGGTGGGTGGCTACGGTGAACTTGTCTTTGCTTAGCCAGCACACATAAAATTTGGAATGATACATGCTAGTCGCTAGGTGAATCACCCCATGCATGCTAATAAATCCAACGCACCTAGCTAAGGGAATAATCCCAACTTGTATTGCTATGCTAGAACATGGAAATTAAAATACTGCTTATATTTAGACCCTCGCATGCCAAGTCCCCTAACGATCTAACTCTCGGCTTACCTTCGGGTCCGAGCCAACGTGTTTGCTTATGTTCCTTAGAAACGCATGCTTGTCTGCTTGAATGTTGCCATATTTTCATCCAAACCCCGGGAGACTACTACGTAGTCGTTCCGTGCCTGAATGAACCTGCAAGTATCCGGGACCGTTAGGTCACCCAAGGCAAATCCCCGAACTAGGGGAATGCATCAAGACAAGTTAATTATTGTACAGAATCATGATTCAAGCATCTCATGTACTCGTGCACTACTGTACTACTGTTCTACTGTACCACTGTACTCATGTTCTACAGTACTCGTGTATCTCGTGAAATTGGAAAAGACCCTGACCTGCATGTCGCGGACAACTCGGAAACGAGACATAGTTCCACGGACGGTCTCCGGGGCACTGGGGCCACTCCGATCCGGATGGAACTCTATTGTTTCAGCCAACTGTACTGGACGAGATAGTGTGCAGCGCCCACCGTTCTTTCGCTGCATAACATCCGCTCCATGGCTGAACTCTACTGTATAGTCTACTGTACTAAACGAGATGGCTTATAGCGCCTACTGTACTTTTGTTGCAAACCATTCTCGTTTAAGACTAGTATCCTTAATGGCTATGCCAGTGACTCATGTTCATATAGATAAGTCATCCTCGCTTAGCGGCTATCTGCGTGCGAGTCACTGCATCGCATCAAATGAACAACTGAACACCTGAACGATCATGTTAAAAACGACCCTCGTGTTTGCATATGCTATGCCCCTGAATGTTTATACTTGCCCGTGTTTGAATTAACAATGTTTGCCTTAATGTTTGCCTTGGACAGAGAAGGAGATGGTAAGTTGGTAAGTCTCGCCGTGTTTTCTCTCATGTCGCACGGCGCACTGCCACACGGGTTAGGCTATTCAATATTTACATGAAACTGATCCTAAGACAACTAGAAAGACAACTTAATAGTTGGTGCACGGAACCTGTATTACGTGTTTGGATTTGTCGAGCGGGTGAGTAGCTTCCCCACCAGTGCATTCAATGTACTGATAATCCACCAGTTTGTATGCAGGGTGCGGGAGAACCTCGTTCGGTGCGGATGCCTCCTTCGTGCGTGCTAAGGCCAGGAGTTCCCTCTGAAGCCTTGCAACGGTGCGTCCGGGACTGAAGCACATATACAAGACATAATATTGGAGCATCGCCTGAACATCGCCTATACAATCATTCCACAATTATAGCCACTTGGCACGCTTTTACTGTTTCAGAGAGAGAGGCTTGAGTGACTTGTAATCTCGGCTATACGCCGCCTGTAACACATGTTTATATCAATAAAAGAGCTTGCTTTACTTCAACTTGTGTTTCAATGCTTCCGCTATATTGTCAACATCAGTGAACTTGTTACCGATCGCCTATGCGTTCATGACTCCGTTGCACTCGGATAATCTGTGCGACTCTGTGGCTTAGAACTCTTACTGCCAGCCAATGAACCACGGCCTTGCATGTGCGTGGATCACGCTCGTGCTGCATCAGCCCGGATGGGTCGAAGCGATCGTCCCGCGGGAGCGCTGGCGAGGGTGATTCCCGCTTAGCGGAGACGGCCGATTAGCCTACGGGAGATCGGGGCGTGACAAGCACTACAAAGGAGCGTAAAGTCTCCATGCTATAGTGGGTGACACCACTAAGAGGTTCCTCGGTAAGGGTAATACCTCGGCTTCGCGAGCCATATCACAGCGGCGTAGCACCGTACATAGACATGTAGCCTAATGATGTAGAATTGAGAGAGTAGGCAGCACTACAAAGTGGCTGGCGTCCTCATGTTACAGTGGTGTGACACTACAGAGATAAAAAAATGTAAATCCTCGGCTATGCGAGCCATGTCATAGCGGCATAACACCACAAGGAAGCGCAAGGCTTCATGCTGGATAGTTTGGCACTACAACGGGACTGGAACCTCATACTACAGTGGCATGACACCACGATGAGGTTTAGCCTCGGCTCTTGGCCATGTCATAGCGGAGTAGCACCGCAAGGAAGCTTGAGACTTCATGTCATGCCAAGGACTCTTTAAAAGAACACACCTAGAGTGTATGGAAAGAGATATAGGCTGTCTCTTGAGGAAAAACTTGTAGACGCCCAAAACATATACACCAAAACCAGGCATGCATAGGGCCTTTAATGTGCAATCGATAGCACAGCTGATGTCATTATGTGAGTGGGAAAAATTATAGCTATGGTATAAAATTCAAGGCTTAGTCTATTCTTGTATCATACTGTTGTTCGACCTATGCGGGAAGATTCAAGTCGAAGCGACATCTATCCTAATGCATGATGGGCAGTCACTTTGGGAAACGCTCAACCTATATATATTGAGATATATGGGGGATTGTTGGTGTTGTTTTCTTTGGACTAGTTAAAATAGTCTCACATTGGCTACACCATCAAGTGGGTATCTCAATATAATACTTTGTATGAGTTAATGTGTGCACATGAGGTATCGTGGGGCACATGGGTGCCATATGGGGGTATTTTTCTAGGAGAAAAAATGATTAACTCCTCAATGAAAGTATTTATGCTTTTTGTCATTCTCTTAGAATTTATTCCATCGGAACTAAACCCCAAAGGGGCTTAGCGACTCGAACTCGAACTCGGGCTCGGGCTCAGGCTCAAGGGCGCAAAGTAGCACTTTGTTGGCGTACTTAGCACGTCAATATCATCGCAGGCACTTGTGCATATTTGATGCGCTCTCTCATGCGTGAGCTGCATGCGCGGCCACATGTGTGGTGGCATGGGCGGGCCGCATAGGTGGATCGCATGCGTGGTCGCATAAGCGGGACGCATGAGTGGGTTGCATGGGCGGTCGCATGGGCAGCCGCATGCGCTGCCGGATGCACTATCGTATGGGCAGCCGCATGAGCTGTCGCATGCGCTGCCGCATTGGCTGTCTTATGGGTTGCCGCATGCGCTGCGGCTTGCGTTGTTGCTTGTGCGGCGGCTTGCGCTGCCACATGTGCTGCTGCTGCGGCAGATATATTTGAACGATTATGAAAAGATATTGTCTATTATTCAGATCCATTTTTTGTGGGATTTGAAATTAATTTGTGCCTATCTTTTAGGGATTCGTAATTAATTTGTTCCTATCTTTCCATAACTGTTGGGCGGCTAGAGTTTTCACCCTCTCTATAAATACTCTCTTGGTGCCTCTTTGAGAACTTACTTCAAAAATTAGGAGACGAAGAGAGTTGATGCTGCCGCCACCATTGGAGTCCAGGGAGTTCTTGCGAGTCCAGACAGAGGTGACAATGAGCGTTCCAGAAGTTCTTCGTGAACTTGCTGGTTCCTGAAAGCAGATCGTGTGGGGACGAATCTTGCTTTGAGCAATTGTGATCTTTATCACCCTAGCAAGCAAAGTCTCTTCTTCTTATTCTTATTCTTCTTCTTCCTCCTCTCTTCTATGAGTTGTAACTCTGTTCTGTCTGTCTACAACTGCGATTAAAAGGAAGAACTAGAGGTTCCTTTTCTGGTTATTGTTGTAACTGCAGGTTGTAACATGATCCTTATATATAGTTCTTTGTGGAGATCGAGAATAGTCAGAGTGAGAATTTTTTTGTGAACCTCTGATCTCGACCACGCGGTTTTTCATCGTTGATTTAGCCTCGGGGCCAACAGAGGTAACATGTTGAGAATTTTATAACATGAGAATTTTTTGTTCGAGGAAAACAAAATTTGATTGGAGTTATATTTATATAACCGTCTAAGGTAACCCATTTGAGGACTTTTTACTTTGATAGTAAATTTTTTTTGTTTATAGTATTAGTGGATCAAAGATGGGTAGATGTCTGACTTGATAAAGGAGATGAACAATTGCAACTTGTTCCTTGAGTAGCCAAAGTATTTTTAAAATTAATTATGATGAAAATTTTATATATTGAGATTGAATTGTTATATTGTTGTTAAGAAATCTTTTAATTATATATGATCAAGTGCGAGTGATTTTGAGAAATTTTTAGAAAATATTTATGGAACTTTTGAGTTATCAGAGAAACTTTGAGCAAAAGAAGAAGAAGAAGAAGAAGAAGATATATAAAGGTGTCTTCGAGGATAATATTGAGGTTTTAAGAGATACAATATTTTAGATCAAGATGATAACTATAAATTTTTGAGCGACAAAAGGTTTCAAGATAAGAATTGTCACTAAAGAAGAGAAACTATATATTTGGATTTACGACAATCTTTTACGATATTTCGTAGAGACGAAATGGGTAAATGATAATTTAATATGATGAATGACAAAATAAACTGTTGATCAATAATAATAATAATAATAATAATAATAATAATAATGATAATTGTGTTATGTGATAAGATCTCGAGACGGAAATTCGATTTGTGGGATACGAAGAGTGGTAATGATGATTGCACGTTGTGACAAATTAATTGATTTTAAATTTTGAGGATGAATTGATTACAAGTAAGGAAGTAGGATAAGTTAGTAAACAATTCTTAGTTGTTGAGAATTTTTTTAATTGCTCATGGCTTGCATGGGGTACTGTAACATTATACTTTGTTTGTTGTGTGCTCTAAGATATATGTTTGTTGTTACCTTCGTAGGATTTTATAAGTACTTGATAGTTGCGAGAAATAACGAAGTTGTACGAATCCTTAACTAGAGGAATATAGGTACTTAATGAAAAAGAAACTATTATTTTAATTATTGGAAGATTAATTTTATGGTTGCTTGAGGTTATAGTTTAGATATGCGAATTTCTTAAATTTAGGTTAAGATGCGAGAGAGAGGTTCCATCACCTATTGGATGATTAAGGCAAGCATTCAATAGTTAAAGTTATGATTTATATCGATATAAATTATAGAATATTGCTTGATATGCTTGTTTCATGTTCATGCTTGTTGCTAGGATGTTGTGTTTGTATGGGGGTGGTTTTGAATTTTGATAACAAAATTATTTTAAGGGGATGTAACATTCTCTATCAAAATTCTCCAAACTAACAAATTAAGACTTTAGAGTGCAACATTGGATATCATGGGTTAAAAAGAGGTTAAAGGCTATAAAAAATACATTATAACAGCTTAGAAAAATGTGTGATAATTTTATAAATTTCTAGAATTTATTGTGAATATTTAAAGGACAAAAAATATTTATTAATATTAATTCAAGTCATTAGGAATTCCAAAAAATATCGGATATGAATTTTGACCCCAAATTTTTATAGTGAGTATAGAACATCATTTTAGATTATTTTTTTCTATGGATTTATTTGATAATTATTTATATTAAATAAAACTAAAACTAGTTATTAAATCAGTTTCCTAATTAAAGAAAAATAAAATAAAATAAAATAAAATAAAGTAAAACCTAAAAATTTACCCAAATTTGCACCAACATGGGGGTCCGCATGTCCTCACCCGTAGGTCAAATCCATGTTTGACCCGACTTTCCCTTTTTTTTATATATAGACATTAGGGTTTTTTTTTAGGGTTAGTTGTTTTTTGAGAGGAGGATTCAGGCAGCAACCATAGGATAAATTTTGACCTTGGAGGCAATTTTTGAGGATCAATGATTGAATTTATTGCTAAAAATTTACAGGTATATTCTACTCCTTATTAGATTTCCAAAATATATTCCCAATCTCGAATAAACTTCGTTTGACCCTAAAAAAAAATCGTACAAAAATATGAATTTCAGTAGTATGTCCCTGGTAATTTTATAATAACTCCTAGATCGTTCATTATTTTGCAATGAAACAAATTTTGTGATAAATCTAACATCTAGGCTATTGGAATCAAAAATTATAACACAAAAATAATTATTTTAGATTACTTATGATTCTCGCAAGATTTTGATCTATTCATAATTTATTCGACTTTGAAAATCATAACTTCTAATTGGATAGATATTTATGCATAAAAATTTTATTATACCTCTCAATGTTGTTAGTTTGTGACAAAATTTTAGAGTTGTTGGATCAATGGTTTGAAAAAAACCATTCTTCCCTCACCTGCTGCTCCAATTGATCAAATAAATTTATAGAAAATATAATGACCTATATTTTGTGAGAAGTAGGTGCTGGAAAAATTGGATATATCATGGGGATATAATAGATCATAAATCTATTTTTTTCAGAATTTAAAAAATAGTTTAATAGTTCTTAGAAATTTTTGAATGTTGACAACTAATTACGAAAAACTAGAAATAGATTCAAAACCTAGAATATGATAGTTATGTCAACACCCTAAGCTACTTTTTGTTAATGATTGATTTGTTTTGTGTGTTGTATAATATGGATACAATAAAGGGTAGACGTATGAACATTTAGGAGTTGCCAACACTCGACGAACAAGTGGAGAAGGCAAGTATTCGTGGACAGTTTCATTTTATTCAATGACTATTGATATGCATTTGTTTCATGTTTTGTCTTCTCGTTTATGCTCTATACTCGATCGTATTATTGTTCATTTATTGATTACATGACTATGACATGCTTTCAATTCTTATGTTATGCATGTCTACTTGTATCACTACATGACTCACCATATTGAATTTTTACATGAATCACCTTATTGAATCAACTTTTACATGTTAAATGCATAACTAGTTTTTAAATTGTGTCATAGGTAGGAGAAAAATAATATAAAGTGGGAGTGTGGAACTGTCTTACATGAATGATACATGCATGGTTAAACCCTCATGTCTTACCGGATCCTATTTATCTACATGACCGATAGCTTGTTGATATATTTCACATATCGATGAGCCAGATTACCCCCCAACAGTTCTACATATCGAACTAAGTATTATAAAGGACACATGTTACATGATTAGTTACATATTTGAGTCATCTTCTTATGGTATCATATTGACTATTCTTTTTTGTCTCAATATGATAGTGTCTTGATCACCTTGTGTACATGTTACTTGTTTTTCTCGTATCATCATGTTCGTATTTATTATTTAGTTTGATTCTCATTTGCATTTACTTGCTCCAATTTTGGCTGGATATGTTAACAATTTTAGGTGATTTGCTATCCTACACTTTGGACCCTTTGGGAGATAGAGATGCTTTTGGGGACCGATCTTAGATTGCGAATAGATTAGAAAGTTCTTTAAATTTAAATATTTAGCGGATTTGTTTTCGAACTTTGATTAAATGTAATTGTGAATTTTGTAAAATTCTATAGTTATTGTGAATGGGCAAACTATAGTGATTTGTGATGAATATTGAATGTACAAAAATTGATGGTTGTCATTGAGGTATAGACATCGTACTATTATCGACACTACAATATAGGCTTGGCTTGGCCACATACTCGTACTCCAAAAAGCGGGAGCGGGTCATGATAGCCTGGACCCTCAGAAAGCCATGCACTAATTAAATATCAAGTATGTATATAATCGGTCAAGCAACAAGAAAGAAGGTTTCGTCTTGTACGTCATGGAGGCAATCAAAACATAAGTTAAAAAGCTAATCACATGCGACTTCATCTGAGAAGAAAAATATCCTGCTTGGGTTGCCAACATTGTTCCGTGCATAAGAAGAATGGGATAGTACGAGTTTGCATCGATTTCGAGGATCTAAACATCTCATGTCCAAAAGACTAATTCCGGCTAGCAATCACCGACGTCATAATAGATAACACATGCAGCTTTGAGCGGATGTCTTTTATGGACGACTTGTCCAAGTATAATCAGATCAAAATGTATATCGATGACGAGAAGTACACATCATTCCGAATACCAGTTGGGGTATACTACTATATAGTGACACCATTCATATTGAACAAATCGCTACGACATACTAGTGCGCCATGAACAAAATTGTTTGCGAATATCTGAGAAAGTCAGTTGAATGCTACGTTGACGACATCGCCATCAAAAGCCATCATATGGAATATCATCTCCAGGATTTGATAACGATGTTCAAAATAATACGTACGCATCATCTCAAAATAAACTCGGTAAAGTCCTTCCGAGGGGTATCTAGCGATAAAATTTAATGTTCGTAATAACGTCATAATGAAACCCACCTTGACCCTGATATGGTCAAGGCCATAATAGATGCAACCCCCTAGGAATCTCAAGGAACTATGAGGACTATAAGAAAGACTAGCATATATCAGGAGGTTTATAGCAAACCTATCTGGTCGGTGCCAACTATTCACTAGGCTTATGAAGAAATGAGACGCATTCATCTGGAATGTGTTTTCCAACAGGCTTCCGAGGACATCAAGAAGTACCTCAGTCCTCAAATATTAGTAGCTCTCATACGAAAAAGTCGTTCCTACTATACGTCCGAGTAATGGACTACACATTGGGCAATCTAGTGGCACAAAAGAACAACATGGCTATGAGCACTCCATAACTATCTCAGTCAGATGATGGTCGGAGACAAACACCAATACTGTCCAATATAAAAAGAATGTCTTAAGATGATTTTTGCAATTCATAAGAGACGATACTACGTGATTTGGCATTTGATATTCACGCCATCTCTAAAGTCAACCTCTTATGGGGCCTCATGACAAAGCCAAGCGTGTTGAACTCTAGGTTAGCAACTTGGGCTATGCTACTGTCACAATATGATAAGACCTTTGTCCTACATAAGACAATAAAAGGTCAAGCCCTAACAAACTTCCTGGTGGCGCATCCCATTCCAGAAACTTCGAAGCTTTATGAAGACATTTCGGATGAAACCTACAAAACCAACATGGCTTCAGATATGGCGGTGGATGTTCTTCGATGGCGTATCAAGGACATGCCCTAAAGGGAAGATAGTAGGTGATGTAGGAGTAGTGTTAATCTTTAAGAAAATTACGTCATTCACCGTTCCTACTCGTTGACGGAACCTTGTTCCAACGATATAGCAGAATATAACTCTATGATCATTGACCTTCAGCTAACCTGTCAGCCGGGGTTAGACTTTCTCCAGGCCTACGATGACCCCAAATTGATCGTCAACCAAGTTAGGAGCGGGTACAAAGTGCGGCACGAAGACTTGATATATGACCATCAAACCACTATTGAGTTAGCAAGCATGTTCAAAGTGTTTTACACCAGTTATCTGTCCCGACTGCAAAACACGAAACCAAACGCTCTCACAGGGCTAGAGGCTTCACTCTCAATACAAATCAAGACACAATGCTCAGTAAAGGTCAACAATCGTCAACTATTCTACGCTAAGAACAATCTAAAAATAAAGGAGTCTACACAACATCAATAGACTTCGAGCCACACGACTGAAGATTTTCCCTCATTGACTAATGTATACATGGGATCCTTTCCGACGATCCGAAGGAAGCAACTTCATTACGCAGATGATCCCTTCGGTTCTATTATGACCCGGTCAGAAAAATATTGTACCGATGCACGAAGGAGTTACGTTGTACTTCCTTTCCAGCTCTGAAGCTAAAGAAGCCCTCAAGGAAGCTCACAATGACACATGAGGTGCAAACCTGGTCCAAAATTACACGATCGGCTGGATAGGATACTATTGACCAACTATGGTAGCAAATGACATAGAGTACGCCAAGAAATGTAGAACGTGTCAAATCCACACTTACTTTATACACCAACTATCAAAATTCTTGCACCCAATAGCAACATTGTGGCCATTCGAGACTTGAGACATGGACATCATAGTCCCCATCAATCCTCCATCTACAAAGCCACATAGGTTCATCCTAGCAATAACCGTCTACTTCAAATGGGTAACTTTCCAAGCTTTCCAAATACCCAAACACATTGTCCAAGGGTCATTTACCTCGTTTTGATACCCAACTTCCTAGTATCTATCCTTCAACGACGAACTCCACTAGGAACCCTTGTGATGCCGAATGAATTCTTATAACACTTACAATACACAATAAGAACAATCCACGGTTACGTTGTTGAAGCCTATCAAATACTTGATCATCTAGGACCATGTTGAGATGCTATGTTGTAAGGAAAGAGAGCTGATCAGAAATTCTCAACTTAACCATTAGTCAGATTCCCAATTGTGGCTACTTTGTTCCATCACAAGTCCTCATCTTCTATTCGTATATTAACACATTGCCAACTAATTAAGAAACAAATTTGTAGATTTACGTTGGTGATTAGAGGTTCAAATCACATGCTTGAAGAAGTGATAAAAGTACCTCAAATGTATCTTTGACCACTATATATAATCTGATAGCTGAATGCTTAGCTAGGTCTGGTTAAGTAAATTACAAACGGTGGTTGGAAGATTCAGTTTGTGATGCCTTGTTATTATTAGGTCAATCTTAATAAAGTACTAATATGTACTTGTGACAGCTTAAGAAAATTGGAATAGGACTTGGAATTGTTACATGATTATTTGAAGAATATTGAGTTGGTGATACATACTGTCTTTAAGATAAGATGTTGGAGTTCATAATGACTCTAATATACCTGTCCTTGCTTGTTGAGAATAGCATAATGTATGCCTGGGCTATGAGTCAGAAATTCTACAAAATATACATAAAATAAATATGATGGCACTTATAATTTCTTTATATTTAATTTGTACAAACTTCATGTTAGGATTCAAAGAGAGTTTCATCCTTTTCTTCTTCTCCCAAATAGATGATCAATAACCTTAATCTAGGAGCAACATGTAATTTGTTCGTAAGTATCACTACAAAAGACGAAGAACTTCCCCGAGGTTCTGAGAAAATAAGTTTAATTTCAGATGTAAATGATAGGCCAATGTAGCTTCGTTATAAGAACATGTAATCTTTTAACTATTAGTCACTGAGGATTAGGTCAGCAACTAATCCAACGATGGTGGCCCTTATCATATACTTGTCAAGTTCAAGGCTTCACTTGTCCAAAAAAAACAAAAAAAATCTATTTAAACTCTTTGATGACAATATCTAGACCAACATAGGCATGACCAAAAATCGTATAGTTTCTCTCCTCCCAAATGTATCAAACTAAAACTATAATGGCAGAATCATTCTGCATCTTTCCTTCCAGCCGAATGACAAACTTCATATGAATTATTGGTCTATAACCTGTCATTGCCAACTTCTTTTAATAGTGTATACACTAAGATTAATTATCACTTGAGTGCTAATGAAGTGTATATTTTCCACAGAAGAGTTAAAACATCTATAGGTGGGTGTCAAACATCATGAAGAACGACAACGGAAAGCAACATCAGGATTATTTTTTTTCTTTTAAATCTAAAAATGTATGTATCTCCACCACTCAGTTTTATATGTTGCTTTCATCTAAGTGATACATGAGCTTAAATTATGAGCCTGAGGTCACTGTGAAGATAACAATCATGTCAAATTGAGCTAAACTAGTCCTCTTCATAGACGTTTCATAATTATTTTTCTTTTAAGTCCTTCATAGGAAAGATCCAAATGCTCACTCTTATCAACATGCACCATCTCAATCATTTGAGCTCCATTTTTTCAACATCCTCTCATGTACAGTGAAGGAAAAATAAGTATTTCTAGTTCCCCTTTTAATTGTCTGGTGATGCTGCACACATAAAAGGAAAAGGAATCATCGATTGTATACTCAGGCTGATTCCAAGAATCCTTGGTTATTCCTCTATTTATCATTGTATTTTTCTTTGTGGGACTTGCAAGAAAGAATCCAATTTTTTTCTACCTCTCTTATATTTGAACTTCGTCACACATTATTATTATTATTCTTATTCTTGTGATTTTAACATATCTTTACTTGATTCAACTAGATACCATCATCAGTTGCGGAGTTTTACCCAACGATAAATTGGTTATATTGATCACATAGCACCTTTCTTATAAGAAATTCTCGCTTTGTCATACATTAACGAAAGGAACCAACGATTGAACAATGCGAAGAAGCCTTCAATGCATAAAGATTTCCACAACTGAAACAAAGACACGTTGAGAAAACACACAGAGAGAGTGATATGGACATCTGACTGAACTCGAACTCGAACTCGAACTCCACACAAAGTTCCTTGTTATCGGCACATGATACAGAGCCGCCGAGCCCCAACCTCGCCCAAGATAATTGGCGTGTGGGCGACAGAGCAAACAATGGAGCGGAGCGGAGAGGAGGGACAACAAAAGGATCAACAGAAGGTGCCGATGGCTCTTTCAGTCGCAGCCGGCTTAGCGAAGCACCAGCTGGACGGCTCTGGCAGATGGTCAGAAGGCGGCAGTGCCGCGTCGCCCGATAGGGCTCTTACGAAGGCGGCGAGGGCCTCCCGCATCCAGTCATACCTGCAGAGCCTCCAGGAGTCCCTGACGCTGACCCATCTTCTCTCACGGCTGGACTTTTCGGGCCAGTTGTCGAGCTCCTCGGTCACCTCCAACGCGAACATGTATCCCTTGCAGGCGCCTTCGGTGCTGCACAGGCCCATCTCCTGCCTGCTCTTGCTCCTGAACTTCCACTCCCCTAGTTCTTTCTCCTGCTCGCAACCGTATGTTAGTTTGGAAGAATTTAACTACGTCAAACCAGAAACGCGAGGGAACGAACCTACACTGATTATTCCCCTGACTCCTGCTTCTTCCAGCGCTTCGCGGCGCGCTGCTTCGTCTACGGTCTCGTCGTTCTCCCATCCGCCCTGAGGGAACCGAAGCTTGTCAGAACAAAGATGGTGGGCTGTAAACTTCAAGCCTGACGCCTACTGATCAAGGTGTTTTCAGTGGTTCCTAACCTTTGGGAAGACGAGATCTTGCCGATCCGGAGAGGAAATCATGAGGATCTCCAACCTGCTTATCAAATCGCCACCGTCTTCTTCAAGAAATTGTTTCATCTTGTAAGGGATGCACCTGTGAGTAAGATATGCTCAAAGAATTTAGTATCAGAACAACTTCTTTTTGGTTGACAAGGTATTGAACCATGCAAAATACAAAAATAAAAATGGTAATATAGATTGAATTGGTATATATATGTATATATATAGCTTGAGTTCCGATTGGAGTTTTGAGTAAATTGATCTCTCCTAGAAGTTGGTTAGCTACCTCTCATTTTGTTCTAGGATTCTAATAAGAACAAGAGATCTTTCTCGATTAATCCCTTTCTTTGCTTGCCCCTCATTCTTCGAGAATCAGAAAGATCCTTATTTCATTTCTCTTTTCTTTCCCTCTCTTTTCTTTTTATTCCCTTCCTATATATATATATATATATATATATATATATATATATATATATATATATATATATATTCCCTTGAATAAGCATCAAGTATGATTACTGGCATTTCAAGGAAAATATCAAACAAACGTTAATATCCATCCAATATTGTTTGCGTCATATTTTTCAACCATTTGCTCCGAAAAATAGATTGAGTATAAATGGTACCCGGCAACGAGCCGAAGATGGTCATCATATAGTTGCCTGTGGCGTCCGGTCCGAGCTCGCGGCGCCATCGACATGATGTGAATTATGTCTAGAGCTCCAAGCGGAAACTTATAGATGAACAAGAAGGAGAAGAAGAGTGCTCAAGAGCTCCTATTCTGGAGCAAAACAATGGATGAAGATATATAGATGGGGATTTTCTTGGATTGCACATCCAATGTGCTATACTATACTATACTATACTATTAGCTCTTCTCTTGGGTCAACCATAGCACCTCCCCCTTAACCAACCTCTCAATAGAAAAATAAAGGTTTAAGCCTACAACTAGACCGTGGAATAATGGTAGGAATAATCATAGGGAGAGGAGGAGCTTAAATAGTTGGATTATGCTACTTTGAACTTTTGCAATAATTGCACTCCCTGCCTCTCTTTTAAAAACAAAAGGAGTAAGAAAGAGATGCGAGCTCTAGAGAGAGAATTTCCCCGCCTAGACCAATTCAACCTAACATGAAGTAGTGGCTTCTTTTGTTGGGGTTCTAGTAAAATAACATGAGATGGGCACATATTCAAAGAGGAAAGAGTGATGGAGGAGTGGTTACTCGGTCTTTTCATTGTTTATTAATTGTTTTCTCGACTTCACTTGTATATTGTTTTGAAACTTTCTTTTGTAAGGAGAGAAGAAGACATGGGACAGTTATTGAAGGAACAGTGATGGGTTATTAAATGTGGTTATAGAAATGGAAGGACATGGCATTCATGGAAGCAAGGGCCACACCCACCCCTAGGTACTTACTACTGGTATATAATCGAAGCCTATGTCGAAGAAAATATTCAAGTAATTAAAAGAAGGAAAATTGCTCCAACTAGGACCATGCTCTATATATGTGGATCAGCATCTTGTAATAGTTTGACAAGGACCAATATATGTTATAGGAAGATATGACACAAGTGAACAGACTAACAGTGCAATAATGGTGGATGAGGCACAATCGGACTCCCCTAATTCAGTATTTTCTCAGCAACATGCCACCATTTGTACTCAATTTTAGTGTGCAGCACTGACAAAAGAATTGTTCAGAACAACTTGATTGTGTAGGACCAAGAAAAAAAAAACAGAACTAAAGAAAGCATTATACATAGATCCAATAATAATCTGATATACAGGAGCAGATACATGAATCTAAAAGAGGTAGGTCAACCTCAAATGTAAATATAGCTCAAAAATAAAAGGGGAGGGGAGGTTATATGCACAAAATTACCTCAAAAAATTTATATAAACAAAAACAACTACGTTGTTATATTCTCACGTGAGGAGGAAGGGGAAGAAGTGAACTTTTGGGCCCGTCTTCTCCTCCGACATGACGATCTCGATGTAGATCTTGACACGGCATAACAGGGCATGCCATAATTTGTGCGCATGCGTATGATGTGGAGAAGGTCAACGTCGCCTCGCACGACAGCACGTCAAAAACTCGTCAGTTCTGCAGCACTCGACGAGGGAGAGCTCGGGACTAGAAATTGGAATCCTAACCAACGTTTAATTAAACGGGAAGAAGTTTTCGTGATATTTACTAGTCATGGACAATGGACCATCATTAGAGATGCGTCTTATCTAAAAAAAAGAAAAGAAAAAACTCTTATAATTCTTAAAATACAATTTGCTAAGAATAAAATAAATTAATCGATTTAAACAATTACAATTCTTAAAATATAATTCACAAATATTCGAAAAATGTCCCCATCTATCAGTATGTGAAACTATGTGCTTCTTAGACAAACAAAGTTTTGATATGTGTCATTGGGTAGGAGTATATCATGTTGATATGTAAAGTAACCAAACACCAAAAGAGGGGATATTGTTATTATATTTGAGTATCATGCCACCTCTGCATCTGGAGTCTGAACCATCAACTAAATTCTAGAAAGACGAAAATTAGAGTTTTAATTATCTATTACAAAGAGTACTTTTGATGTGAGAATAATTGTAAGTGCATTTAATGTGCTTGTAATTTTTTTAAATATTATCTATTTATTTTTATTTTTATTTTTATTTTTATTTTTGAATAAAGCGCCTTGGCATTAGGTTGAAATGATAACTAGATAAGGTAACGGTGAAACTGTCAATAAGTAAATATACAAGATTGTATCCCAAAATGATACATGGAAATATCATTATTTTTTCGCTCTTTTGCTTAATATGCCATAGAGAGCAATGGAATTTCCTATAACTAATTATATCATATTACCTCTTAAGTATAAACTCCTTATAGTCTATGGAACTTGGAGGGTGCTTGGTTGCACGAGCTCAAACTACATAGAGAAAAGCTAGGTATACCGTATACCCACGTGTTGCCCTTTAGGATTTATAAGACCTTAGTCAATTCTTTTATGGAGCTCTCAAGTCTCATGCTCATAGCCTCATAAAGTCTTAGTCAATTCTTTTATGGAGCTTTCTTATGCTCCACATTCAATCCCATATTTATGGGAGAAGACTTGGATGATGATGATGATCTCTCAGAAAAGATTAATAAATATTTCTTCAACCAGCGTCCAAATTCCTTTTGATTTAAGATTCCACTGGGATAAGTTATAGCAGTTGGAGAACCAACATATAATTGCTTAGATCATGGACACTCAATTTCCAATTGATTAAAGATCAGGATGAGATGCTAACCACTCAACATGGTTTGCCCCACGGAAACACAATGAAATTTTATGTCTCGAAACAAAATATTTCGCTTTTAGATCTTTGTGAAAATATTTTGCTTCTTTAGTTACATCTCTTAGGGTTTATCTTGAATACGCCAACAAATGGTATCAGTTTTGTTGCATGTTACAACTGTTTCATAAATCGATAATTAATACTTTTTGTGGAACTATTCTCCATTGATATCTAGGTTGCACAGATTCGAATTCAGGTACAGACATGGATACGGACACGACATATATTAGCTATTTTGGTTTTTATATATCTAACTTAATAAAGGCTAATTTTGTTATATTAACCTTTTCAAACTATTGCCAATTTTAACCAAATTCCTCCCAAACTATGAGCTTTTAATCTTTGCCAAGATATTTGTGAATGCTTGTAACTATAGTTTATGGCCTCATATTGCCTTATGCTTGCGACTAAGATTGAAAGGAAACGTCTTTAGGTGTGAAATGGGACAACAAAGGTTTGGGGGTGGCCATTGCACAGAACATTGACACAAGAGTATCCATCTGGATTATAGAAGCAGAGGCAGACTTATCTAAAATGCGCTTTTTTGCAAAAGGAGCCTAAAATCTATGCTATTGACTAGCTGATTCACCATTCTCTTGCAAACAATTCCTCTGTGATGTGGTTATTTGCTCACAGTCAAAATGAAAAGTTAATTGTTAATATGCTGTGTGCAAAGTGCAAAGTGCAGAGTACGTAAGTTTGCTTTGCTCTGCTCAATTGTAAAGAAGAAGAACAATAAAGCTATTTATCCCAAACTTTTGTGGTCGGCTACTTGAATCTTCCTATGCTGCACTTACACGATACGGACACGACATATATTAAAGGTGTCCAGGTGTATTTTGGAGTGTCCAGATAACGACATGATCCACTTTTGTTTGGAGTGTCCATGCTTCCTAAGAATCTTCTATGCCATATATTTTATATTAAGACCATGCCCTTGTAATATTAGCAAATGCCACATCTTTCTTTACAACCTTGATCCAGGTCTGTTAAACTTTGTTTAGGCCTACTCCTAGTTCTAGCATATCCTTTAATTACAATTATATTTATCTCGTCACTCAGGTTTGTACAAGTTACGTTTAATTGCTTAGAGACAGAGGTTTTAGAGTGGTTTCTATGAAATTTCTTGTTGGTTGTGTTCATACACATGTGAGTAAAAGCTCAACTTCCTCCTTTTGCTTTAGTCCCACACCGGTTGGACATCTTCCCACCTGTATGTATATATTAGTTCTCCTTCATTGCTCTCTTAAGATGTTGTATGGGGAACCCCTTGGGCCACGCGCGCGCCGTCGTTGATGTCCGGTCCGGTTCGGATTAACGGGTACGTGCCCACACCTGCGGGCGCCGAATGCTGATCCAATTTACTCTTCGGGTTCGGGCTGATCTAATTTGAACGTTGGACATTTATTACTCCCTATGTTCAGGTCCATTTTCCACATTTTAAACATGTGACAGCTCCGTTTACATGCCAATTTTTTTTCCCTCGTTTTTTCTTTTTCATTACTCATAAAACGTCTGGATTAATAGCAATTTATTCTCTTGTCTGTAGTGAAGGCTTGGTTCTCTCCCTATATATTTGTTGAGGTTCTCTTCTCAATGCTTCCTAAAGAAAATTCGTCTACGTGAAATCTCTTTCTCTCATTCTTCTCTCGAACCACATTCTGTTCTCTAAATCCTTGCTCTGGGCAGAGCTAAGTTCGGTCTCTCTCTCCGAGTTGTGTGCAACAAAGAGAAGCCGGTAGTCAGGAGGGATTTTACCACTAGGAGCTTCCGAGATACGTCTGCACATAGATCTCGGATCAACTCTTAGGACACTGGTTCGTGCATGACTTTTCCGGAGGCCGGTTAACACTTATTTTATTTTATTTTCTTATCAAATTTTTTTTTTTGAAAATATTATATATATAAACATTACCAACATTTGTCTACTGGGCTGAAATCAATCCTAGATCTTTCGGTAATTGAAGATCTGGCCCTGATCGAAAATGACTGTATTAGCCTAGTGATTATACATAATGAAGAAGATCAGAAGTCTTATCGAAGCTTGTGATAAGGATGAACCAGAAGGCGGTAGGACGGCTTCTTGACAAGGACCATGATATGCATCAGCTTAGGGTTGGGGATCTAATGTCATACGAAAATACTAAAAATTGAAGGTGCTTAAACAAACCCGATTGTATTACACTTCAGCCTGTATATATAAGAATAATATGAAACTCTTGCTTAAATCAGGCTGTATTATACTTATTATTTTCATATTATTCTTATTGTTTAAACAATAAGTAACTGAGATTGCTTAAATCCGATTGTATTACACTTCAGCCGGTTGTATTAAACTCTTGCTTAAATCCGGATGTATTATAATTATATCTAAATGATTGTACTAGACGGACCTCGGACCGGACTAGTGACGGACGGATGCATAGTCTAAGTCCGGCCCTATACTAATGTGGATCTGGCTGGATTACCCTAATGACCAGATTCTATCGAATTTTGATCCATCGTGCCGGACGGACATTTTAGTCGTCCGTAGGCTTCGGACCAAATGATGATCCCTATCCTCATTCGACCATATTCAGAATATCGGTACTAAGTTTGGGATTATGTATCTTTGTACAAAGGCATGCATGTGTTGAGATTGATAAAGAGCACTATGCCTAATTGTGTTTTCCTTTTTCATAGATGTGCCATATGCATTGCAAAGAAGCCTGGCCATCTTAAGGGAAATCGGAGCCCTAGCCAAGAATTCAATACGAGGCACCTTTTCTAAGATAGTTATGTTTTTAATATTTTTTATAAATAATTTTCAATTGAACTTTATTTTTCTTGCTTTTGATTTGGAAATTTGTGAATTGTTTTTCTGTTCTTTCCTCACGCTTTTGATACCAACTATCATTTTTTTTAGTCATTTGTATGTATCTAATAATAATAATAATAATAATAATAATAAATATTAGATATATTATTAAAAACAAAAATGTAATCACAACATTCACAACAATATGATCAATTTCCATTTTGACTCTTCAAACAAATAAATTAATAAAAACATATAAAATGAAAAATAGAATCTAAAAATAAAAGCAAAAGCAATGAATATTATTCTTAATATTTTTTGATTTAGCACTCACGGCTTGCTACTTGCACTAAGCTGACTTGTTGATTGGAAGAAAAGGTTGGATATAAAAAAAAAAAATTGTAATGAGATATATATTTTTAACGGTCGGAGTGAGAAAAAGAGAGCATGAGTCCTGAGAGTGGAACCGGCCCAAAAAAAAGTTAAAAAAATAGTTGTGAGTTATAATTTGTCTAATTTTTTTCTTAAACAAAAGTATATTTAATTATTAATTATATATATATATATATATATATATATATATATATATATATATATATATATATATATATATAGGTGTAAAAGCTAAGAGGCTCTTTCCATATTGTAGGGGTTGAGTTGGCCCTGGCAAGAAGCAACCATATGCATATCTGAAAATTTAACTTGGTGCTTTGTATGGTGGAAGCACCATTCATAAACTACAAAGATCAAAAAACAAAAACAAAACAAAACAAAATATATATATATATATATATATATATATATATATATATATATATATGTTGGTTTTGGTTTTGCTTTAGTTTTGTTTTTCTTGCAAAAGCTCAAGTCCCTCTTCCTTTCTTTAGTCCCACATCGGATGCACCAAAGCCCTCTTGTGCATATATATTACTTTCTCTTCTTTGCTCTATTAAGTTGTTGTGTGGGGAACCCCTTGGGCCACACGCGCGCGCCGCCGCCGCCGCCCGGCTCGGCTCGGCTCGGCGCGCGTAACGGGTGCGGGTACGCGCCCACATCTGCGGGCGCCGAATGCCGATCCGATTTCCTCTTCGGGCTGGGACCCTAAAATTCTTTTTGCTCCTCTTCTTTCTTTCATTTATTTTTCTTAAACGTTAGAATTAAATTCTGAACGTTACTTTGTTTCTGAACCATTTTCATGTCCAGATTCATTCGTTTAATTCCTGTGTAACGGCTGAATTAATCGTAAATTAATTCTGACCGTTACACAACTGCATTATATATTCGTCTCTAATTTCTTTGAAAAAATCACATCAGAAAATATTCTTTACGAAACCTCTGTCAACATTCTTTTCGATCTTCATCATCTCCAAGCTCTGGGCGGTCGTTCTCTCCAAGTCGTGTGCGACAACGAGATACCGGTAGTGCGGGGGTTTTACCACTAGGAGCTTCGGGAACGTCTGCACACAGATCCCGAATAAACTCTTAGGGCAGTGCTTCGTGCACGACTTCCCCAGAGGCCGGTAACATTGTTTAATTTTATTTTTGTATTTTGGAATTTTTAAGTAAGTAAAAGACAATATGTATAACAATCTAAGAGTTTATTTTCATTTTGTTAGAATTTCAATACTTGCTGTTGATTTAATAGAGAAGAAAATAAATATATACATACTGTGAGTAAGAGTTGTATTCACAACTTACTGTAATATTCAAATAGTTGATTTGCTCACTGTTTGATATTACTATTGTTAGACTCACTGTTTAAATATTTGTTAGACTCACTGTTTAAATATTTGCTCACTGTTATTTATAATAGTTATTGATAAATCCTCACTGTTGATTTGCTTCTCACTATTTCATAATTAGACTTACTGTTACTTCTAACTAATAGTTACCGTAACAAAAACAAAAAAAAACAAAAACAAAAAAAAAAAATTTGCTTCTCACTATTTGTTAAAATTGATTTATTCTAAATAATTGATACTTACTTACTATTAACCAATAGTTACTTCATATATAAAGAATTGATTTGTTGAAATAGTTACTATTGTTTTCTTCAATTACTTGCTGTTGATTTGTTTTACAAAGAAAAGAAAAAAAAATTTGGCTACTGTTGCTAGTTAAGAGTTCATTGTTATTGTAAGAATATTAATTTGTTCAGTTAGAATTACCTACTGTTACAATTGATAGTTACTGTTAGAAAATAACAAATTTATTTAGTAGAAAGTTGTAACAAATTGATTTTCTACAAATTTGTAACAAGTTGTTTTTACTGTAGCAAGTTGATAGTTACTGTAGCAATTTGACCTAACAATTTTTTATATAGCTACTTCTACCAATTTGTTAATAGTTACTCTAGCATTTTTCTACAAAATTCAAGTTAACAGTCACTGTAGAAATTTGTTTCAATTCCTCAATTGATTTATTTATTTACTTATCAAATTGCTTACTATATTGTCAAATTGCAAATTTGCTTAAAGTGTTTTAAATATTGTTAGTACATTTGATAATTTTGTCAATTGCAATTTTAATCACTTAGTAATTTTGAAAGCATTTTTGGACCAAAAGAAAATAGTTTAGTAAAAAGGAAATTACAAATATAATCTTCAAATCTAAAGTTTCAAAGTAGAGACAAACTCGGGCACAAGCCGAAAGGGTCCTTCTGTCAACCGGGTATAAATAACCCTAAGCGACACGGTATTTAAGAGTCTTCGGACCACCGCTAGCTGGGAACCGGCCCCTACAGCTAACCTGAGTTGATCAAAACTTGAAAATAAAGATTTTAAGATTGTTTAGCAAAGACCACCTAAACTATTATCTTGTAGAAGGCCAAGAAAAACCCAAGTCTAATTTTCCGTATAAACCCAAAAAGAATTTCTTCAAGAAGAAGAAAAACTTTCAGCCTAACCACCACAACCATCATCACCAAACTAAAAACCTAGAACTTCAGTCAGACTCAGTAAGACCAGAAGCGAACATGCTTCACAAAGGTTATTCGAGTTCCTTCAGGTCTGTAAGCTTTCAACCCCTTATTAACCTCTCTTACCATTCTGATGATTGGTGGTTGGATTCTGGAGCCAATGTTCACGTTTCGTTTGATCACTCCTGTTTTTCAAACTATCAGGAATCAAGTGGAGGAGGTGTGACCCTAGGAGATGGCTCAACGGCACAAATAATTGGAAGAGGAAAAGTTAACCTGAAAATGACATCAGAAAAAATCTTAACTCTTCATGATGTTCTTCATGTGCCATCTGTCAGAAGAAACCTAGTTAGTGGATCCCTTCTTGTAGCCTCAGGATACAAAATTGTAATGGAGGCTAATAAAGTAGTTTTTTCTAAGCATGACTCTTTTATAGGGAAAGACTTTGTAAAAGACGGTCTTTTCATTTTAAGTACAATGAATAAAATGTCTGATGGTTCTCTCATTGTCTCTAATATAGAATCTTCAAATGTTTGGCATGACAGACTAGGTCATGTGAACCTAGGTTCTATTAAAAGAATGATGACCTTAGATCTTATTCCCAAGACTCCAATAGATGACAAACACAAATGTAAAATCTGTGTTCAAGCCAAACACACTAGATTACCATTCAAATCTGTAGAAAGGAATTCTGACCTTCTAGAACTTATCCATAGTGATGTATGTGACTCTAATAGAATTTTGACCAGAGGCGGTAGAAAATACTTTGTTACATTTATAGATGATTATTCAAAGTATTGTTATATCTACCTTCTCAAAACCAAAGATGAAGTTCTAGATAGATTTAAGGTATACAAATCTGAAGCTGAGAATCAATTAGAAAGGAAGATTAAGATCCTTAGATCTGATCGTGGTGGAGAATATACCTCAAACGAAATGACTAACTTCTGTGAAGAACATGGAATAATTCATGAGATAACTGCCCCATATTCACCTCAGTCTAACGGAGTTGCTGAACGCAAGAACCGCACTCTGTTAGATATGGTGAATGCCATGCTTCTCAGCTCTGGTGCTCCTGATAACTTGTGGGGAGAAGCCCTTTTAACTGCCTGTTACATTCTTAATAGAATTCCTAGTAAGACAAAAGATAAGACTCCCTATGAACTGTGGAAAGGTAGAGCTCCTAGGATTAATTACCTTAGAGTTTGGGGATGCCTTGCTAAAGTCGGAATTCCCGAACCTAAAAAGAGGAAGATTGGTCCCAAGACTGTAGACGCTGTTTTCATAGGATATGCCTTAGACAGCTATGCCAATAGATTTCTAGTGACTCACTCAGAAGTAAATAAAATCTCTAACAATACTATTATAGAAGCAAGAGATGCAGTTTACTTTGAAAACATATTTCCTTTTAAGGATAGAAGTTCAATCTCTTCCTCCATACCCTCTACTAGTTCTCAAGTCCAAATACCTAGCTCTCAATCTGAACAAGACTTAGAACCAAGACGGAGTAAAAGGAATAGGATTGAGAAAAATTTAGAAGAAGGATTCTTCACATTTTTGATAGAGGGTGATCCCTCAACTTATGAAGAAGCAATGTCATCTCCTGATGCTCCCTTCTGGAAAGAAGCCATTAACAGTGAATACAACTTCATCATGGAGAATAACACTTGGTTTCTAACAGATCTACCTTTAGGCAATAAACCAATAGGCTGTAAGTGGATTTTCAAGAAGAAACTCAGAGCCGATGGTACTATAGAGAAATACAAAGCTAGATTAGTTGCTAAGGGTTTTACCCAGAAGAAAGGGTTAGATTATTTTGATACCTACTCTCTTGTAGCTAGGATCACATCCATTAGAACTCTCTTGGCCTTAGCATCCATTCATGATATGCTAATCCATCAAATGGATGTAAAGACAGCATTCTTGAATGAAGATCTAGAGGAAGAACTTTATATGGACCAACCTGAAGGTTTCATTGCTAAAGGTCAAGAAAAGAAAGTCTGCAGACTAGTAAAATCCCTCTATGGCTTGAAACAAGCTCCCAAACAATGGTACAACAAATTTGACAAAGTAATTTGTGAATATGGTTTCTTGTCAAATGAGTATGACAAATGTATATACTCTAAAGGTACATGTAAAAGTTATGTCATTTTATGCTTGTATGTAGATGACATTCTTATCCTAGGTTCATCACTGGAATTGATAAATACTACGAAGAACTATTTATCTAGCCAGTTTGATATGAAAGACCTAGGAGAAGCCAACTTAATTTTGGGAATGCAAGTGACCAAAAGCAAAGAGGGTTATACTCTATCTTTAGCACATTCAATTGAAAAAATGCTAAAAAGATTTGAGTTATTTGATAAGAAACCTGTCCTTACTCCTTATGACAGCAGTATTGTACTGAAAAAGAATGAAGGATCACCTTTGAAACAACATAAATATTCCCAGATGATAGGCTCCCTTATGTATATAAGAAACAGGACAAGACCTGATATTGCATTTGCTATTGGGAGACTAAGCAGATATACCAGTAACCCAAATCAGTCACATTGGACTGCCTTGGATAGGGTATTTAGATATCTCAAGGGCACCCTAGACTACAAACTTCATTTTACTAGGCACCCTGATATCATAGAAGGTTATTCAGATGCAAACTGGGTAACCGACTCACATGATATAAAATCTACTACTGGATATGTATTTACTCTAGGAGGAGCTGCAATCTCCTGGGGCTCTTGTAAGCAGACTATCATAGCTAGGAGCACAATGGACTCCGAAATGATAGCTTTAGATACAACTTGCACAGAAGCTGAATGGCTTAAAAATCTTATTATGCATATACCTGTTTCTCTTAGTCCTGTTCCTGCAATTTCTATAAATTATGATAATAAATCTGTTATTGATCTACTAAAGCATGATTCTGTGAATGCTAAGATGAACAGGCACCTGCAGCTGCGCTTCAAGTCAATAAAAAGCCTACTAGTCAAATATGTGGTTCTTGATTATATAAAGTCAGAAAAGAACCTTGCAGATCACTTGACGAAGGGTCTGTCTAGGACTTTGATCCTAGAATCATCGAGGGGGATGGGGTTAAGCCCATAAGTTAGTCACCAGCAGTGGCAACCCAACCGAGTCTGACTGGAGATCCCAAGAAGCCGGTTCAATGGGTAGAAACAAGCTGAACTTAGGTGACTTTATGGAACACTGACTCGAGATTAAAAGTCTCATTAAAATAAAGCCCAAGCGGCTGTACATGTGTACAATGACTCCCCATCCCTATGGTGACAGTGTTCCTGTGTGATATGGTTAGGATGAGGTTAAACTCTTAATAGGTCCAAGCTGTAATGCTAGGTTGATTCATATCACCAACCATCAAGGACTTACCTATATGAGAGGTCGTGAAGGCCGCGACTATGGGACAGGGCGATCCCAGACAACTCTCATGAATGTGGAAAGTGCGCATGGCCATTTAAAAGCGCCACCCGATAGACCAAGGACCTCTAGCGTACTATGTGTGCTATTTTCTAAATCTGGTTCAAGAAGTCTGATTCAAGGCATAGTCCATCAAGTACTTCTTCAGATTAAGACAATAATCACTACGTGAGATTCAAGGCTGTAGTCCATCTCATCTATGCATAGTATTTTACTGCCCAGATGCGCTCTCTCTCTCTCTCTCTCTCTCTCTCTATTTTACTTCACTCTTATCTCTGTTTCGGAACTTGACCTTTTGGGGGGGGGGATTGTTGGTTTTGGTTTTGCTTTAGTTTTGTTTTTCTTGCAAAAGCTCAAGTCCCTCTTCCTTTCTTTAGTCCCACATCGGATGCACCAAAGCCCTCTTGTGCATATATATTACTTTCTCTTCTTTGCTCTATTAAGTTGTTGTGTGGGGAACCCCTTGGGCCACACGCGCGCGCCGCCGCCGCCGCCCGGCCCGGCTCGGCTCGGTTCGGTTCGGTTCGGCGCGCGTAACGGGTGCGGGTACGCGCCCACATCTGCGGGCGCCGAATGCCGATCCGATTTCCTCTTCGGATTCGGGCTGGGACCCTAAAATTCTTTTTGCTCCTCTTCTTTCTTTCATTTATTTTTCTTAAACGTTAGAATTAAATTCTGAACGTTACTTTGTTTCTGAACCATTTTCATGTCCAGATTCATTCGTTTAATTCCTGTGTAACGGCTGAATTAATCGTAAATTAATTCTGACCGTTACACAACTGCATTATATATTCGTCCCTAATTTCTTTGAAAAAATCACATCAGAAAATATTCTTTTCGAAACCTCTGTCAACATTCTTTTCGATCTTCATCATCTCCAAGCTCTGGGCAGAGCTAAGTTCTGGTCGTTCTCTCCAAGTCGTGTGCGACAACGAGATACCGGTAGTGCGGGGGTTTTACCACTAGGAGCTTCGGGAACGTCTGCACACAGATCCCGAATAAACTCTTAGGGCAGTGCTTCGTCCACGACTTCCCCAGAGGCCGGTAACATTGTTTAATTTTATTTTTGTATTCTGGAATTTTTAAGTAAGTAAAAGACAATATGTATAACAATCTAAGAGTTTATTTTTATTTTGTTAGAATTTCAATACTTGCTGTTGATTTAATAGAGAAGAAAATAAATATATACATACTGTGAGTAAGAGTTGTATTCACAACTTACTGTAATATTCAAATAGTTGATTTGCTCACTGTTTGATATTACTATTGTTAGACTCACTGTTTAAATATTTGTTAGACTCACTGTTTAAATATTTGCTCACTGTTATTTATAATAGTTATTGATAAATCCTCACTGTTGATTTGCTTCTCACTATTTCATAATTAGACTTACTGTTACTTCTAACTAATAGTTACCGTAACAAAAACAAAAAAAAACAAAAACAAAAAAAAAAAATTTGCTTCTCACTATTTGTTAAAATTGATTTATTCTAAATAATTGATACTTACTTACTATTAACCAATAGTTACTTCATATATAAAGAATTGATTTGTTGAAATAGTTACTATTGTTTTCTTCAATTACTTGCTGTTGATTTGTTTTACAAAGAAAAAAAAAAAATTTGGCTACTGTTGCTAGTTAAGAGTTCATTGTTATTGTAAGAATATTAATTTGTTCAGTTAGAATTACCTACTGTTACAATTGATAGTTACTGTTAGAAAATAACAAATTTATTTAGTAGAAAGTTGTAACAAATTGTTTTTCTACAAATTTGTAACAAGTTGTTTTTACTGTAGCAAGTTGATAGTTACTGTAGCAATTTGACCTAACAATTTTTTATATAGCTACTTCTACCAATTTGTTAATAGTTACTCTAGCATTTTTCTACAAAATTCAAGTTAACAGTCACTGTAGAAATTTGTTTCAATTCCTCAATTGATTTATTTATTTACTTATCAAATTGCTTACTATATTGTCAAATTGCAAATTTGCTTAAAGTGTTTTAAATATTGTTAGTACATTTGATAATTTTGTCAATTGCAATTTTAATCACTTAGTAATTTTGAAAGCATTTTTGGACCAAAAGAAAATAGTTTAGTAAAAAGGAAATTGCAAATATAATCTTCAAATCTAAAGTTTCAAAGTAGAGACAAACTCGGGCACAAGCCGAAAGGGTCCTTCTGTCAACCGGGTGTAAATAACCCTAAGCGACACGGTATTTAAGAGTCTTCGGACCACCGCTAGCTGGGAACCGGCCCCTACAGCTAATCTGAGTTGATCAACACTTGAAAAACTAAAGATTTTAAGATTGTTTAGCAAAGACCACCTAAACTATTATCTTGTAGAAGGCCAAGAAAAACCCAAGTCTAATTTTCCGTATAAACCCAAAAAGAATTTCTTCAAGAAGAAGAAAAACTTTCAGCCTAACCACCACAACCATCATCACCAAACTAAAAACCTAGAACTTCAGTCAGACTCAGTAAGACCAGAAGCGAACATGCTTCACAAAGGTTATTCGAGTTCCTTCAGGTCTGTAAGCTTTCAACCCCTTATTAACCTCTCTTACCATTCTGATGATTGGTGGTTGGATTCTGGAGCCAATGTTCACGTTTCGTTTGATCACTCCTATTTTTCAAACTATCAGGAATCAAGTGGAGGAGGTGTGACCCTAGGAGATGGCTCAACGGCACAAATAATTGGAAGAGGAAAAGTTAACCTGAAAATGACATCAGGAAAAATCTTAACTCTTCATGATGTTCTTCATGTGCCGTCTGTCAGGAGAAACCTAGTTAGTGGATCCCTTCTTGTAGTCTCAGGATACAAAATTGTAATGGAGGCTAATAAAGTAGTTTTTTCTAAGCATGACTCTTTTATAGGGAAAGGCTTTGTAAAAGACGGTCTTTTCATTTTAAGTACAATGAATAAAATGTCTGATGGTTCTCTCATTGTCTCTAATATAGAATCTTCAAATGTTTGGCATGGCAGACTAGGTCATGTGAACCTAGGTTCTATTAAAAGAATGATGACCTTAGATCTTATTCCCAAGACTCCAATAGATGACAAACACAAATATAAAATCTGTGTTCAAGCCAAACACACTAGATTACCATTCAAATCTGTAGAAAGGAATTCTGACCTTCTAGAACTTATCCATAGTGATGTATGTGACTCTAATAGGATTTTGACCAGAGGCGGTAGAAAATACTTTGTTACATTTATAGATGATTATTCAAAGTATTGTTATATCTACCTTCTCAAAACCAAAGATGAAGTTCTAGATAGATTTAAGGTATACAAATCTGAAGCTGAGAATCAATTAGAAAGGAAGATTAAGATCCTTAGATCTGATCGTGGTGGAGAATATACCTCAAACGAAATGACTAACTTCTGTGAAGAACATGGAATAATTTATGAGGTAACTGCTCCATATTCACCTCAGTCTAACGGAGTTGCTGAACGCAAGAACCGCACTCTGTTAGATATGGTGAATGCCATGCTTCTCAGCTCTGGTGCTCCTGATAACTTGTGGGGAGAAGCCCTTTTAACTGCCTGTTACATTCTTAATAGAATTCCTAGTAAGACAAAAGATAAGACTCCCTATGAACTGTGGAAAGGTAGAGCTCCTAGGATTAATTACCTTAGAGTTTGGGGATGCCTTGCTAAAGTCAGAATTCCCGAACCTAAAAAGAGGAAGATTGGTCCCAAGACTGTAGACGCTGTTTTCATATGATATGCCTTTGACAGCTATGCCAATATATTTCTAGTGACTCACTCAGAAGTAAATGAAATCTCTAACAATACTATTATAGAAGCAAGAGATGCAGTTTACTTTGAAAACATATTTCCTTTTAAGGATAGAAGTTCAATCTCTTCCTCCATACCCTCTACTAGTTCTCAAGTCCAAATACCTAGCTCTCAATCTGAACAAGACTTAGAACCAAGACGGAGTAAAAGGAATAGGATTGAGAAAAATTTAGGAGAATGATTCTTCACATTTTTGATAGAGGGTGATCCCTCAACTTATGAAGAAGCAATGTCATCTCCTGATGCTCCCTTCTGGAAAGAAGCCATTAACAGTGAATACAACTCCATCATGGAGAATAACACTTGGTTTCTAACAGATCTACCTTTAGGCAATAAACCAATAGGCTGTAAGTGGATTTTCAAGAAGAAACTCAGAGCCGATGGTACTATAGAGAAATACAAAGCTAGATTAGTTGCTAAGGGTTTTACCCAGAAGAAAGGGTTAGATTATTTTGATACCTACTCTCTTGTAGCTAGGATCACATCCATTAGAACTCTCTTGGCCTTAGCATCCATTCATGATATGCTAATCCATCAAATAGATGTAAAGACAGCATTCTTGAATGGAGATCTAGAGGAAGAACTTTATATGGACCAACCTGAAGGTTTCATTGCTAAAGGTCAAGAAAAGAAAGTCTGCAGACTAGTAAAATCCCTCTATGGCTTGAAACAAGCTCCCAAACAATGGCACAACAAATTTGACAAAGTAATTTGTGAATATGGTTTCTTGTCAAATGAGTATGACAAATGTATATACTCTAAAGGTACATGTAAAAGTTGTGTCATTTTATGCTTGTATGTAGATGACATTCTTATCCTAGGTTCATCACTGGAATTGATAAATACTACGAAGAACTATTTATCTAGCCAGTTTGATATGAAAGACCTAGGAGAAGCCAACTTAATTTTGGGAATGCAAGTGACCAAAAGCAAAGAGGGTTATACTCTATCTTTAGCACATTCAATTGAAAAAATGCTAAAAAGATTTGAGTTATTTGATAAGAAACCTGTCCTTACTCCTTATGACAGCAGTATTGTACTGAAAAAGAATGAAGGATCACATTTGAAACAACATAAATATTCCCAGATGATAGGCTCCCTTATGTATATAACAAACAGGACAAGACCTGATATTGCATTTGCTATTGGGAGACTAAGCAGATATACCAGTAACCCAAATCAGTCACATTGGACTGCCTTGGATAGGGTATTTAGATATCTCAAGGGCACTCTAGACTACAAACTTTATTTTACTAGGCACCCTGATATCATAGAAGGTTATTCAGATGCAAACTGGATAACCGACTCACATGATATAAAATCTACTACTGGATATGTATTTACTCTAGGAGGAGCTGCAATCTCCTGGGGCTCTTGTAAGCAGACTATCATAGCTAGGAGCACAATGAACTCCGAAATGATAGCTTTAGATACAACTTGCACAGAAGCTGAATGGCTTAAAAATCTTATTATGCATATACCTGTTTCTCTTAGTCCTGTTCCTGCAATTTCTATAAATTGTGATAATAAATCTGTTATTGATCTACTAAAGCATGATTCTGTGAATGCTAAGATGAACAGGCACCTGCTCCTGCGCTTCAAGTCAATAAAAAGCCTACTAGGCAAATATGTGGTTCTTGATTATATAAAGTCAGAAAAGAACCTTGCAGATCACTTGACGAAGGGTCCGTCTAGGACTTTGATCCTAGAATCATCGAGGGGGATGGGGTTAAGCCCATAAGTTAGTCACCAGCAGTGGCAACCCAACCGAGTCTGACTGGAGATCCCAAGAAGCCGGTTCAATGGGTAGAAACAAGCTGAACTTAGGTGACTTTATGGAACACTGACTCGAGATTAAAAGTCTCATTAAAATAAAGCCCAAGCGGCTGTACATGTGTACAATGACTCCCCATCCCTATGGTGACAGTGTTCCTGTGTGATATGGTTAGGATGAGGTTAAACTCTTAATAGGTCCAAGCTGTAATGCTAGGTTGATTCATATCACCAACCATCAAGGACTTACCTATATGAGAGGTCGTGAAGGCCGCGACTATGGGACAGGGCGATCCCAGACAACTCTCATGAATGTGGAAAGTGCGCATGGCCATTTAAAAGCGCCACCCGATAGACCAAGGACCTCTAGCGTACTATGTGTGCTATTTTCTAAATCTGGTTCAAGAAGTCTGATTCAAGGCATAGTCCATCAAGTACTTCTTCAGATTAAGACAATAATCACTACGTGAGATTCAAGGCTGTAGTCCATCTCATCTATGCATAGTATTTTACTGCCCAGATGCTCTCTCTCTCTCTCTCTCTATTTTACTTCACTCTTATCTCTGTTTCGGAACTTGACCTTTTGGGGGGGGATTGTTGGTTTTGGTTTTGCTTTAGTTTTGTTTTTCTTGCAAAAGCTCAAGTCCCTCTTCCTTTCTTTAGTCCCACATCGGATGCACCAAAGCCCTCTTGTGCATATATATTACTTTCTCTTCTTTGCTCTATTAAGTTGTTGTGTGGGGAACCCCTTGGGCCACACGCGCGCGCCGCCGCCGCCGCCCGGCCCGGCTCGGCTCGGTTCGGTTCGGTTCGGCGCGCGTAACGGGTGCGGGTACGCGCCCACATCTGCGGGCGCCGAATGCCGATCCGATTTCCTCTTCGGATTCGGGCTGGGACCCTAAAATTCTTTTTGCTCCTCTTCTTTCTTTCATTTATTTTTCTTAAACGTTAGAATTAAATTCTGAACGTTACTTTGTTTCTGAACCATTTTCATGTCCAGATTCATTCGTTTAATTCCTGTATAACGGCTGAATTAATCGTAAATTAATTCTGACCGTTACACAACTGCATTATATATTCGTCCCTAATTTCTTTGAAAAAATCACATCAGAAAATATTCTTTACGAAACCTCTGTCAACATTCTTTTCGATCTTCATCATCTCCAAGCTCTGGGCAGAGCTAAGTTCTGGTCGTTCTCTCCAAGTCGTGTGCGACAACGAGATACCGGTAGTGCGGGGGTTTTACCACTAGGAGCTTCGGGAACGTCTGCACACAGATCCCGAATAAACTCTTAGTGCAGTGCTTCGTGCACGACTTCCCCAGAGGCCGGTAACATTGTTTAATTTTATTTTTGTATTCTGGAATTTTTAAGTAAGTAAAAGACAATATGTATAACAATATATATATTACATAAACTGCAGGGTGTTATTCTTTGAGCATCCAAGTTTGTTTTAATACCTGAATCATATCCTATATTAATGTGCAAAATACATTATAACTTGCTACTAGTTCGAAAGTGATGTAACCTATTTTACACACCAGGAAAAGTTGGAATAATTTATTTATTTTTAAATCCTCTACAAAAGATTATAGGAATTTGATAAACTTGGACCCCAAGTTAATTGAATACGATTTGCTAAATTTAAGTTAATTCATCATAAGTCCAAAGATTAGGTCATTTATGAAGGCACTACAAAATGACTCGGAGCTAGTTCAGTTACAAAGAATTTTTACTCACACTAGTCCAAATTTTACTAGGACTGTCCACCTCTCCTCTTCCCTCCTCCCGCTCCTCCCCCGCCCCCACCCACCTCCGACCTCCGCGTCCGTGCCCTAACCATCGGACGCGCGCGAGCACAGCCGCCGCAACTACTCTTGCCGCCGCCGCTTCTGCTACTCGAGGAGGAGGAGCAGGAAGATGACGAGGAGGAGGGAGAAGGAGGCGGAGCTGCTCGAGGAGGAAGAGGAGGAGGAAGACGACAATGAGGAGGGAGTAGGAGACGGAGTTACTAGAGGAGGAGGAAGACGGTCGTCGCTGCTCTTGCCTCCTCCGCCTCCTCCTCCTCCTCCTCCTCATCCCTCTCCGCCTCCCTCCGCCTCCTCCTCCTCCTTTGTCTCGCCTCGCGCAGACACCGTCCTCCTCCGGACAAGGACTGTCAAAATTTTAACAGTCCTAAAGAATCAGCATATTTTCTTTAGGACTATCAAAATTTTGAAAGTTCTTCTAATTGGACGATTCTAGTCCTTTTTGTAATACCTTTATCAAGCGCCAAAGATTAAGGCAAGAGTTCTCAAAATTTGAATGCGAGAAAAAAATAATAATAATAATAATAATGATGTACACGTATATTGGATAACAAATTTAAACAATAAGTTATAAATTTGGCGATGCATAATATAATTTCCCTAAATATTGATTATTCATCGTGTTAGAAAATGTTCAAGGAGCAATATGATCTAAATAACTAAAACGAGGTGACACCTGCAATAAATAAATAAGTATAAAAATCAAATAGCTAATAAAAATCCAGACATTTATGAGTAACTAGAAGAATGTAGAAGATAGTATGCGTAATGCAAAAAAGTAAATATGAAATAATAAAAATTAGGTGTTATATAATATGTAATGAGTAACATAGATCAGGTGTGTTATGTAACTATGCTATAAAACAAAAAGAGAGAATCCATGTGATATAAGTTAAAAATTTAATATTGAGAGTGGGATTTGAACCCACGCCCTTTCGGACCAGAACCTTAATCTGGCGCCTTAGACCAACTCGGCCATCTCAACATTTGCTCAATGGTCGAACAAAATTATTTATGAATAAATAAATTTTAGATAACTAGCATATGTTATCACTATTTTGCAACCTAATCATTCTTCTAAAATGTGTGCTAAATTTGGTGAAATTTACAAGATGTGTAATGAAATCTATAGGCCTGGAACAACCCAATTAGAACACAGCTACCATATCTCAGTCTCAGGAAAGGATAAAAGTCATTTTGTTCTACATCAAAACCTCTATTTGTATTATGCATAGACAAAAAGAAAACAGACACTAACCCCTCTGAGCCAAAGCTTACAAGGAGCCGAGGCAGCTGATTAGAGATGCACAACAAAAAATCATCGACCCCCGAGAATAATAACTTGCTACGAGACCAACAAGAAATCAGTGGTACATGGTCACGTCCCAATCTCCCGTAAGCTCGATCGTCTCCGCTAAACATGAATCACCACGTTGCAGCGCTCCCGCAGGACAATCGTTCTCATCGGAACGTGATACCGTACGAACCTGGAGTTGCACTCGCACAAGACGATGTTGTCAAACATCAAAGTTATCATCGAAACGACCAAGTTGCAACGAAAGTCAAGTATTGTGTGCCCTGGACAAGTTTCAACTTTTTATTTATGAAAAAAAATAGAAACCCTCACACTTTAACAAAAAATAACAAAAGATAATTTCATCTGGTAATGGTTATCCGTCGTCTCAATCATCTCATGATTTTGACCCGACGGAGTAGACAAATCTCCTTGAGACATCCTTTCCCTGTCTTGAAGTACAAGAACCCTAAAAGACCCAAATCTCTTGGAAACGGTAGAATCTCCTTGAATCCTATATAAGAGCACACTTACTCAATTCCTTTTAACTTCCTATTTATGGAAGTTTAGGAACCCTAACTTAAGCCTTTGGTTAGCCACCAACATCAATCTGGACCGGCAAACCTACCAAAAAGTCCTGATCTCAAAACAGCTTATGCTGAAGCCTGAAATCCACCGGTTTTCCAGTTGAAAAATACCACTCACCCACCAGATACCCAACCAAATTTTCGGCCGACGAGTTTGCCAGATTCTGACAGCCCTCCGGCCATCGATGCCCACAAACTCCAACATCGAATAGAAACTTGGACATGGTGCAAAAACTGAAGATAATACTCATACAAGTGTAGGCTAGAGTGCATCTACGACAAATAAATGCACCAGTATTAGTAGGAGAAATTGGATCTTAGTATTAGGAGGTGATAGACCAAAGAATCTGGACTCTGGCCGGAAATTTGGATTTGATATTTGCTAGTGTAGTAGGAGTGAAGTGGTAGCATGATATGGAAAAAAAAACAGTTGATACCTTTTATGATATTGCAGAAGACACAACGAGCAGTGATCTACCCAGATAAAATGGTTCCGAGTCCTACATAAGCTGAAAGCCATTCAACTCATTGGCTAATTTAAGTTGATAATTTATCCATACCAGGAACATTGGAAGCAAGAAAAACCAACAAGTGTTCAATCCTGAAAGTTTCGTTCAGGCATTACAAAACCAAATTCAAACAATCCCTATAAAAGGCCTTAACAAGTTACAACACAATTATTCACTGGAATTTTCATAAAAAGGCTTTTATATACATAAACACGTAGAACGTAGAACATTTATGTTATGAGTGTGTATGAACTATGAAGTTGATTCTCTATTTCAATGTTTGTGATGGCTCTGGGAAATTTCAACTTCAATCTTGCCTGAATAATTTAGGAACTGTAAGTGGCATCTCTGATGCGCTGAACCGGAGCACGAAGTGATGCGAGGTACTGGGCATTTGCCTTGTCTAAGCCGTCAAATAGGTAACCATAAGGTGGCAGTTTGATGTACCTCCCTGAACCAGAAGCAACATTGAGTTTACCTTCTTGCCATACAATTCTTCCTCCCGATATCGTCACTTCTACTTTCCCCTGTTAACAACAATACAGCAGTAAATCAGCCTGTTAACGGATATACACAATAAATCAGCACCACAAACGAAAGCGAACAGGTGAATTTAACAAGTGAAGGAAAAGGATTGGAAAAAAAAAAAAAAGCTTTGGCAGTAAGCATAACCAGTAAATTCAACAAGTGAAGGATCAGCATTAGGGAGAAAAGTCTAGAAAATAGAAAAGTAGGACGAACGGACACTCCAAAAATCGGTGGTGTTGTGTCGCATACATGTATTGAACAGGACACAACCTAGAAAATACACTAGGACAAACCGAAATGTGTCATGTCTTCGATTTGTCCGTGTTGGGTTGGTTCGGGTCATGTTGCATTCGTGTCTGTGCAATATAGTTATAAACACATGCAGGTTATAATAAGTCCTGAGCTCAAAGATTGGAAACATAGGAAGAGAGTCAAAAATGCAAATATTGCTATAACCTACTTCAGAGAGTAAGGAAAGTAAACAGATGTGGATAGTAACAACTCAAAAACATATTGACAATTAAGCAGAAAACTGATAACTGATAACTGGAGGCAATAAACATTCCATTGCAATGTTCTAATCCAGGACAAAAGAAATGTGATCCTCTGATACCATGTCAACATAGACTTTGATCCAAAAACTTGAATTTTCAGGCAGGAACCTAAACAATGACAACTCGAAATCACATCACCGACCAAATAGCAAATAAAAAGATAATGCTTACCTTCCCTGTTCTACCTTCATACACATTTGTATCGGATCTTGAATTATGGGAGGTAGCAGTAATTTTGAAGCTTGCATTAGGGTTCAATATAATTAGATCCGCATCAGATCCTTCTAATATTGCTCCTTTTCTAGGGTAGATGTTGAATATCCTTGCGCTGCAAATAAACATGATCCAACAGTATGACCACATTCTATTATGCATATTCATAAATTTTGAATGATATTGGAATTTAAATTTAACTTGGAAATGCACTACACATGAAGTTAATCTTAATAGCTAAAGTCATTAAATCATTTTTTTTTAAAGTAGCATTTCTCGTGATCAAATTTGTTATCATACCATTCTGTGCTGGTTATTCGCACATAATCAGTGACCGATATTTGACCAGATTCCTGCATCCACATATATATAACTAAGAAGAGAGTATGGTCTTTGACATTTAACTCAAAAAACTTTGACCAATAGATGAAAATAGAAGGGATCAACAGCTGCATATACGAACTTGAGTGAAACCAGTTCTCTATCTGTTTAACTTACCACCATGGTGTCCCAAATTAGGTGCATCCTTTCCTCTATACCTGCATGACGGTTGTAAAGATAAACATTAATTATTTAATACTTGGAATTAACTACTGCAGTCACAAATAATTTAGCATACCATTGACACCATTTGGAATTTTCCGGAAGTCATCAAGTCCAAGAGCCTTTTGTGTGGAGTTGAATGTGCAATGATCGGTTCCAACAAGCTACACAGACCACAGTTATCATTTACTAGTACTTAAACATGTACAATGCTTGGAACTTGTCAAAACCTATAGCTTTCATATCAAAAGGTGAGAACCAATGAAAAAATTGATATTATTATAGTTAGTAGAGAATGAGGGAACTAAAGGATCAAACTTCAAATTTTCTGCACATTTCCTTGTAGAAGGAAGTTTCAGAAATTTCTCTTCAAATCACTTTTAGAAGTTGGGAAAAAGTAAAATTAACGGCTTCATCATCGTCATCATCCAAGCCTTCTCCCAATAAAATGGGGTCGGCTATGGAACATACGAAAGGTCCGTACAAAGATTTGACAAAGTTTTATAACTAGTTGTCGCATTGACGTCAACCCTGTATGTTGATGCCAAACTCCTAGCTATGAGCATGAGAGGGCCATGCCATAAAACCTAGGTGGCTAATTGACAGGTAGGTAGACCTATTTTTTGGGTTGCAGTTTAAGCTCATGCAACCCACGAGAGTTCTCCTAGACTATAAATAGTCTAAACGAAAAGGTAAGATGATACAATTTGCTATAGGGAATTGCATTCATCTTCCTGACACATTACACCAAAGAGTGAAGGAATGACTTTAACATCATGACCATTTCAAAACCTTAGCACTTATGATACTGATATTTTACAGTAAAATAAATGGATATATTTTTTTAAGAGCATTGCTTTGCCCTTAGGGTCAAGTTGGTACTTCCAAGCCTGAAGCCTAAATACTCTACCTGCAAAATTCCTGTTGAAAGTGCAGCTTGAAGGGCTTTGCCATGTCCTGCTTTCCTGATTGGAGGACTCATGACATACCTAGATAGACAAAAAATGAATCCATAAGAAGCAGAGCAGCCTTAAATTATAACTGATGAAGAAAGGAAGAAAAGGATATCTGGTTCTTGCTTTGCAGCAATTTTGAAGTCAGAGTTCCAAAGCCATGAATCATCAAGGATTAGACCAGACACTACAGGTTCTCCAACGACCCTCTGACCTGCAATCATAAATTTATATTTAGTTCTGTTAAGAAAGGAAAAAGATGCGTGTAGTTCAAAATCATCAAAGTAAATAAGATATCAATACTTTGAAATGTGCTAATACAGCCAGAAGATAGTGTAAAGCAAGAACTTACAAAGAAAAATGATCAACCCGTCATATGAGATGTAAAGTTAAGAACCGTATGTTTTTCATTTATTTCAGGCAACAATTCTCTTTCTATATATATATATATTAAAATAGTACTATCTAGTAGAAGAAAAGAGAACTGAACTGTTCTCCCCTCTGTTAGGTGTAACATATAACTCTATGTCAATTGCCTGTGCATTAGTTTCTTCAAAGTGAATAGTCTAAACTTGAAGTACTGTGTCTTGCACTATTCAAGTTATCATAATAAGCAGTCACCCTCCTTCCTTTGCAAACATGCTGTTCATTGTAATATGGAACAATTTTCAAGCTCTAGTAAGTTATAGCAATATTGTTCTGTTCAACAAGCTCAAATTAAGGGATAACAGAATGCAGCTTCAGTAGGTATTTAGTTACTTAGCTCTTTCCATGCTTTTACTACCCACCCAATCAACTAGTTCTATAACAAATTCAGATTCATGATTCAGGTTACATCTTCCTAATGTACTAAAGCATCCATGTTATTTGGGATATCATTCTCAGCTGCTATCATGGCCGTAAACTTCAAAATAAAATCCACAATTAATTAAATTGCCACCATCAAGTAGCAGGTAAGACGAGTAATACCATTTCTTCGCTTTGTTAGGTGTAACACAACTCTTATGTGAATGGCATATGCATTAGTTTCTTCATAGTGAATACTCAAGTACTGTGTCCTGCATTATTCAAATTATTGCTAGAGTACGTAATCTCCCACCTTCCTTTGCAAACATGTTCCTGTAGTGCTGAACAATATTAAAGCCCTTGCTGTCGTTCACTAAACTCAGATTAGAGATAATAGGATGCAACATCAGAAGGTACAACTGTATAACTCTATTTCATGCTTAGAGTTTCTTCCTTTTCATGTTATTTTTGTTAATTTCAGTTAAACTTTGAGTTTGATTAACCATTTTGTTCCAAATAGTTCATTTCCCCCATGTCAATCCATCCTACCTTAAGGCAATTCTAAGACTAGGACCCTGGGATTTGAAAGACAAGAGAAGAGAGAAAGAAGACATGTAGAGGTAAACTTACTAGCCAAATACAAATTGACAGCATCAAGATGAAAAGTAGGATAATAAAATATAACAAAAACAACAGTAATGACCTGACTTTTTGGCTCTGGCAATTTCCTCCATGGCATCAATGCTCATCACGTGAACCACGTATAAAGGTGTATTGACAAAACTAGCTAAACGGATAGCCCGAGCAGTAGCTTCTCCTTCCAGCTGTATTAACATATTCATAGATTACAAACACAGCAACCACGGTCACAAACTCTACATATCAATAGGAAAGAGTCTCATCTTAAGGGATATATATATATATATATATATATATATATATATATATATATACTTTAGATTATTTATATATATAGCCAGGTCATATCCATCATGCTCTCCCTGGCCTAGGCTCACATCTGGTTGTCTGCATGACATCCTTGAATTTTGCATTTGAGGCATCCTTCTTTGATCCATCGCTCGGGCTGATCTTCACTGCACTCCGCACTCATGCTTATTGTCAGCTCCTCGATCCTTTACCCAGGTAAACTGCTTCTCCAGGTCCAGCTCTAAATAAGCCACTACCTGAGTATCTTGGTTCACCCCCTTCAATATTTAAGCATATAGGATGCTCAGGGGAATTTGAACCTCCAACCTAGTTTCCCTGGTCTTTTTGTATTCAAGAGCCAACAATTTGTCCCAATACTGGTTGAATCACACACACACACACATATAATGTAGAAGCTACAATTATTGACATACATATGTCCATAAGTTACATAGTAAGCATGAGTATTTTTGATATTATCATGTAATGAACTATTTTGCAATTTACACAAATGTTACATGCTAACAAAAGATGAAATTTAACAGGTACATATTATTCGTAGGTCTTTAATGAATATTTAAATTTTCTATAATATTTCCAGCCTCTACCTTTAGTATCAGCAAGCAACATCTGATAAGAAAGAAAAACTTGCAGTTTTTAATTTCTACTAGGCAGAAGCATCAATTTTACACTAACACTTGGAGAATCTCAAGCAGTTTACCAAATTGAGGGATGACTGTAAATCTGAAATGGTGAAAATAAACTTTGTAATGATAAAGTATGAAAAGGTACTATCAATAACAAGTAGAAAATGATTTTGAGCATTACCACTGGAGGCCTAGAAAGTGCATGGCCCTCTGGACCAGTGATCCCAAGATCCATCATATTTTGTTGTCCTTTAGCAACGCCATCACCATTTTCTGCATGAACCATAGCCAATGCACCAAGAGACTTGCACCTTTCAAAGCCTTCCAGTAAGAGATCATCATTGATCATTAATGATCCTTTGTATGCCATGAAAAACTTAAAAGAGTTGATCCCTAAAATCATTTGCATTAAACATTAGCGAGGAATTTTATTATTTGTTGGAAGGGGCACATCATGCTTGCACAGTTAGTACTAGCAAAAGAGTAATCTATTTTCAAGAAGAAAAATATGAACTAACCGTTCTCTTTAACCATGATGTCCATCTCCTTTGAAACTGTTTCATCCCATTTTGTAATGGCCATATGAAAGCCATAATCCATTATAGATTTCTTTGCTTTTTCCACATACACATCAAATCCTGCAGACAAACTTCCATCAACTGGTATTACAAAATCAATGTGCATCGTTGTTCCCCCAGCTAACGCAGCTGCTTGACCAGTGAAATAATTATCTATCGTCTGAGTCCCCATAAAGTCCATCTCCAGGTGAGTGTGAGGGTCAATACCACCTGTCACAATTACACATCAATAACCCTATAATTTAGCTTCACCTGATAATCTACATTACATCTGGAAACAGAAGGAAAAAAAGTGTGATTCATGTCTACCAAAGCTTTATAGCATCACCTGGCATAACATACTTCCCTGTGGCATCAAGTATTGTCACATCATCACTAACCTGCTGTGATTTGTGGTATCAGATCACAGTTAACAATACAAAACCAAGTATGCAGGTGATCTCAACAGTTATTTTTACTAAGTGAATTTTGCAAAGATCTTACTCAAAAAAATATTGGGCTGCAAAGGAGAGACAAAGTTAGGGGTCTAAACAAATATAAATAATCTGATCCTCATTCAAGTTTGTATATGTACGTGAAGAAATATTAGTCTGTTTAATATATGGACACCAATAAATTTAGTTGCAAATAGTGTTGGAACATCTAAGCCTACCCAAAAAAATTGGTATAAAGGGTTGGTTGTTGTTGAAGCATTGGAAGATAAACTTCCAAAATAATTGGTGAAACTTAGCTTCCATCTAATCTTTTTGTCCTAATTAGTGATATCCTATCCGCTATGTGGACACTGACTTCACTATTTGATCCGAAGATCATGTTCATATTCGAATACCTATATCTACTTTATATCTGCACATATATACTCTTAGAAGTCATTGTTCTGTGGACTACCGTAATAAGGTACAAAAGTTATATTAGTACAACACATTTTCAGAAATAACTAAGCATGTAACCTATGAAGCATAGACACTACAAAAGTGATATTGTGTCCCTTCCATGTCGTACATGTATCGGAGACTACGCGGACAAGCCAAAACACTCATAATTATCACCATCCAAGTGTTCTCCCATCAGAATCGGGTCAGGTATGGAGTACGATAAAGTTCCACAAAAGAATTGACAGTCTTTATGACTAGTTCGATCTTACGCCAATCCGCTCTACCAAATCCTAGCCAACGTTAGGGACGAAACTACCCTAGGACAAGAGGGGCCATCAGATGAGAGGGTCATGCAATAAAACCTAGACAACTAGATCGTCGGTAGGTAGACCTACATTTTCGCGATACATTTTAATCTCATGCAAGCAAGGAACGCCCTCCAAGTTCTTCATGACACCTTAAGCCAAAGAGTGAAAAGAATCACATCCCTATACCTAGGATGCAGAGACACTCAAAATATAATTGTAACCCAAACCTTTTGCACAATGTTTATGGCTTTTCCCAGCATTTAGAGAGTCTAAATTGGTTACAATGTCCGAGGCAATATACTTCCAAGTGCACAGAAACATTTTTGTAAATATTAACTTACTCTCTCTATGTTCTCTTGAGTCCTCTTCTACCCAAATTACTTTCATATTATATCAATCATTATTGGCTATTTGTTGTCGATCGTCGCTAAGGTCTTCTAATCAAATTGAAACCCGACAAGGCTAATGACATTTTTTTTTTGCTTTTATGCAGTAACACGTTATGATGCGGCGGAGGAGCTCCTGCTTGTGGTTACCAAAACCTTCGTAGTGTTTACTTCTAATGCTTTTCTTGATATATATATATGAAATGTCAATTAGTAAAGTTTGAAGTTTGGAATGATTTCTTGGTTAAAAATAAAAGTTTTATAGTTAGAACTGAAGATGATAAATTTGACTGTGAATACTAAGTTAAGTTATCCGTGATAACAAGTTTGGAACTTTGAAGAAGAAATTCCAATATGTAAGCTTGGAAGTATTTTTAGTCGGCTGCAAATGGACTTGTGATCATGCCAGCGAGAACAAACGCCGATGTCCGAATAATTATGGGTTACATTATAATTACTGTACCAGCACTAATATACTTTGTCACCAACGAAAGAAAACATTTTTTATTAGAAAAAAGAAGATTAAGATGAATACAACCTTAATATTAGGTCTGACGGAGACTATGACCCCGCCCTCGATATAGACATCGGCTACCTCCTTGTGGTGAGCGTTCACCACGGTTCCTCCCTTGATCAAGATCTTCCCGGAAGCCGAACCGAACTCCGAATCGCAACCGAAACCACGGAACTGCAAAGAAATTACCAAATATTGGCAATCAGAATCCCTAGAATTGTAGGGAGAGAGAGAGAGCGGAGAGTTGGGATTAGTGGGAAGTACGCACCCCTTCGTTCTGGATCGAGAAGGGGATGTAGAGGAGGACGAGAAAGCAACTGAGCCAGGAGGAGTTCATCCATGGCACCATTGATTGAGAGGGAGTTGGAGTGTTGGAGGAGGAAGAAGAAGATGCAGACGACGACGACTAATGTAAAGATTTTGAACTCTTTTCTCCGGTTGGGAAAAAAAGGTAGCTCTAATAAAAGTTAAATCTGACTATGAATAGGGAATTTATAAGGGCACTACACATTTTACTTGATACTAGCCCATTGAAAATTTATCAAAAATTACAAGCTTGTCATCCTAAAAGTTACTTGGGGCTAGCCCAAATTTTTATATCAACATATATATATCAAAAATTACAAGTTTGTCATCAACAATTCACTCGGGACTGTTATAATCAGGACTGCCAAAATTTTGACAGTCCTACCACTTGGAAGGACTGTCAAAATTTTGACAGTTCTACAAATTGTTAGGACTGTCATAATTTTGACAGTCCCACAAGCTATGTGGACTGTCAAAATTTTGGCAGTCCTCATTTTAATTGTCAGGATTTTTTTTTTTTTTATTTCTATTTAGTTAGTTTTTGATTTTTATTTTTTTTATTTAGTTTAACATCCAAAATAAAATATGTTATCATTGAACAAAAAAAAAAAAAAAAAACTACCGTACGAATATTACGTCTGCCGTCGATCTGACTTCGAACGGCCATAACTATTTGTTTTCAAATTGTTTTTCGTCACACAATAGGTCGATTTGTATGTTTTCGACGAGAGTAACACAATTCGTGTAGAGAGAATTTTCATCTGAAGTAAGACGTACATATTACAGGCAAAAATATAAAATATAAAACTTTAAAGTATCTTAACTTTTGACTGGGATATCGAAGCCAAGTTTCATATTTGAGAGTGAATGATCCGTAGATTTGATATGATAAAAAAAATTAATTTACAAGTTTCATATTTCAGAGTGGTGTATACTAACAATATTTGCAACAACCTGAGAGAAATCTTCCCCCACAAAATCGATTGCTTATGGAGGAACTTGTGACCTTGTTTCGATCTCCCAGTCAAAAGTTATGATACTTTAAAGTTTTATATTTTATATTTTTTTCTGTAATATGTACGTCTTACTTTGGATGAAAATTCTCTCTACACGAATTGTGTTACTCTCGTCGAAAACATACAAATCGACCTATTGTGTGACGAAAAACGATTCGAAAACAAATAGTTATGGCCGTTCGAAGTCTGATCGACGGTAGACGTAATATTCGTACGGTAGATTTTTTTTTTTTTTGGTTCAATGATAACATATTTTATTTTGGATGTTAAACTAAATAAAAAAAATCAAAATACAAAACTAACTAAATAGAAATAAACTAAAAAAAATCCTGACAATTAAAATGAGAACTGTCAAAATTTTGACAGTCTTCATTGTTTGTGGGACTGTCAAAATCCTGACAGTCCTAGTTTTATATAAAATTTTCAGTGGGTTAAAATTAGGACTGTCAATATTTTGACAGTCCACATAGCTTGTGGGATTGTCAAAATTTTGACGGTCCTCATTGTTTGTGGGACTGTCAAAATCCTGACAATCCTAATTTTTTATAAAATTTTCAATGGGTTAAAATTAGGACTGTCAAAATTTTGACAGTCCACATAGCTAGTGGGACTGCCAAAATTATGACAGTCCTAACAATTTGTAGGACTGTCAAACATTCCAAGTGGTAGGACTGTCAAAATTTTGACAGTCCTGATTATAACAGTCCCGAGTGAATTACTGATGGCAAACTTGTAAATTTTGATATATATGTTGATATAAAAATTTGGACTAGCTCCAAGTAACTTCTAGGATGACAAAATTGTAATTTTTGATAATTTTCAATAAGCTAGTTCCAAGTAAAATGTGTAGTGCCCTTATAAATTCCTTTTTTTTCCTCTCTCATTCACTTTTACAACAGTAAGTATTTTAGGTACTGGAATATGACCATACTTTTTTTAAAAGTTTGTGGTGGGCTAACAAATAGTGTAGTGCTTTTTATAAATTGTCCTTCTAAACTTATTTATCACTTCAAACCTAATTAACAGAAAATAACATTCCTCCTGCCCCCCCCCCCCCCCCCCTCTCTCTCTCTCTCTCTCTCTCTCTCCCTCCTCAAATCGCCGTCACTCTCCAATCTCTTCCTTTTATTTTCCTTTAAATCCAAGCGATACGAAAATCCATCCCATTTCGTATCGGCGATTCTGCGCCGGCCGATATGTCGGATTCCGCGTCGATGGCGGCGGCCATCGAGGCCCGCTTCAGCTCGCTCGAGCTCATCGGCAAGGGGTCGTTCGGCGACGTCTTCAAGGGGTACACTCGACTCTTCAATCTCTGCTCATTTTGTTGCCAATCGACAAAATTTTCCAAATTGGCAAGTTTTCATGGGGAATTATGTAGAATTGTGTCGGTTATTAGCTATTTCGGCGCAGATTAGATTTGGGTGCAGATTAGATTTTGTTGCCCATGTGGAAGTTTTGTGGGACTAGGTGAAAAGTTTCGATTTTTAATCCTTTTTGGTAATTTTGGCTCGTATTAGGGTATGAAATGTAAATGTCTATCAATCTGTGGTGATTTGTGATTAAACTGGAAGTGAGTTTTGTTCTTAATAGACATTTTATTGCAATAGGTGAAAACGTTCTATTTTTAACCGTATTTTGGGTCATTTTAGCTCGAACTTGGATCGAGTTTCTTCCCCATTTGACAAGTTGCGGTGACCTACGATGAATTCTTAACTATTTGGGCTTGAACTCGGATGTGGGTTTTGCTCTCCATGGAGAGATCTTGTTGGATTAAGTGAAATTTTTCGATTTATAACCTTTTTTTTACTCTCCTTCGTTCGCGTTGGGATTTGGTTTTGTTCCTCAGTCTGGTGGTTCTGTCCAGCCCGGTCGAATATTTGACTGTTGGGATTTGTCTTCTAGTTCCCAATGGCAAGGCTCTGCCGAAGCCTTTTGAGTTTAGATACATGGGTTAATACATTGATAAATGCGCATTTTGTATGGATACCCTCACCAACACATTTATTGATGCACATTTTACATGTATCAATACATATTTTAAGTGAAAGGTGCATTAATAAATGTGCTGGTGGAAGTTACTATGTAAAATACACATTTATGAATGTGTTAACATATGCCCTTAAGGCACATGGTAACATAAACCTATATACATTACTCATAATGTTCATTACTCATCCCTTGTTCCTACAACTTTCCCAAACCCTAGTACCTTGCTCTTGAGCCATTATTGCCCCCATTTATTGCTGGCATTCAAAATTTCGACCAACACCTAGTGTAGTGCATTCTTTTTATTTTTTTGATCGACAATAAAAGTAGATTCATTAGTAGAGTAACTTCCTAAGATGTTAAGTAGAGGAAAATAGTAGTGCCTGTTAGCAGTCACTACAAGAATTAATAGCTTCCAAACAAGTACAAAATTTCAGCATGACACCTGACAAGATGAACAATCCCGAACAATCAACAACCAACATTAGCATAAGCACACCTGATGACATAACTAACCTCATACACCCCTCCCATAGCGACATTGGAACGACGACTAGGTTATATGAATTAGCAACTAAAATCCCATGCCTTTATCACTGAAGCAACATCAACATGAGAGGAAGATCTGGAATTGAAAACAAGCTAGGTGCCTGAGAGAGATAGGTAGTCGATTAGCATTCAAATCTTCGTCGATAACCCTGCGCTTTGGAACCTTGCCATTGTAAGAGTAACCCCTCCAAGTTGACCATGCACAATAACAATTGATTAAGACATAGTTACAATCGTTAAAGGATGTTTTGTAAGATTGATCTATAGGAATTTATAGACCTCTGTCTTCAATGAACTTTTAGTTGGAATACTTACCTTAGGTGGAACAACCTACGCCATAGTTGTTTTGACCAAAAACGGATAGAACCATCAACCGAATAATTCAGTAATTTAAGTGCTTTATTGATTGTAAATACCTTTTATCATAACATCAAAGTATGCTATTTTGCTTATCTTCTTGATAGGTTAAACCCACAAAGATATTGAGAAAGGCGATAGAGATAAGATTCTTCCCACCTGAAGAGAGATACCATGAAGTAAAACTTCCAAGCATTACTTCCTCTGGATGATAAACCAGATCTGCTAGTTTTAGATGTGTTGCTTCTAAAATGGAATATACTATAGGAAATTCCAATTTTAAATGTATGTACGACAGCCAAGGTTTGTGCCAAATTTTTATTGATTTTCCATTACCTAGAATCTGAACAAAATCCTTTGAGCTGATCATATCTGAAAGCCCTCCATATCCTTGCAGACGAATAAATGCTTCACGGATAGAGATATCTTTCTTGTTGTCCAGTAAAGCTAAGTCCCAAGAGTTTGGATTCCAATTGTATCCACATAAAACCCGCCTCCAAAGGGTAGTCTTTTTCTTTAGAAAATCGCCACCACTATTAAGAAGGCACATTCTTTTTTCAAGGGACAACTAATGCCTACACCTTTACCATTGTACAAGTTTCTTTGAAAATTATCAATAATCCCCTTTTAGGTAGATCTGCAACGTTGATATCTAGTTGAAACCCCCGGATATCTCATAAGAAAACCACATGTGACGCAGGACAAGAACGAAGGGCCATTTTATGGATTTACTCTTTAAATAAAATTTGAGATTGGGGTGTATAGGCTATAATTTTGTCATAAAACTTTGTCAAATCCTGTGTGGAGCTTTCTTGTGCTTCATAGCTGACCCCATTTTGAAGGGGAAGGTTTGGATGATGATGGTGGGGTGTGGAAGGTTTAATTTTTTGAATAAATAATATTATTTTAAATATATCAAAAATAGTCAAACATGGTAGCACAAATAAAGAATGAGCATACGTGGATTCTGAAACAAAGTTACCCAAGTCAGCTAAACAAAGTTACCCAAGTCAGCTGATGCGAATTAAACAATGTATTGCCCTGCGGTTGGCGGCCAACCGGTCGGTTAGCTGGTAGTTTGGAGATGACAACTCGAACAAATCTGTGATAAAGGCAAACCAATACACAACAAGAATATATGGTAAAATTTGTGGAGAATAGTAATTTAAAAGTAGATTAGATTTTTTCTCTCAAAATTGTAATATTTACATTTTCCAGATCAATATCATGCCTCTTCGTATAACTTTAATTGTGTTCATGTCTTTATATAGGCACGCAAAACCAAATACATGATAAAGCTAGTAAACAAAATAATCTGAAAGACATACCAAAATTTTCAAGTACATCTCAATAGTCCCAATCCTATCTAAACTCAAATTTAAATAAAACCCAAACTAAAACAACTTGACTCTACCAAAATTAGACTCGAACCCAGACTTGTGTTAGATCGTCTGCATCAACCTGGATTTTATCTCATAATACCATTGTCGGCAAAAAAAAAGAGTCCATCTGAATGAGGGTGCCTTTATGAAAATTAATCTTCAAACCTGAGACACCCCAAACAGCACAAAAACTCTAGCAAGTTGTACCAAAAAGAGAAGAAGAAAAAAACCCACTTCTGCTTCACAAAACATGATTGTTTCTCCACACTGTTATGCCTTCCGAAGTAAAAGTGAAGCTCCTCTGCAACAATGAGAAAGAGGAAGGGGAAATGGAGCAACATTGTCCAATGCCATGGCTCACCCGAAAGAACTACTCTCTGAGTCTGTTATTAACAATTATTAACAATCACTGAAACCTAACCAGAAAAATGCAGCTTCTGATCCATATACTCCATCTGTCAACGAATCCCGTTCTACAGATTAAATAATTCAGAAAACCCCAATTAACTCTGTGAACGGTTTTTCAAAATCTAAATTTACTAGTGCATGGTTCTTGGATTTGTTGATCCAGTCAATTATGTCATTGGCCATTAGTACAATGTTAAGAATCTGACGACCTTCAGTGGATGATGATTGGATATTAGTGATGACTGAATCCATAATACTTCCCAATCTGTCCGCCAGGATTTTAGTAATAATTTTATACATTGAAGTTTACCATACTTATGGGGTGGTAGGGTGGATGTATATAGGTGGGCCTGGGGGCACGTGCCCCCATATTTTTTTTCAAAAAACTCACATATTGGTAGTATAATATTAAATATGACCTAGCCTAATATAACTTGTTCCAGCACCTATTGTGGTAAAAGACAAGTGGGCCCCACTCATCTCATGCTGAAAAAGAAAATAAAACTGGTTTGTCTTTGTCCCACCCACTTTAATGAAAGAACTAGTGGACCTTAGTGTTTCAAAAATCTTTTTTATTTGTAGTAGTAATATTATATTTTATTTTACTTGGAAAATAAAAGTCTGGATCCGTGGGTGGTAATCCTTGAACCTTGGAAAGAGTTCGGGATTAATATCTTTTTCCAAGCTTCCAGAAGAACATAATTCATGAATGAAGTCCTAGACATCTCTCCCTAAAAATTGCCACTTCTTTCTAGATGAAGAGAATATTGAAGCCATCGAGCCTCAACAGTCAACGCTGTCGACCCATCACACTAGATGAAGGGGCTTCCAAGGCTTCAGAGATATGTTTAGGAATTTATTGTATAGACAAATTGTCTAGAGAAGGTATATTTTTGAATGGGCAATCACTATTGAAATGAGTATGAAATAAAGAATAAACCTACAATTTTATGGAGACGGGATAAAAAATCCAAGATCCATCTTTCAATAGCCAAGATTTTGGTTTCTAGTAGCTCTGAGATTTACTAGTTCATGTAAAAACCCATTGTTACTATCGCCAAGTTTCAACAACTTGCTCCTCATCATCTGTTTCCAAAGAATTTCGCCATCTTTGTTTCCCTTCGTTTTTGGGCTAGATCAACTTGAGCCCGATTCCTCAGTGCTACATCCTCCTCATCTAGATCTTGGATTCGCCAACTAGAGCTAACTCATCAATGAAGAATTCCAACTCAGTTTTTCGTCAATATTGCCACAAGAGTCCCTATTCCAAGCATTGACATCAACTTCAGAAGTTTCAACTTTTTCCATAGTTTGAAGCAAGCCTTGTCTGAATCATTGTACGATAGCTTCCATTTTTCAACCATTTTTAAGAAATCTGGTACCTTGAGTCAACAATTGATGAATTGAATGGATGGTAACTCCAAGCTTGCTTAGAAGAGGTTAGAAGATAAGGCAGTGATCTGAAATTGTTCTTTTGAGACCAGACTGAGACACCTTTGAAATCCTTGAGCACAGATGGTGAAATGAGAAATCTATCCAACCTAAAGGCTTTCAAAAGCCAGACCATATTAGTCAATTTTCTTCCTGTGAGACCAAGATTAATGAGCTCACATTCTTCACTGAAATTTCTAAAATTTGAAGCGTCTTAATGTGAAAAATTGCAGTTAAGGATTATCCCCTGAATGAAGGACTGAATAGGAATCACCGTCGATAATGCAATCGTAACTTAACTCCTAATGGAAATTAGTAATATGTTCCAATGAGGTCCTTCTCCCTGGTACATTTGACGGGGTGTAAACATTCACATTCCTGTCCAAATTAACCATTCTATCCAAGATTTTACTAAAACGATAAGCAATATACTTATCTTTGTTTTCTGAAAGAATTATAATTTCGAAAGGTTATCAAATCACTCCCCAACCCAACAAAAGGGGAGTGGATCCAAAGAATATTAGGAACCCTCTTAATAACATTCCAATCAGGTGACTCGAGTTTGGATTCTTGAATGAGAATCATTCTGGAGAATTTTGTTTGATAAGATTTTTGACACCTTCTGGTTCCTTGATGGCCCCGAACCTCTAATCCAAGAAATGATTTTTCATAAGAGAACAGAAAACCTAATCTGGTTCGAAGAAACCTTTTGCAAGTTAGGTCAGCAAGGCTGACTCCTTGGCCTCCATCTTACGGAGAGCCATGAGCATATCCTCATCTACACAAAATGATTGCAGACCCAATTCCTTCCTCAATCTCAAGTTATTTGGGCTTCAGCCAGAATAATCTGGAAGTCTCCATTTGAAATAGAGAGATTAACAACCTTTGGAGGCATATCCTTGGAGTTCTTCAAAATCTTCTTCCCAACCCTAGATTTGATGCTCTGTTTTGGGTGCTTCTACTTCATTTATGGCAGACAAAAGGGTACCATTATTAATAGGACCTGATATTGCTGCTGATCGGCAAGGCTTGATAGAAATCAAAAAATGGTCATCAACTTGCAAAGCCGCCCTAGATGAATTAGGATTCAAATTTATTTTTGATGATATAAGGTCTATGTTAATTTCCAGGCTAGTTGATGCTGGAGCAAGTCCCAACAAGAAAAACACCCACTTGAGTTTCCGGGTTTTCTCATCTATTATTCATAGCATAAAATTGGTTCTCTGAAGTACCATGTTGTGCTAGAGCTGTACACTTTATATTCATTTTCCTGAGCTAGATGCAATGACCAACCAGCATTATCTTGTACTTCGCAGTGCATCTGAAAAGTTCACATCCTTCTAAATTATTTCAGGCAGCATTCATTTGTTTGCGCAGTAATAGGCTTACTAACTAGTTAATTTCAATTGCAGAGTTGACAAGGAGCTGAACAAAGAGGTTGCGATCAAAGTTATTGATTTAGAGGAAGCGTGAGTTTTTTCTTAAATATCTACAGTTCCTTATATACATGTACACAGTACACTAATTAAATTGCACATGCACCAGGTGTATGTGATCTAGGTAGAAAGTTAGAAACAGAATAATAAATTTTCCATTTCTTGATCAAGGAATGTAGGTTACTCAAGTTACTACTACAAATGCAATGTGGACATTTGTATGTCAATTTGTTGTTGGTGAGTTAATTAATAATGACCTGTTTCCATTGTCCTGTTCTTTGACTCATTTAATTGCATTTTTGTGAACTGCCTAATCCTTGGGCCTGTTAAATTGGACCTGGTCATGCAGGCAAATACCATATGTTGAATCAAATTGCAACTTACAAACATTAGAGAAATTAGAGAAGCTGCAAAATTGATAGTTGTTATGAACTAAAGCTACTGATTTTTTTTTTTTTGAGTATCAAAATTTAGTTGCTTTTATATCCTTACAAGGATATTAGAGGTTTTTTTTTTGGCGATAGAACTGGGAGCTCAAACTTGTGAAGCTTGCCAAAATGCTTGACATGAGCCTCTGATGATGAAATTTGAAAACTTAACCCGAAAACTTCCAGTGATGCATACTTTTTTAGTGCATAAAGTACCTCATTTTAATAAAAGGTACAAGAGAGGCTCCAAGGACATACCCACGGGTCTGCGAGTAACCAGGATCAACTGCAACATTAGTGATTGAACAATTTCTCATTAATCTACTTAAATTTAAACCAAACAGCAATACACCTACTTATTTTTGAAAGGTGTATGGAGAACGTAAGGGCTAAGCCAAAGGTTCAGAGAAAATAAATTAGAAATGAAATCTGTAGAAGAAACCACATTGAATCAAATCCAAATGAGGATTGTCAAAGAACCATAAGTCCTATTTCATATATATGAATTAACTTTTACACCTGCTGTTACTACTAGTTCTCCTATTAAACAAATGGTTATTCACAAGATATAGCGAACATAATAGTTATTAATTTTGATCTAATCCCCTATTCTGCACTATTAATGCATCATTTTTTTTGAGAAAAAAGCCAGTCTTTGACTGTCCCTGGCCTTGGGTTTGAACCCAGGATACCATAAACATATAATTTGATCAATATTCCTTGCAAAACAACTCAAATGATCATATAAGGGCCATGTCCTCTTTTAAATTATCAAGTACAACATCTTTCTTCTGTCCAAACCATGTTCTTTTAGTCTGTCCCTAATCTGAAAAATGTCTACAACTTTGATCCTGTACTTTCAAGTTGCACGTCCTCTCAGTCTTCACTCTACATGCCCATGCCCTCATAAAGGAGCCACTCATCTTATGCTCAACAGAAGCCACCTATGTCCCACCATAGCACTTCTTTCTCGTGATGGTATTGGCGATATCCATCTCAAAGTTCTCATTCCAGCTCTAGGTTTTAAAAAACGCGCCTCGGGTGCTAGGCGCACACTGGCACCTCGCTTCACCCCTAGACGCATTGCACAAGCCCATGCGTGCAAAAAGCCCACGAGGCATGTGCCCCAGCCTAGGTGCATGGCCCACGAGGCACACGCCTTAGTGAAGTGGAGCCCAAGTGCGATTTTGGGACCCGACTCAGTCAGTTTTGATCCTACTTGACTCGAATTTTCTAAAGAAATCCCTCACCCTGGCCCGATTTGACATACTCTTCTCGGCCTTCTCTCTTCTCCTGACGACTACTGCCCCCCGCCGACTCGCCGCCCGCTGCCGACTCGCCGGTGACCCTCCGCCAGCTGCCGACGCCGCTCCAAGTAATTTGTTTTGTTGTTTTACTTTTTTCTTTTGGTTGTTATTAATCTTTTTTGGCTGTATTTTCTGTTTTTTCTGTCCACATCCTACCATCATTATTGGGAAGAACCATAGTAATTCTTTTTTGGCTGTGCTTATTTTTCACTTGTTAAGCTCTTCATTACTGTCCTGCACATAATAAAATTGTAAAACTTGTGAGTTTATCTCAAACTGCACATAATAAAATTGTGATTTAATTAAATAATAAATAGTAATGGTCACTATGACAAACAAATTGAAATTAAATAAAGTTTCAGAACTGTCAAGTGGTCTTAATTGTATTTACGCTGTTGTTTGCTTTTTCTTTCTGTTTTTATGGTGTTTTTTATTTTTATTTGTTATTTTTCATTTAAAAAATTTCTTACAAGTTTTTATTCAATTTTTTTGCTATTCTTAGGGTCCTAATGGATTTGTAGTCTTCCCTGTTGTAAAATTTGAGTTTGTTTATATATATATATGGTCCTTAGGAATTTGTTGTCTTCCCGTTGTAAAATTTGAGTTTGTTTATATATATGTGTGTGTGTGTGTGCGTGCGCGCCTTGCTTTGTTGAAGCCCGCGCCTCGTGCCTAGGCTCCAGAGGACTCTTGCGCCTCAAGCGTGCCTCACGCTTTTTAAAACCTTGTTTCAGCTATTAGTGATGTTCTGATGATGTTCTTTATGAAAAACTATTTGTACTAAAGAGTACATTTCATACTGTCATTCTTAAGTGTTTCTATATGAAGTAGACAACATCCTCATCCGCCCACCCCCACTCCCCCTCACCCCTACACCCCACCCCCCTTCCAAAAAACAAATGGAAAAACCCAACACACCCTCGAACCAACATTGTTCGTTATCGTTCAAATTTTGTTTTTTCCTCCATCTATATTTTGCTGGTTATTTGAAGGTCTATGCTTCATTAATCTAAAGTAGTATTTTGCAGGTTTCTGTAAAATAGTTTGTCACATTTGTTCTAGAAGCTTTGTTATTCCTTTCTTCTTTATTAATGTGTTAGGAAAGAATGAATGGCTCTAGTTGTAAATGTTTTTCATATTTTCTTCACCATCAAGATGTGTCTAATACAAAGTCCATTTTGTCTTTTTAGAGAGGATGACATTGAAGACATTCAGAAGGTACACTAACATAAATACATCGTCTGTGAGCTGATTTTTTATATCTTAATTTTTCATATGATGTTTTCCTTTTCATATCAGGAAATTTCAGTTCTGTCACAGTGCCGTTCTCCATATATAACTGACTACTATGGCTCGTATCTTCACCAGACCAAAATCTGGATAGTTATGGAATACATGGCTGGTGGTTCTGTTGCTGACTTAGTACGTCCATATACGCAAATGTCATCTCTTTCTGTATTTCCTCTTAATTAATTTATGCACTGCTAATGTGTCAATTTTGATATACGAAGAATAAGAAACCAGATATATCAAATTTCAATTATTTTTTGAATATTAATATCTCATCTCAACATCAAATCTTTTTCAATATTTTTTGGCAAATGCTATTAGTTAGCCTTATTGTGTTCTTTTATATCCTTGTATATAGTAATTATTAGTTTAGTTGTTTCTTCTAGAATAAATAAAAGTAAAAGTATCATAAATATTCCAAAGGTTCTAAACACCTCAAACTATTTCTCTTTGGGCTGGAGAGTTCTCTTAGAGCTGGAAATGAACAACGAAGCTTACTGTGCTTGATTCGTTTTGAGAAAGCTGTGGATTGAGCTCGCTTTGTAAACCAGCCAAGCTTGTACATGGGAATGAGATTAATTGCCTAAACAACCAAGCTTGAAGATGAGCTTGATTCGAGAGTTCGCAAACAAGCACGATTCATGGACTCGACGAGGATTCATCTTGGCTCGTCTGTCCAACTCTTGGGCTCGACTGAGTCGACTCAATTAAAATTACAGCTGGGTAGCTTGCGAGCTTCTACCTAGCTGAGCTGCTTGTGAGCCCACTGGAGCTCAAGCCTGAACATTGTCTTTCAAAATCGACCAAAACTCTGCGCAACTCCTATTGGGGGCAGCCCAGTTCCTGTGATCTTAAACCTTTGGTGACGTATCATGTATTATATTTATCGCTATGTCTTTTCCAGGAAGCTGGGACGTAGAGTTGTATCCTTGGGGGGAGAGAGAATCCTTTAGGTTCATAAAATGGCTTAGGAGTTGAATCCTTGATATAAAGTAGCGAAAACATTTTGAATGATGCTAAATGTAATTGGACAAATGAATTTTAGTTCTTGATATGGGATTACTTTGGAGGGATTATTAAATATTGGGATAAATCACTGAGTGGGATGGTGTTTCTTCTTCTAGCAGTGTTAATTGTTTACTTGTGACTTTATTGCATTATATGGAACTAAATATTAACTAATAGATTGTGATCACTATTTTGCCGTATTTTTTATTCTTTTCTGGACTTATATCATTAATAACTTGTAGCTATAATTACGTATATTCGAATGAAACTGAAAGGTGTTCCCACTAGCTCTAATCCTATCTAAAACGTGCTACAATTCAAATTTGCTTTTACAGTTTTGTTCCATTTTATGTTTTTATATATGTTGTTAACAGCCTTTTTTTTTCAAAAGAAAAAAAATGCACCAATATCTTGGAAGGAAACATAAGGCCTAAGATGGAACCCACCTGGTTATATTCCGATAATGGTGAATTTGTACATGAGGACCTGTATTGCTGCTCGAAGGAATTAAAAGTGCTATCACTAAGTTACAGTAGAAATGCATACAGAGGACCGTGGATCTATTTATTTTAGAGCATCATTGTATGTCTAACACACTGGTTTCTCCTGTAGCTTCAAACTGGTCCTCCACTTGATGAAATGTCAATAGCAAGCATTCTACGGGACCTGTTGCATGCAATTGACTATCTGCACAGTGAAGGAAAAATTCACCGTGACATCAAAGGTCACACTCAACATCCTTTCTATTTTTATGTTTACAAGTTTTATATTGCAACATATGCATTCCTCTCTTGCACACTTACATAAAAGGTCACACTCACATTTTCTCAGTTTCCTTTTCCTGTAACTTTTGGCAGCTGCAAATATCTTATTGACAGAGAGTGGAGATGTTAAGGTTAGTAAAGCTATTAATAGTAGGAGTATCATGTCATTGATAATATATGGATGCTGATTTCTGTGGTTACTTCTCACTTTATGCATGCATGGTTAATTTTCATGTTTTAGGTTGCTGACTTTGGTGTTTCTGCACAACTAACAAAGACGATTTCCAGGAGAAAGGTGATTCCCCAAAATCTTGTTATATGCTTCTCTATTTCTGCACAGTTGCAGCTCCCTTTAATTATCATAGTCTATATGAGATAATATGACAATTTCTATGGATTTGTTTTTTACATTTGTCAAATTACACTATTTGAGTCCCTGCCATTGCCTTAGAACTTTATAGTTGTGATGAGAGTTGAGGGTTAAAATTAACACATTATGAGAACAAACCAGGTCCAAATTTCGTATGGCATGCCATTTTAAGTGGATTGAGGAAAATTATACCGCTGTGTGAATCCAACTCTCAACACACAGAGAATGGGCATTGGACCTGTGGAGCCTCTTGAAACAGTACACATATTATACAATATTCAACCTTCATCACAACTCTAGACTTTTTGGTTTGTGGCAGCTACTTAACACACATTGGAGTTGAATGACGACTCTCAATTAGAAGATTGTGTCATACCAATTTGTGTCGTCAGATCCTGAGAGCTAGATGTTATTCTTATGCATATAGATTTTGTCCTTGATATTCCCAGCTGCAGTGTGTTTTGCCTGTGATTCCGTCTATAGGCCTAACAAGGATCTGCTTCTAATTTGCTTCTGTTTAATTAAATGGATCATTAGTCCTTAGATTTTTACCTGCATGCACTGTTTTAAATTTGTGTTTAAGCAGAATGCTAAAGAGATTATGGCAAAAGGGAATTTTTTTTTATTAGTGAATCTTCTAAATAAATCATAAGTAAAAGAGTTGAAACCTATATACATTATCAAAAATAAATTGCACTGGTAGATGTTTGAGACACTTGAGCTTTGTAAAATGTACACTTCTTCTTGGGCTAATGAAACATTTATGCATGTCCAGTGTTCTAAAAATCGGCCTAGGCGCTAGGCAGCCGCCAGCTGCACCAGAAAGGCTCTAGGCGGCCGGCCGAGGCGCTAGGCGGGCCTAGGCGCCCCTATTTTAAAATTAAAAAAAATAAAAACTTACCGGTGGTGGTTGTGGTGCTGCTGCTGACGGCGGCGGTTGTGGTAGTGGTGGTGGTGATGTAGTGGCGGCGGCGGCGGCGGCGGTGAGAGGAGGCGGTGGTGGAGAGAGGGAGGAGAGGAGAAAGGAAAGGAAAGCCTGGAAAGGAAAGGAAGAGGGAGGAGAGGGAGAGGAGAGGAGAGAGAGAGGGAGGAGAGGGAGAGGAAAGGAAAGGGAAGGAAAGCCTGGAAAGGAAAGGATTTTTTTTTTTTTTTTTGAATTCCATTCCTCCACTCGAACAGTGGACCTCCCCACCCCCACCCGCATACTTAAACCTAACATGCTAACCAACTTCTCAAGAATGAGTTTTGTTTATATATATATATATATATATAGAGAGAGAGAATAAGGGAGGTGAGATGGCACCTCACTCCCAAAACAAGGGTGGCGGTGACGTGGCACAATTTCAACCACACATTTCATAATTGGCAAATTCCACTTAACCCCCTCCCCTCGTTTGTGTGGTTGTGATTGTGCCACATCACCGCCACCCTTGTTTTGAGAGTGAGGTGCCACCTAACCTCCCTTATTCTCTCTCTCTCTCTATATATATATATATATATATAGCCATATATATATAAAATAAAAAAATTCATTTCGGCGTCTAGGCGGCGTCCTAGGTGCTAGGCGGGCCCTTGGCGCACCGTCCCCGTGTAGCGAAATTTAGAACAATGTGCATGTCATTCTTTATATGCAAGTGATTTTGTTGCACAGTGGGAGTTGTAACAACAAAATGCTGACAGTAGTATCCTTGAATGCAGATTAATCTTAAGTCACTCAATAATGTTTTGTTGTAATGCTGAAAGCATATCAAATACACTGATGATAACATGAGATACATCACCAGCGGCTCATTAAGTAAACCACTTCAACGTTGGAAATTAAGAACCTTCCCTGAAAAGACTTTGTGTAAAATATGATTGTTAATTTTGATGACATAAATAACTTGCAGGTTAATTATCAAATAGACTGGGGGGGGGGGGGGGTGGTGGTGGGAGAAGGCAGAGGACGGGGAGGACATTTTTCATGGAGTTCTGTTAAAGTTGGTCTAAAATTGAGATCTGCATAGAATCAGATACAGATGTAGAAATAGGCTACATTGGGAACAATGGAATGATTTCATTCCGTGCTTTGAGTGCATATATATAGTGGGATATCACTTATTCAAAAATTGTAGTTCCAAATAAACTAATATCACTGTTTCTGGGTTGACCATAGCCACATTTGGTGGTTTGTTAGTGAGTGGTTAACCCCAGATTTTTTTTAATCCATTGTGCCTATTAGATATTTTATTTCTTGATTGTTTATTGCAAGATTCCGGACATAGCTCAGACAGATACACGGGTGTTGATAGGACATGCTAACTTAACTCAGTTGAGAATATGTAAATGTAGAGTATTTGGAGGATTACGGGATAGAGTTCACTATGTCTTTGCCATCATTAAGCAACCACTGAGCATCTTCTGGTTTAATATTCCTGACGTTTTTATATAGTGTGCCAAATTTATTAGACACCCAATCTTTAGGTTTTTTGGAACCTTTTATATTATATGACTGTAACCCGGTCATTTTAAGTTGATCTAGCCCTTCCAAACTGTGCCTTTGTAAACGATCTGTTCGGACCTGAACTGCAATTAAAGTTCTCCAAAATGTATTTTAGGCCAGTTGTAAGGATTGGCAGCAATAAAGTGTATGGCCCTCAAGGCAGAGGAGGGACTTCAGAAGGCTTCAATTATTCATGAAATAAAAGGAACACATTAATTCTCAAAGTACAAAGCCAATCTTATTTTACGAGCCCCTTCTTTGAGAAAACCAGAACCAATTACTGGCAGTTTATTATCAGGGTGGACTGTATAAAAAATGCTAATGAATGAATGTCTGCTGATCGTCAAACGTTTTAAAGGATCGTCTCATGAAACTGGAAACCTTTGCTGGGAGCTCAGGTCCATGAAACGAAAGAAATCAACATCTTTCGACTTGGAATTTGCTAAACTATTCAAAGTCACTTTATCACCATTACTTACGACTGCCATTGTCAAACTAATAAATTTAATAAAAGATCTGCGCTTGGGAAAGAAGTTGGTGTTCTCCACTAGAATTACAATAATTCTTGCACCTTACATTGCATCTTGAACAATCAGTGTGAAGATGAGCGGCCTAGGATGAGGGCTTCTAGTTATGGGGGAGGCAAGATAGATTCCTGTAGTAGTAAATGGAGGAGAAGAGTTTGTGATTGGGGTCATGGGTGTAAATAAGAAATGGAATGGTTTGTTGTGGAAGCTGGAAACCTGTGTTTCTAGTGCCCAGCTGGATGTAACAGAGCTTAGTGCAATTCAAGGAGAGGTATGTATGTTAGTCAAAAGTTGCCACTGGGCTTGATTTCTCATGGTATGGGGTCAGGGTGGAATGCGGTCATGTGATTAATAAGGGAAACAAAACGAGATGAATTTATGGTTGGGCTTGAGAAGAAAATAGGGGAAGAGCTTTTTACGACTATCATGCGAGTTTTGTTTTTTTGGGTGTGCAACCCTTCATACAGATGGCCGACGTACCTATTTTTTCCTTTTTTCTTTTAAAACTAGTGTTACAAAAATTGGATTACTCTCCCGATTAATCAAGATTGGCCGGCGTACCTTTTTCTTTCTTTTTTCTTTTAGAACTACTGTTACAAAAATTGGATTACTTGCCCGATTATTCGAACTCGGCCCAAACCCGAAATGTGTAATATATTATATACTAACCGGGTTTATTAATCGGACAACCGATTAATCGGTAAACGAGTTATCGGGCTGACTTTTGATTATCTGGCCTGATACTCTCGTTTATTGGATTATTAAAATAATAGGTTTTGGCCTTTTTGGGTGATTGTTTATGGACCAAAATCCGAATTCCGACCCGCTCTTTTGGTTATACAAGCCACAATCATTTTCTCTCTTTCCCTTTTGAGCAGGCCCTAAGAAGAGAGGAGAGGGACAACCCTAATTCCCATATCGATGAGGCTTATTTCTATCCTTTTTATGGCAATGCTTTGTTGTCAATGTTATTCTCTTGTTATTTACTCATGCTAGTCATTGGTTTTGATATTTTTAGTTATGTTTGTGATTATCGTCTCATAATTGTTATTGTTAAGTAGTATTATTTGACATAAGTATTTGATCTTATGTTATAGTTTTTTTTTCTATTTTCTTTAGAAATCATCATGTATCGAGTAATCCGATTACTCATTCCAGAGTCTTGGACCAAACAAAGAGTGAAATTGAGTAATTTATCCTCGTTTAGAACAATGAATGCCATTCACAATATAAATAAAAAATATGATAATAAATGAGTACATCAATTGGAAAGGCTTCCTGACCTAAGGGTAGGCCTAAACTTCCTTGGATTGAGACTTTCAAAAACTGTCTTTTCCTAATGTTTGAGATAATGGAAGATAAGGATTCAGGCTGCCAATCGTATACTTTTGGGAAAGGCTGTGTTCTTGTTGTTAATGGGTGCCATCACGTGATCTGTCTTGTCCTGCGTACACCAAAACTCTGTCATGTACCTGTGCACCTGGGAATCATAACCATTGATTAGGAGAATACATTGAGCACTTTGTATAGAAACCAAAAAGTGCATATTCTCAAAGGAAACAAATGCAGAAGCATACTAATATCAGTTTACTATGTTTAGACCAATGTTACCAGGATCGTGGATCGCTTTGGTACGTGGTACGGGTACGAGTACGCAGTACGGCACCTCAGCCGGAACGCGGTGCGGTGGGGGTAGGCTTATTCGGTACTCTATTTGGGATCGCTGTTCGTTTTTATCTGGGTCGTCTTTTGTACCATATACAATTATATAGAAGTATACACCAAATTTCATAAGTTCATAACCAAAGCCATCAAAATCCAAGTGAATGAAAGTATAGACAATATTCTTGTAACTAAACCAAATATCATAAGTTCATAACCAAAGCCATCAAAATCCGGGTCGCTAAATTTGACGAACGGGTCGCGAACGCACCCAGTTTGGGGTCGTTCGTCCCAATTGGACGTAGGTGGGGTTGGCGAATTAGGCAACTATGGTTTAGACTGCTTTACTATTGCCTTCTAATAGTTTGGGAAGGAATCCTTCCAAGAATCATGGTTTCACGTGAATAATGAGATTCTAGTGTTTTGGGTAGAAATTATTGTCATAGAAGATTGATCGTCTTTTAAGGGCTACAAGAGTAGGAATGGTAGGTACAGGATTTGATCATCTCACTTTTGCCTCGCTTCTTGTCTTATTAGGTGTGTTGTACTGCCTATCAAGTTTTTACCTGAATTATATTAGGTATCCTGTATCATTATTTTGTTTTGAATATTAATATATCTCATCCTTAAGAGGTTGTAACATGTGGCTGCTCATGCTGTTTGTTTGTATATGTTGGTATTGGGCTTTGTGATGTTTAGTGTTAAGGCCAATGTTAGGTTGTCCACGGCATACACTATAATGCTATTATCTTTGATGAGTGGGTTGGTCTTAAAGAAGAACGAGAGGGCTAAATTCCGAGAATGTCAAATTTGCCTTTTTTTCATTTGATATTGAGTTGTCAAACAACTTTACCTGCATTATATTTTCTTGAATCATGTAAGATTCTAAAAGCTCCAGATATCTCATCCTTGAGAAACTGGGATGTAGAGCTTCTCTTGCTGTTCGTTTTTTGTATGTTGCTATTGGGCTTTTGTGGATTAGTCTTGAAGAATGAAATTAGTTCGAAGTGGATGTCGTATGGTTTTTGGCTTTTTGCTGTAGTATAGAATTAATCCTTTTTATTATCTCTTTTATGGACTTCTCTCTTGGTTTTTATATTGTTCTCACAGCTATTTTGGATGCCTTTGTTGTCTAGACTATAAGCTAGTTTTTTGTTTTTGTTTTTTTTTAGCTTTGATGCCAAATTGCAAATTTATGAACATTCTGGTGATTTCTTGATTTTCCTTAAAAGATAAGAACAAGAAAAGATAACAAATTGTGATATTTAACTTACGAGCATATTGTTGCTTCCCGCTTTTTGTTCTTAAGCTTGGATTTTATTTAACATAGTCTTGTGACACTGATGGATATGCTGTAATGCTCACAAATTAACATGTAATCCTAAAGAATATATGCTGAAGATACTCCAGCTACCCTTGTTTCCTGATGATTACAAAATTTTCTAAGACTTTTGTAGGAACACCTTTTTGGATGGCTCCTGAGGTTATTCAGAATACGGACGGATACAATGAGAAGGTACTCTCAAACCTCTTAACATGACATCAGTAATACCTTCTAGTTATTTTTCTTTCATCAAGAGTTTATTGCTGATGCAGGCAGATATATGGTCCTTAGGTATAACTGCTATAGAAATGGCAAAAGGGGAACCTCCCTTAGCAGACATCCATCCAATGAGGGTTCTTTTCATGATACCACGAGAAAACCCCCCACAGGTTTGGTTTAACAACCGATTTTCCATAGAGAAGTTCTACAGCTAACAATGATTCGAGCAAAAGGGCAGATTTTGCTAAATGGTTCTCTTTCATTTCAAGACCTTTTACATTGTGGTTCTTATGCTGCAGCTGGATGAGCATTTCTCTCGATCGATGAAGGAATTTGTGTCACTCTGTCTAAAGAAAGTTCCTGCTGAGGTAATCTCACTGATAATAACATCTTGATTCATTGAAAGTTGCTCGCAGAAAATATATAATTACTTGTGGTGAAAACAGGAGCACTACTAAGGAGTATTCTTTTAATTATGATTGGTCATGTTATCACAAGTATTTGTAGAAGTTGGGTAGCACAATGAAACTGTGATCCTCTGTAACTTTGTTAGATTATTCAGTTCCTATATCCACTATTAGGAGGTTATAGTTATTGCTGACATTCTAGAAAAGGTAGCCCTTAGAGTAGGTTGAATTGAACCGAAGAAGATAATAATGGGTTTGAATAAAGGATTTATTCTATCGACTAATGGCATGAAACTGATCTTTCTCAGGGACAACTATACCATATGCTCTATAGTTGTGAAACTGCAGTTATCCTTTACGGTTTTGTTACCTTCTTTTGACTCATGGTACGTGGACAAGTAAAAGATATGGCCATTAAAGGACACCGACTATTGAACATAAAAGGTATTTTGTAAAAAGTACATTGCAGGAGATAGCTTTCTTTGTGTATATTTTACGGTCTTTATTAGCCTTAGCCCCACATTGGGAACTTCTAGGAATGATTGCGGACACCCTCTTTTATATTTTACTCACTTTTGCGCAATGGATAAAGTTCGTTATTGTTGATCTAACTCCTCGACATGTTAACTGAACATGGTTATCCCTTAACCTACTTCTTTTGCCTTCCTAAAACCCTATCCACCACCGTCAAACCCTAACTCTCTTCTTCCTCCCAAAACCCGAAATCTCGAAACCCTAATTCAACTCTTGAATCCAAATCCCTAAACACTAAACCCTAAATCTATCCCTAACCAAATCCATAAACGCCTCCTTAACACCACCATAACTGCTACATCACTCGACTCCTGTTACAGTTTTCCTACACTCCACAATGCCCCACCTCTCATTCCGAACTTCGACCTGCTTTGCATCGATCTATTCCCATTCTTCCTAAGGCCCTATAACCACGACTTTGTCACTCCTCCCTGAGCTACCAAGCCGCCTCACTGCACAGTATAACATCTTGACTGCTACTTCACTACTCTTTAGCTATGCCCCACTGCCACTAAAGCACCCTGGCGTCGCCGTTCCTCCCCTAACCATCATGCCCCGGCTGCCCTCCGACCACTAACTCCATATAGTCATGCCTGCCGCCTCTAGAGTTTCATCAAACCCTAACCCTACATTTCTTTCACTCTCCATTAAACTTTTAATCTTGACCATTAGTCCCTAATTCCAAACCCATTTACAACTATCTTCAGACATGTTTACACCAATTTAAACCCATAACCCTATGTCTACTATATTCTGTAGAGTCTCTACTCAAACTCCAACCCTCGGCTATGGTAAGAAGTCCTGGGGAGCTCGATTTTATCTTTCAATCAGGCATGAGAGCAATAATACTTTACGGCATGTCCACTCATGTACTCATTGTAGTCGTCTTAACTGTTCCTTTTCTTATTGTTGGATTATGTTTGGCAAGCTCGCTTGGGCACAATGTATTACTGTATTACTATATCTCTTGCTACTACTCATTGCTCTATTGCATGTTTTTAAGTGACAACCCTTTGAGAGGAATATGACCGCCTTATTTACATGCACGTCTCATACTCCTTCGTTTCAATTAGGCATGCGAGTGACTTTCGGCATGTTCATTTATGTACTTATTGTGGTCGTCTTAACCATTCCTTTGCTTATTGTTGGATTAAGTTTGGCAATCTCGCTTTGGGCGCATCATATAACTACATCCCCTGCTACTAATGTTTACTGTACTTCATGTTTTTCAGTGACAACTCCTCGCTAGGAATATGACCGCCTTATTTACACGTTCGTCTCATACTCCTACTTTGTCCTCCACATCAGCTTGCAATATTGCACGTCTTTAAATATGTTCTATTATGGTATTACTTCGCACATGATGAGCGTATATCATGTTTCTCTCAATTACAACTTTTATTTTGACCCATTTATATCATCGTTGATGACCAATCATCCCCAGTAGTCTAAACAAGAGTAGTTCAATATTCTCCTTTTATGACGTTGAATTGGGTCCTTTACGCACCTTAACATTCTGGTTAATCTTCTTTATGTTAGTCGTCTCACAAAGTCTGTGAACTGTTTTGTTACCTTCTTTTTTTTTACATTGTGTGTTTGAGGATCTTCGGATGGGACTGAGGATTGGCGGAGGCTCTCCGCGAGATAACTTGGATGACTCTTACACATACTGCTTTGTCTTCCCCCCCTCCCCCTCCCCCATAGTACGTCAATATCTCCTCTTCATTGGTTTCAAAGACTTGGTCATCCTTCTTTGCAGAAGATTAAACATGTCTTGCTTTAGGGATATCAATCTCTGGTTTTCAGTGTGAGGTTTGTGAGCTGGGAAAAACTCTTCTCATTCTTTTCCTTTCTAAAGTTGACAAGAGGAGCTTTGCCGTGTTTAACTTGGTCCATTCTGAAATTTGGGGTCCTAGTCGAGTATGGTCTCCTTTTGGAATTTGTTCTCACTTTTGTTTAACTTGGTCCATTCTGAAATTTGGGTTTTAGTCGAGTATCGTCTCCTTCTGG
>JAYESA010000001.1:130944693-131024267 GCA_036927795.1 Iris macrosiphon | reverse complement strand
AGATTATAGGGTAGATGATGATGTTGTAAAAGCTATCACTGATGAATTATTTAAGGGACAATCATTTCCTAGTCGTTCTCACTTTAGAAGCTTTATCAGTAATTTAGTAATTAAATATAATTTTAGTTGTTCAGCTAGTGATATGAATAATGCTCGTGGAATTATATATAGTTGTGATCAACCGAATTGTAATTGGAGAGTATATGTCAAATCTATTGGAAATGGCGATATAGTTAAAGTTAGTACATTAGAAAATCGTCATTCTTGTTTAGGAAGACTTAGTACAGGACGTCATCGACTAGCTACCGCTTCATGGATTAAGACCATGATAATTGACATTATTAGAGATAATCAGTCATACAGTCCATCACAAATTGTTAAAGATATATATAGGGAGCACCGTATACAAGTTAGTTATTCCAAAGCATGGAGAGCCCGAGAGACAGCATTAGCTGAAATTAATGGTAGTTATGATGAGGCATACGCTAGTCTTGAGGAGTATTGTTATAGAATTATGGAGACAAATCCAGGTAGTACATGTTTTATTAAAACTACCGAAAACAATAGCTTCCAACGAATTTTTATTTGTTTTAAAGCATGTATTGATGGATTTTTAAGTGGATGTTTACCAATTATTAGTACTGATGCTACATTTCTTTCGTCAAAATATCAAGGTATCTTATTTATTGCTTGTGCTCACGATCCTAACTATCAATTATATCCTATAGCTTATGCTGTTGCTGAAGGTGAGAATAGTGATTCTTGGTCTTGGTTTTTAAATTCTCTTAAAATATCTTTTGAAAGTTGTTTTAATGATTGGAGTTCAATTTCATTTATATCTGACAAGAAAAAGGGTTTAATAAATGCTGTTCGTGCTATTTTTCCTGCATCTTCTCATTTTTTTTGTATTCAACATTTTAAACAAAACATGAAAAAAGTTACAAAAGAACCAGTATTTCAACGCTTGTTAGACTCGCTTGCTAGATCATATAATAAAACGGATGCAGAGAGTGTGTTTGATATAATTAAAGCCGAGAACATAGTGTTGTACGATTGGCTTATTGGTGTAAACGATGAAAGTCGTCGATTTGAACATTGGATAACAGCGTATGCTAATCGTCTAGGGATCTAGTCTTGAACCTGGGCTCCTCATAGTGGTATACTCGGTTGCTCATTAGAGGGCATCCCCACCATTGTCTGTAGTCCAGGCTACCTATGTCTGCAAAATATAAACAAAATTTTAGCAAACTATTTACACTAAATCAATACGAATAATGAGTAACTTATAACTTACATTCCTCACGAGAATTTAGTCTAGGAGACATGTCCCTCACACTATAATTCTCGAACCGATTATTCCAGTCAGCAACGAGACCAATGATTTGTTGGAATGCATTTGATGTCTGATAACCGACTGTCGGTGGATCATCGAGAATTATTGGGGCCATTCCGAATTGCCGAAGAACACGGTCTGCCGGATGGTACATGGTGAACCGATCATATATAATATGACATATGTGTAAACTAAATGCATAGGATGTCATCTTGATTTCTGGAGCATCGGGTTCACATATGTACGGTAACCAGGTTACCTATTTAAAGATATTTTAAGAGATTAGATGTGATGTTTATCTACGATCAAAACTTCAATAATTTAAAGATATTTATTGCATATTTAAAAATTACCTCATTAGACCGCAGTGTATCAAATTGGCTTCGATATAGTGATACAGTCCTGTATTGGTAGTGTTGATAATCCACTACATCTGTAGGCCAGCGCATAGCAACTGGAAATACTCCATCACCACTGAGAACGCTGGTAACAGGCCTACCAATATAGAAGTGCTCGTAGGACCAGAACTATAAAACAAAAATATGACATTAGTACAAACATAATTTGCGTATAAAATTACTCTAACTTTTTAGGGCCTTTCATTCATACCTGTATCAGTGAAATACATCCACAAATACTCTTGCGATTGCATCTCACAAATTCTGTCAAATTGGCGTATAAAAACGCAAGAGTAGCAGCTCCCCACGCGTGCTCAGTAGGTTTGGTCAGATCATCCAAGAATGGTAAAAGCTGCACATTTACCATATTTCCCGATGCATCGGGAAATAAAATTGCACCACATAAACAGAGCAGATAGGCTCTAGTGCAACGAATGACCTGGATTTATTAAGTGTTAAACAAATTTATTAAATTGCACCACTAAATTAAGTAATAAACAAATTTACAAATTAAAATACATACCCGATTTTCATCTACATCAACCACCCCATCAATAGTTTGATGTAGGTCTATAAAGTTGCCACGGAGCCATGAAAATTTTACATAATTGCCATCTTTTAGACCAGAAGGAGGGCTAACACCGAGATAACTCCGGATCAGATCAGATCCCTTTAAGTGCGGATCAAAATATATAGCGTTACCTTTAATAGGTAACCCTAGTATATTCGCCACATCAAAAAGGGTGATCGTCATCTCGCCGAATGGGAGTTGAAAAGTGTTGCGTTCTGGCCACCAACGCTCCGCAAGGCTTACAACTAAATGAAGATCGTGAATTAAATATCTAACACGATCTATATAGTGGAATCCAAAGGATTCCACCAAAGCCTTTTGAGCTGGATTAAGCTCCCACGTACGATAATTCCTTTCAGCCCGCCAATGTACGTGGATCCGGGTTCGTAAAGCATTATCATGGTCGTATAACTATAAAAATTATATGCATTAATAAAGTAAACATAGGCATTCTAAAAAATATATACATTAATAAAGTTAGCAACTTGTAATTTCAAAAAATACCTCGCCAGTAAAAATCTGAGTAGAAATGTGCTCTTCACGTTGCTTAAGAATAAGCTCGGTAGTCGGTCCGCCAGGAATACGACCGTCATTGCGGGTAGCCATCGCCAGTAAATATCAAGAGGAGGAGTTTGGTGTAAAGAGGGTTTGGGGTAGGAGGAGAATGAGAATGTTGTGAGAGGAGTGTTGGGTGGGGGGGTGTTTATAGGAGGAGAATTATAGCCGTTTGGATTATAGCCGTTGGCCAACGACATGCAACGTTATGCGGCTCGCCAACTGAGTTGGCGAGCCCCTCGCCAACTCAGCAACTCGCCAACTGAGTTGGCGAGTGGTCCCCCCCCCCCCCCCCCCCCCCCGCAATTCCCCAAAACTTATCCCGTTATATATAATTATATAAAAAATTATTACTTAAAACGAAAAAATCCGTTTTGAATACGAGAATAATAATAATAATAATAATAATAATAATAATAATAATAATGTACACGTATATCCAATAGTAACAAACTTAAACAATAAATTGTAAATTTGGAGATGCATAATATAATTTTCCTAAATATTTATTATTCATCGTGTTAAAAAATGTTCAAGGATCAATATGATCTAAATAACTAAATAGAGGTGACACCTGCAATAAATAAATAAGTATAAAAATCAAATAGCTAATAAAAATTCAGACATTTATGAGTAACTAGAAGAATGTAGAAGATACTATGCGTAATGCAAAAAGTAAATATGAAATAATAAAAATTAGGTGTTATATAATATGTAATGAGTATCATAGATCAGGTGTGTTATGTAACTATGCTAAAAAATAAAAAGAGAGAATCCATGTGATATAAGTCAAAAAATTTAATGTTGAGAGTGGGATTTGAACCCACGCCATTTCGGACCAGAACCTTAATCTGGCGCCTTAGACCAACTCGGCCATCTCAACATTTGCTCAATGGTCGAACAAAACTATTTATGAATAAATAAATTATAGATAACTAGCATATGTTATCACTATTTTGCAACCTAATCATTCTTCTAAAATGTGTGCTAAATTTGGTGAAATTTACACTATGTGTAATGAAATCTATAGGCCTGGAACAACCCAATTAGAACACAGCTACCATATCTCAGTCTCAGGAAAGGATAAAAGTCATTTTGTTTTACATCAAAACCTCTATTTGTATTATGCATAGACAAAAGGAAAACAGACACTAACCCCTCTGAGCCAAAGCTTACAAGGAGCCGAGGCAGCTGATGAGATGCACAACAAAAAATCATCGACCCCCGAGAATAATAACTTGCTACGAGACCAACAAGAAATCCGTGGTATATGGTATGTCACGTCCCAATCTCCCGCAAGCTCGATCGTTCCCGCTAAGCATGAATTACCACGTTGCAGCGCCCCCGCAGGACAATCGTTCTCATCGGAACGTGATGTCGTACAAGCCTGGAGTTGCACTCGCACAAGACGATGTTGTCAAACATCAAAGTTCTCATCGAAACGACCAAGTTGCAACGAAAGTCAAGTATTGTGTGCCCTGGACAAGGTTCAACTTTTTATTTATGGAAAAAAATAGAAACCCTCACACTTTAACAAAAAATAACAAAAGATAATTTCATCTGGTAATGGTTATCCGTCGTCTCAATCATCTCATGATTTTGACCTGACGGAGTAGACAAATCTCCTTGAGACATCCTTTCTCTGTCTTGAAGTACAAGAACCCTAAAAGACCCAAATCTCTTGGAAACGGTATAATCTCCTTGAATCCTATATAAGAGCACACTTACTCAATTCCTTTTAACTTCCTATTTATGGAAGTTTAGGAACCCTAACTTAAGCCTTTGGTTAGCCACCAACATCAATCTGGACCGGCAAACCTACCAAAAAGTCCTGATCTCAAAACAGCTTATGCTGAGGCCTGAAATCCACCGGTTTTCCAGTTGAAAAATACCACTCACCCACCAGATACCCAACCAAATTTTCGGCCGACGAGTTTGCCAGATTCTGACAGCCCTCCGGCCATCGATGCCCACAAACTCCAACATCGAATAGAAACTTGGACATGGTGCAAAAACTGAAGATAATACTCATACAAGTGTAGGCTAGAGTGCATCTACGACAAATAAATGCACCAGTATTAGTAGGAGAAATTGGATCTTAGTATTAGGAGGTGATAGACCAAAGAATCTGGACTCTGGCCGGAAATTTGGATTTGATATTTGCTAGTGTAGTAGGAGTGAAGTGGTAGCATGATATGGAAAAAAAAACAGTTGATACCTTTTATGATATTGCAGAAGACACAACGAGCAGTGATCTACCCAGATAAAATGGTTCCGAGTCCTACATAAGCTGAAAGCCATTCAACTCATTGGCAAATTTAAGTTGATAATTTATCCATACTAGTAACATTGGAAGCAAGAAAAACCAACAAGTGTTCAATCCTGAAAGTTTCGTTCAGGCATTACAAAACCAAATTCAAACAATCCCTATAAAAGGCCTTAACAAGTTACAACACAATTATTCACTGGAATTTTCATAAAAAGGCTTTTATATACATAAACACGTAGAACGTAGAACATTTATGTTATGAGTGTGTATGAACTATGAAGTTGATTCTCTATTTCAATGTTTGTGATGGCTCTGGGAAATTTCAACTTCAATCTTGCCTGAATAATTTAGGAACTGTAAGTGGCATCTCTGATGCGCTGAACCGGAGCACGAAGTGATGCGAGGTACTGGGCATTTGCCTTGTCTAAGCCGTCAAATAGGTAACCATAAGGTGGCAGTTTGATGTACCTCCCTGAACCAGAAGCAACATTGAGTTTACCTTCTTGCCATACAATTCTTCCTCCCGATATCGTCACTTCTACTTTCCCCTGTTAACAACAATACAGCAGTAAATCAGCCTGTTAACGGATATACACAATAAATCAGCACCACAAACGAAAGCGAACCGGTGAATTTAACAAGTGAAGGAAAAGGATTGGAAAAAAAAAAAGCTTTGGCAGTAAGCATAACCAGTAAATTCAACAAGTGAAGGATCAGCATTAGGGAGAAAAGTCTAGAAAATAGAAAAGTAGGACGCACGGACACTCCAAAAATCGGTGGTGTTGTGTCGCATACATGTATTGAACAGGACACAACCTAGAAAATACACTAGGACAAACCGAAATGTGTCATGTCTTCGATTTGTCCGTGTTGGGTTGGTTCGGGTCATGTTGCATTCGTGTCTGTGCAATATAGTTATAAACACATGCAGGTTATAATAAGTCCTGAGCTCAAAGATTGGAAACATAGGAAGAGAGTCAAAAATGCAAATATTGCTATAACCTACTTCAGAGAGTAAGGAAAGTAAACAGATGTGGATAGTAACAACTCAAAAACATATTGACAATTAAGCAGAAAACTGATAACTGATAACTGGAGGCAATAAACATTCCATTGCAATGTTCTAATCCAGGACAAAAGAAATGTGATCCTCTGATACCATGTCAACATAGACTTTGATCCAAAAACTTGAATTTTCAGGCAGGAACCTAAACAATGACAACTCGAAATCACATCACCGACCAAATAGCAAATAAAAAGATAATGCTTACCTTCCCTGTTCTACCTTCATACACATTTGTATCGGATCTTGAATTATGGGAGGTAGCAGTAATTTTGAAGCTTGCATTAGGGTTCAATATAATTAGATCCGCATCAGATCCTTCTAATATTGCTCCTTTTCTAGGGTAGATGTTGAATATCCTTGCGCTGCAAATAAACATGATCCAACAGTATGACCACATTCTATTATGCATATTCATAAATTTTGAATGATATTGGAATTTAAATTTAACTTGGAAATGCACTACACATGAAGTTAATCTTAATAGCTAAAGTCATTAAATCATTTTTTTTTAAAGTAGCATTTCTCGTGATCAAATTTGTTATCATACCATTCTGTGCTGGTTATTCGCACATAATCAGTGACCGATATTTGACCAGATTCCTGCATCCACATATATATAACTAAGAAGAGAGTATGGTCTTTGACATTTAACTCAAAAAACTTTGACCAATAGATGAAAATAGAAGGGATCAACAGCTGCATATACGAACTTGAGTGAAACCAGTTCTCTATCTGTTTAACTTACCACCATGGTGTCCCAAATTAGGTGCATCCTTTCCTCTATACCTGCATGACGGTTGTAAAGATAAACATTAATTATTTAATACTTGGAATTAACTACTGCAGTCACAAATAATTTAGCATACCATTGACACCATTTGGAATTTTCCGGAAGTCATCAAGTCCAAGAGCCTTTTGTGTGGAGTTGAATGTGCAATGATCGGTTCCAACAAGCTACACAGACCACAGTTATCATTTACTAGTACTTAAACATGTACAATGCTTGAAACTTGTCAAAACCTATAGCTTTCATATCAAAAGGTGAGAACCAATGAAAAAATTGATATTATTATAGTTAGTAGAGAATGAGGGAACTAAAGAATCAAACTTCAAATTTTCTGCACATTTCCTTGTAGAAGGAAGTTTCAGAAATTTCTCTTCAAATCACTTTTAGAAGTTGGGAAAAAGTAAAATTAACGGCTTCATCATCGTCATCATCCAAGCCTTCTCCCAATAAAATGGGGTCGGCTATGGAACATACGAAAGGTCCGTACAAAGATTTGACAAAGTTTTATAACTAGTTGTCGCATTGACGTCAACCCTGTATGTTGATGCCAAACTCCTAGCAATGAGCATGAGAGGGCCATGCCATAAAACCTAGGTGGCTAATTGACAGGTAGGTAGGCCTATTTTTTGGGTTGCAGTTTAAGCTCATGCAACCCACGAGAGTTCTCCTAGACTATAAATAGTCTAAACGAAAAGGTAAGATGATACAATTTGCTATAGGGAATTGCATTCATCTTCCTGACACATTACACCAAAGAGTGAAGGAATGACTTTAACATCATGACCAGTTCAAAACCTTAGCACTTATGATACTGATATTTTACAGTAAAATAAATGGATATATTTTTTTAAGAGCATTGCTTTGCCCTTAGGGTCAAGTTGGTACTTCCAAGCCTGAAGCCTAAATACTCTACCTGCAAAATTCCTGTTGAAAGTGCAGCTTGAAGGGCTTTGCCATGTCCTGCTTTCCTGATTGGAGGACTCATGACATACCTAGATAGACAAAAAATGAATCCATAAGAAGCAGAGCAGCCTTAAATTATAACTGATGAAGAAAGGAAGAAAAGGATATCTGGTTCTTGCTTTGCAGCAATTTTGAAGTCAGAGTTCCAAAGCCATGAATCATCAAGGATTAGACCAGACACTACAGGTTCTCCAACGACCCTCTGACCTGCAATTATAAATTTATATTTAGTTCTGTTAAGAAAGGAAAAAGATGCGTGTAGTTCAAAATCATCAAAGTAAATAAGATATCAATACTTTGAAATGTGCTAATACAGCCAGAAGATAGTGTAAAGCAAGAACTTACAAAGAAAAATGATCAACCCGTCATATGAGATGTAAAGTTAAGAACCGTATGTTTTTCATTTATTTCAGGCAACAATTCTCTTTCTATATATATATATATATATATATATATATATATATATATATATATATATATTATATATATTAAAATACACTATCTAGTAGAAGAAAAGAGAACTGAACTGTTCTCCCCTCTGTTAGGTGTAACATATAACTCTATGTCAATTGCCTGTGCATTAGTTTCTTCAAAGTGAATAGTCTAAACTTGAAGTACTGTGTCTTGCACTATTCAAGTTATCATAATAAGCAGTCACCCTCCTTCCTTTGCAAACATGCTGTTCATTGTAATATGGAACAATTTTCAAGCTCTAGTAAGTTATAGCAATATTGTTCTGTTCAACAAGCTCAAATTAAGGGATAACAGAATGCAGCTTCAGTAGGTATTTAGTTACTTAGCTCTTTCCATGCTTTTACTACCCACCCAATCAACTAGTTCTATAACAAATTCAGATTCATGATTCAGGTTACATCTTCCTAATGTACTAAAGCATCCATGTTATTTGGGATATCATTCTCAGCTGCTATCATGGCCGTAAACTTCAAAATAAAATCCACAATTAATTAAATTGCCACCATCAAGTAGCAGGTAAGACGAGTAATACCATTTCTTCGCTTTGTTAGGTGTAACACAACTCTTATGTGAATGGCATATGCATTAGTTTCTTCATAGTGAATACTCAAGTACTGTGTCCTGCATTATTCAAATTATTGCTAGAGTACGTAATCTCCCACCTTCCTTTGCAAACATGTTCCTGTAGTGCTGAACAATATTAAAGCCCTTGCTGTCGTTCACTAAACTCAGATTAGAGATAATAGGATGCAACATCAGAAGGTACAACTGTATAACTCTATTTCATGCTTAGAGTTTCTTCCTTTTCATGTTATTTTTGTTAATTTCAGTTAAACTTTGAGTTTGATTAACCATTTTGTTCCAAATAGTTCATTTCCCCCATGTCAATCCATCCTACCTTAAGGCAATTCTAAGACTAGGACCCTGGGATTTGAAAGACAAGAGAAGAGAGAAAGAAGACATGTAGAGGTAAACTTACTAGCCAAATACAAATTGACAGCATCAAGATGAAAAGTAGGATAATAAAATATAACAAAAACAACAGTAATGACCTGACTTTTTGGCTCTGGCAATTTCCTCCATGGCATCAATGCTCATCACGTGAACCACGTATAAAGGTGTATTGACAAAACTAGCTAAACGGATAGCCCGAGCAGTAGCTTCTCCTTCCAGCTGTATTAACATATTCATAGATTACAAACACAGCAACCACGGTCACAAACTCTACATATCAATAGGAAAGAGTCTCATCTTAAGGGATATATATATATATATATATATATATATATATATATATATATATATATATACTTTAGATTATTTATATATATAGCCAGGTCATATCCATCATGCTCTCCCTGGCCTAGGCTCACATCTGGTTGTCTGCATGACATCCTTGAATTTTGCATTTGAGGCATCCTTCTTTGATCCATCGCTCGGGCTGATCTTCACTGCACTCCGCACTCATGCTTATTGTCAGCTCCTCGATCCTTTACCCAGGTAAACTGCTTCTCCAGGTCCAGCTCTAAATAAGCCACTACCTGAATATCTCGGTTCACCCCCTTCAATATTTAAGCATATAGGATGCTCAGGGGAATTTGAACCTCCAACCTAGTTTCCCTGGTCTTTTTGTATTCAAGAGCCAACAATTTGTCCCAATACTGGTTGAATCACACACACACACACATATAATGTAGAAGCTACAATTATTGACATACATATGTCCATAAGTTACATAGTAAGCATGAGTATTTTTGATATTATCATGTAATGAACTATTTTGCAATTTACACAAATGTTACATGCTAACAAAAGATGAAATTTAACAGGTACATATTATTCGTAGGTCTTTAATGAATATTTAAATTTTCTATAATATTTCCAGCCTCTACCTTTAGTATCAGCAAGCAACATCTGATAAGAAAGAAAAACTTGCAGTTTTTAATTTCTACTAGGCAGAAGCATCAATTTTACACTAACACTTGGAGAATCTCAAGCAGTTTACCAAATTGAGGGATGACTGTAAATCTGAAATGGTGAAAATAAACTTTGTAATGATAAAGTATGAAAAGGTACTATCAATAACAAGTAGAAAATGATTTTGAGCATTACCACTGGAGGCCTAGAAAGTGCATGGCCCTCTGGACCAGTGATCCCAAGATCCATCATATTTTGTTGTCCTTTAGCAACGCCATCACCATTTTCTGCATGAACCATAGCCAATGCACCAAGAGACTTGCACCTTTCAAAGCCTTCCAGTAAGAGATCATCATTGATCATTAATGATCCTTTGTATGCCATGAAAAACTTAAAAGAGTTGATCCCTAAAATCATTTGCATTAAACATTAGCGAGGAATTTTATTATTTGTTGGAAGGGGCACATCATGCTTGCACAGTTAGTACTAGCAAAAGAGTAATCTATTTTCAAGAAGAAAAATATGAACTAACCGTTCTCTTTAACCATGATGTCCATCTCCTTTGAAACTGTTTCATCCCATTTTGTAATGGCCATATGAAAGCCATAATCCATTATAGATTTCTTTGCTTTTTCCACATACACATCAAATCCTGCAGACAAACTTCCATCAACTGGTATTACAAAATCAATGTGCATCGTTGTTCCCCCCGCTAACGCAGCTGCTTGACCAGTGAAATAATTATCTATCGTCTGAGTCCCCATAAAGTCCATCTCCAGGTGAGTGTGAGGGTCAATACCACCTGTCACAATTACACATCAATAACCCTATAATTTAGCTTCACCTGATAATCTACATTACATCTGGAAACAGAAGGAAAAAAAGTGTGATTCATGTCTACCAAAGCTTTATAGCATCACCTGGCATAACATACTTCCCTGTGGCATCAAGTATTGTCACATCATCACTAACCTGCTGTGATTTGTGGTATCAGATCACAGTTAACAATACAAAACCAAGTATGCAGGTGATCTCAACAGTTATTTTTACTAAGTGAATTTTGCAAAGATCTTACTCAAAAAAATATTGGGCTGCAAAGGAGAGACAAAGTTAGGGGTCTAAACAAATATAAATAATCTGATCCTCATTCAAGTTTGTATATGTACGTGAAGAAATATTAGTCTGTTTAATATATGGACACCAATAAATTTAGTTGCAAATAGTGTTGGAACATCTAAGCCTACCCAAAAAAATTGGTATAAAGGGTTGGTTGTTGTTGAAGCATTGGAAGATAAACTTCCAAAATAATTGGTGAAACTTAGCTTCCATCTAATCTTTTTGTCCTAATTAGTGATATCCTATCCGCTATGTGGACACTGACTTCACTATTTGATCCGAAGATCATGTTCATATTCGAATACCTATATCTACTTTATATCTGCACATATATACTCTTAGAAGTCATTGTTCTGTGGACTACCGTAATAAGGTACAAAAGTTATATTAGTACAACACATTTTCAGAAATAACTAAGCATGTAACCTATGAAGCATAGACACTACAAAAGTGATATTGTGTCCCTTCCATGTCGTACATGTATCGGAGACTACGCGGACAAGCCAAAACACTCATAATTATCACCATCCAAGTGTTCTCCCATCAGAATCGGGTCAGGTATGGAGTACGATAAAGTTCCACAAAAGAATTGACAGTCTTTATGACTAGTTCGATCTTACGCCAATCCGCTCTACCAAATCCTAGCCAACGTAAGGGACGAAACTACCCTAGGACAAGAGGGGCCATCAGATGAGAGGGTCATGCAATAAAACCTAGACAACTAGATCGTCGGTAGGTAGACCTACATTTTCGCGATACATTTTAATCTCATGCAAGCAAGGAACGCCCTCCAAGTTCTTCATGACACCTTAAGCCAAAGAGTGAAAAGAATCACATCCCCATACCTAGGATGCAGAGACACTCAAAATATAATTGTAACCCAAACCTTTTGCACAATGTTTATGGCTTTTCCCAGCATTTAGAGAGTCTAAATTGGTTACAATGTCCGAGGCAATATACTTCCAAGTGCACAGAAACATTTTTGTAAATATTAACTTACTCTCTCTATGTTCTCTTGAGTCCTCTTCTACCCAAATTACTTTCATATTATATCAATCATTATTGGCTATTTGTTGTCGATCGTCGCTAAGGTCTTCTAATCAAATTGAAACCCGACAAGGCTAATGACATTTTTTTTTTTGCTTTTATGCAGTAACACGTTATGATGCGGCGGAGGAGCTCCTGCTTGTGGTTACCAAAACCTTCGTAGTGTTTACTTCTAATGCTTTTCTTGATATATATATATGAAATGTCAATTAGTAAAGTTTGAAGTTTGGAATGATTTCTTGGTTAAAAATAAAAGTTTTATAGTTAGAACTGAAGATGATAAATTTGACTGTGAATACTAAGTTAAGTTATCCGTGATAACAAGTTTGGAACATTGAAGAAGAAATTCCAATATGTAAGCTTGGAAGTATTTTTAGTCGGCTGCAAATGGACTTGTGATCATGCCAGCGAGAACAAACGCCGATGTCCGAATAGTTATGGGTTACATTATAATTACTGTACCAGCACTAATATACTTTGTCACCAACGAAAGAAAACATTTTTTATTAGAAAAAAGAAGATTAAGATGAATACAACCTTAATATTAGGTCTGACGGAGACTATGACCCCGCCCTCGATATAGACATCGGCTACCTCCTTGTGGTGAGCGTTCACCACGGTTCCTCCCTTGATCAAGATCTTCCCGGAAGCCGAACCGAACTCCGAATCGCAACCGAAACCACGGAACTGCAAAGAAATTACCAAATATTGGCAATCAGAATCCCTAGAATTGTAGGGAGAGAGAGAGAGAGAGCGGAGAGTTGGGATTAGTGGGAAGTACGCACCCCTTCGTTCTGGATCGAGAAGGGGATGTAGAGGAGGACGAGAAAGCAACTGAGCCAGGAGGAGTTCATCCATGGCACCATTGATTGAGAGGGAGTTGGAGTGTTGGAGGAGGAAGAAGAAGATGAAACGACGACGACTAATGTAAAGATTTTGAACTCTTTTCTCCGGTTGGGAAAAAAAGGTAGCTCTAATAAAAGTTAAATCTGACTATGAATAGGGAATTTATAAGGGCACTACACATTTTACTTGAGACTAGCCCATTGAAAATTTATCAAAAATTACAAGCTTGTTATCCTAAAAGTTACTTGGGGCTAGCCCAAATTTTTATATCAACATATATATATCAAAAATTACAAGTTTGTCATCAACAATTCACTCGGGACTGTTATAATCAGGACTGCCAAAATTTTGACAGTCCTACCACTTGGAAGGACTGTCAAAATTTTGACAGTTCTACAAATTGTTAGGACTGTCATAATTTTGACAGTCCCACAAGCTATGTGGACTGTCAAAATTTTGGCAGTCCTCATTTTAATTGTCAGGATTTTTTTTTTATTTTATTTCTATTTAGTTAGTTTTGGATTTTTATTTTTTTTATTTAGTTTAACATCCAAAATAAAATATGTTATCATTGAAAAAAAAAAAAAACTACCGTACGAATATTACGTCTGCCGTCGATCAGACTTCGAACGGCCATAACTATTTGTTTTCAAATTGTTTTTCGTCACACAATAGGTCGATTTGTATGTTTTCGACGAGAGTAACACAATTCGTGTAGAGAGAATTTTCATCTGAAGTAAGACGTACATATTACAGGCAAAAATATAAAATATAAAACTTTAAAGTATCATAACTTTTGACTGGGATATCGAAACCAAGTTTCATATTTGAGAGTGAATGATCCGTAGATTTGATATGATAAAAAAAATTAATTTACAAGTTTCATATTTCATAGTGGTGACAATATTTGCAACAACCTGAGAGAAATCTTCCCCCACAAAATCGATTGCTTATGGAGGAACTTGTGACCTTGTTTCGATCTCCCAGTCAAAAGTTATGATACTTTAAAGTTTTATATTTTATATTTATTTCTGTAATATGTACGTCTTACTTTGGATGAAAATTCTCTCTACACGAATTGTGTTACTCTCGTCGAAAACATACAAATCGACCTATTGTGTGACGAAAAACGATTCGAAAATAAATAGTTATGGCCGTTCGAAGTCTGATCGACGGTAGACGTAATATTCGTACGGTAGATTTTTTTTTTTTTTGGTTCAATGATAACATATTTTATTTTGGATGTTAAACTAAATAAAAAAAATCAAAATCCAAAACTAACTAAATAGAAATAAACTAAAAAAAAAATCCTGACAATTAAAATTAGAACTGTCAAAATTTTGACAGTCCTCATTGTTTGTGGGACTGTCAAAATCCTGACAGTCCTAGTTTTATATAAAATTTTCAGTGGGTTAAAATTAGGACTGTCAATATTTTGACAGTCCACATAGCTTGTGGGATTGTCAAAATTTTGACGGTCCTCATTGTTTGTGGGACTGTCAAAATCCTGACAATCCTAATTTTATATAAATTTTTCAATGGGTTAAAATTAGGACTGTCAAAATTTTGACAGTCCACATAGCTAGTGGTACTGCCAAAATTATGACAGTCCTAACAATTTGTAGGACTGTCAAACATTCCAAGTGGTAAGACTGTCAAAATTTTGACAGTTCTGATTATAACAGTTCCGAGTGAATTACTTATGGCAAACTTGTAAATTTTGATATATATGTTGATATAAAAATTTGGGCTAGCTCCAAGTAACTTCTAGGATGACAAAATTGTAATTTTTGATAATTTTCAATAAGCTAGTTCCAAGTAAAATGTGTAGTGCCCTTATAAATTCCTTTTTTTTCCTCTCTCATTCACTTTTACAACAGTAAGTATTTTAGGTACTGGAATATGACCATACTTTTTTTAAAAGTTTGTGGTGGGCTAACAAGTAGTGTAGTGCTTTTTATAAATTGTCCTTCTAAACTTATTTATCACTTCAAACCTAATTAACAGAAAATAACATTCCTCCTGCCCCCTCTCTCTCTCTCTCTCTCTCTCTCTCTCCCTCCTCAAATCGCCGTCACTCTCCAATCTCTTCCTTTTATTTTCCTTTAAATCCAAGCGATACGAAAATCCATCCCATTTCGTATCGGCGATTCTGCGCCGGCCGATATGTCGGATTCCGCGTCGATGGCGGCGGCCATCGAGGCCCGCTTCAGCTCGCTCGAGCTCATCGGCAAGGGGTCGTTCGGCGACGTCTTCAAGGGGTACACTCGACTCTTCAATCTCTGCTCATTTTGTTGCCAATCGACAAAATTTTCCAAATTGGCAAGTTTTCATGGGGAATTATGTAGAATTGTGTCGGTTATTAGCTATTTCGGCGCAGATTAGATTTGGGTGCAGATTAGATTTTGTTGCCCATGTGGAAGTTTTGTGGGACTAGGTGAAAAGTTTCGATTTTTAATCCTTTTTGGTAATTTTGGCTCGTATTAGGGTATGAAATGTAAATGTCTATCAATCTGTGGTGATTTGTGATTAAACTGGAAGTGAGTTTTGTTCTTAATAGACATTTTATTGCAATAGGTGAAAACGTTATATTTTTAACCGTATTTTGGGTCATTTTAGCTCGAACTTGGATCGAGTTTCTTCCCCATTTGACAAGTTGCGGTGACCTACGATGAATTCTTAACTATTTGGGCTTGAACTCGGATGTGGGTTTTGCTCTCCATGGAGAGATCTTGTTGGATTAAGTGAAATTTTTCGATTTATAACCTTTTTTTTACTCTCCTTCGTTCGCGTTGGGATTTGGTTTTGTTCCTCAGTCTGGTGGTTCTGTCCAGCCCGGTCGAATATTTGACTGTTGGGATTTGTCTTCTAGTTCCCAATGGCAAGGCTCTGCCGAAGCCTTTTGAGTTTAGATACATGGGTTAATACATTGATAAATGCGCATTTTGTATGGATACCCTCACCAACACATTTATTGATACATACATATTTTAAGTGAAAGGTGCATTAATAAATGTGCTGGTGGAAGTTACTATGTAAAATACACATTTATGAATGTGTTAACATATGCCCTTAAGGCACATGGTAACATAAACCTATATACATTACTCATAATGTTCATTACTCATCCCTTGTTCCTACAACTTTCCCAAACCCTAGTACCTTGCTCTTGAGCCATTATTGCCCCCATTTATTGCTGGCATTCAAAATTTCGACCAACACCTAGTGTAGTGCATTCTTTTTATTTTTTTGATCGACAATAAAAGTAGATTCATTAGTAGAGTAACTTCCTAAGATGTTAAGTAGAGGAAAATAGTAGTGCCTGTTAGCAGTCACTACAAGAATTAATAGCTTCCAAACAAGTACAAAATTTCAGCATGACACCTGACAAGATGAACAATCCCGAACAATCAACAACCAACATTAGCATAAGCACACCTGATGACATAACTAACCTCATACACCCCTCCCATAGCGACATTGGAACGACGACTAGGTTATATGAATTAGCAACTAAAATCCCATGCCTTTATCACTGAAGCAACATCAACATGAGAGGAAGATCTGGAATTGAAAACAAGCTAGGTGCCTGAGAGAGATAGGTAGTCGATTAGCATTCAAATCTTCGTCGATAACCCTGCGCTTTGGAACCTTGCCATTGTAAGAGTAACCCCTCCAAGTTGACCATGCACAATAACAATTGATTAAGACATAGTTACAATCGTTAAAGGATGTTTTGTAAGATTGATCTATAGGAATTTATAGACCTCTGTCTTCAATGAACTTTTAGTTGGAATACTTACCTTAGGTGGAACAACCTACGCCATAGTTGTTTTGACCAAAAACGGATAGAACCATCAACCGAATAATTCAGTAATTTAAGTGCTTTATTGATTGTAAATACCTTTTATCATAACATCAAAGTATGCTATTTTGCTTATCTTCTTGATAGGTTAAACCCACAAAGATATTGAGAAAGGCGATAGAGATAAGATTCTTCCCACCTGAAGAGAGATACCATGAAGTAAAACTTCCAAGCATTACTTCCTCTGGATGATAAACCAGATCTGCTAGTTTTAGATGTGTTGCTTCTAAAATGGAATATACTATAGGAAATTCCAATTTTAAATGTATGTACGACAGCCAAGGTTTGTGCCAATTTTTTATTGATTTTCCATTACCTAGAATCTGAACAAAATCCTTTGAGCTGATCATATCTGAAAGCCCTCCATATCCTTGCAGACGAATAAATGCTTCACGGATAGAGATATCTTTCTTGTTGTCCAGTAAAGCTAAGTCCCAAGAGTTTGGATTCCAATTGTATCCACATAAAACCTGCCTCCAAAGGGTAGTCTTTTTCTTTAGAAAATCGCCACCACTATTAAGAAGGCACATTCTTTTTTCAAGGGACAACTAATGCCTACACCTTGACCATTGTACAAGTTTCTTTGAAAATTATCAATAATCCCCTTTTAGGTAGATCTGCAACGTTGATATCTAGTTGAAACCCCCGGATATCTCATAAGAAAACCACATGTGACGCAGGACAAGAACGAAGGGCCATTTTATGGATTTACTCTTTAAATAAAATTTGAGATTGGGGTGTATAGGCTATAATTTTGTCATAAAACTTTGTCAAATCCTGTGTGGAGCTTTCTTGTGCTTCATAGCTGACCCCATTTTGAAGGGGAAGGTTTGGATGATGATGGTGGGGTGTGGAAGGTTTAATTTTTTGAATAAATAATATTATTTTAAATATATCAAAAATAGTCAAACATGGTAGCACAAATAAAGAATGAGCATACGTGGATTCTGAAACAAAGTTACCCAAGTCAGCTAAACAAAGTTACCCAAGTCAGCTGATGCGAATTAAACAATGTATTGCCCTGCGGTTGGCGGCCAACCGGTCGGTTAGCTGGTAGTTTGGAGATGACAACTCGAACAAATCTGTGATAAAGGCAAACCAATACACAACAAGAATATATGGTAAAATTTGTGGAGAATAGTAATTTAAAAGTAGATTAGATTTTTTCTCTCAAAATTGTAATATTTACATTTTCCAGATCAATATCATGCCTCTTCGTATAACTTTAATTGTGTTCATGTCTTTATATAGGCACGCAAAACCAAATACATGATAAAGCTAGTAAACAAAATAATCTGAAAGACATACCAAAATTTTCAAGTACATCTCAATAGTCCCAATCCTATCTAAACTCAAATTTAAATAAAACCCAAACTAAAACAACTTGACTCTACCAAAATTAGACTCGAACCCAGACTTGTGTTAGATCGTCTGCATCAACCTGGATTTTATCTCATAATACCATTGTCGGCAAAAAAAAGAGTCCATCTGAATGAGGGTGCCTTTATGAAAATTAATCTTCAAACCTGAGACACCCCAAACAGCACAAAAACTCTAGCAAGTTGTACCAAAAAGAGAAGAAGAAAAAAACCCACTTCTGCTTTACAAAACATGATTGTTTCTCCACACTGTTATGCCTTCCGAAGTAAAAGTGAAGCTCCTCTGCAACAATGAGAAAGAGGAAGGGGAAATGGAGCAACATTGTCCAATGCCATGGCTCACCCGAAAGAACTACTCTCTGAGTCTGTTATTAACAATTATTAACAATCACTGAAACCTAACCAGAAAAATGCAGCTTCTGATCCATATACTCCATCTGTCAACGAATCCCGTTCTACAGATTAAATAATTCAGAAAACCCCAATTAACTCTGTGAACGGTTTTTCAAAATCTAAATTTACTAGTGCATGGTTCTTGGATTTGTTGATCCAGTCAATTATGTCATTGGCCATTAGTACAATGTTAAGAATCTGACGACCTTCAGTGGATGATGATTGGATATTAGTGATGACTGAATCCATAATACTTCCCAATCTGTCCGCCAGGATTTTAGTAATAATTTTATACATTGAAGTTTACCATACTTATGGGGTGGTAGGGTGGATGTATATAGGTGGGCCTGGGGGCACGTGCCCCCATATTTTTTTTTCAAAAAACTCACATATTGGTAGTATAATATTAAATATGACCTAGCCTAATATAACTTGTTCCAGCACCTATTGTGGTAAAAGACAAGTGGGCCCCACTCATCTCATGCTGAAAAAGAAAATAAAACTGGTTTGTCTTTGTCCCACCCACTTTAATGAAAGAACTAGTGGACCTTAGTGTTTCAAAAATCTTTTTTATTTGTAGTAGTAATATTATATTTTATTTTACTTGGAAAATAAAAGTCTGGATCCGTGGGTGGTAATCCTTGAACCTTGGAAAGAGTTCGGGATTAATATCTTTTTCCAAGCTTCCAGAAGAACATAATTCATGAATGAAGTCCTAGACATCTCTCCCTAAAAATTGCCACTTCTTTCTAGATGAAGAGAATATTGAAGCCATCGAGCCTCAACAGTCAACGCTGTCGACCCATCACACTAGATGAAGGGGCTTCCAAGGCTTCAGAGATATGTTTAGGAATTTATTGTATAGACAAATTGTCTAGAGAAGGTATATTTTTGAATGGGCAATCACTATTGAAATGAGTATGAAATAAAGAATAAACCTACAATTTTATGGAGACGGGATAAAAAATCCAAGATCCATCTTTCAATAGCCAAGATTTTGGTTTCTAGTAGCTCTGAGATTTACTAGTTCATGTAAAAACCCATTGTTACTATCGCCAAGTTTCAACAACTTGCTCCTCATCATCTGTTTCCAAAGAATTTCGCCATCTTTGTTTCCCTTTGTTTTTGGGCTAGATCAACTTGAGCCCGATTCCTCAGTGCTACATCCTCCTCATCTAGATCTTGGATTCGCCAACTAGAGCTAACTCATCAATGAAGAATTCCAACTCAGTTTTTCGTCAATATTGCCACAAGAGTCCCTATTCCAAGCATTGACATCAACTTCAGAAGTTTCAACTTTTTCCATAGTTTGAAGCAAGCCTTGTCTGAATCATTGTACGATAGCTTCCATTTTTCAACCATTTTTAAGAAATCTGGTACCTTGAGTCAACAATTGATGAATTGAATGGATGGTAACTCCAAGCTTGCTTAGAAGAGGTTAGAAGATAAGGCAGTGATCTGAAATGGTTCTTTTGAGACCAGACTGAGACACCTTTGAAATCCTTGAGCACAGATGGTGAAATGAGAAATCTATCCAACCTAAAGGCTTTCAAAAGCCAGACCATATTAGTCAATTTTCTTCCTGTGAGACCAAGATTAATGAGCTCACATTCTTCACTGAAATTTCTAAAATTTGAAGCGTCTTAATGTGAAAAATTGCAGTTAAGGATTATCCCCTGAATGAAGGACTGAATAGGAATCACCGTCGATAATGCAATCGTAACTTAACTCCTAATGGAAATTAGTAATATGTTCCAATGAGGTCCTTCTCCCTGGTACATTTGACGGGGTGTAAACATTCACATTCCTGTCCAAATTAACCATTCTATCCAAGATTTTACTAAAACGATAAGCAATATACTTATCTTTGTTTTCTGAAAGAATTATAATTTCGAAAGGTTATCAAATCACTCCCCAACCCAACAAAAGGGGAGTGAACCCAAAGAATATTAGGAACCCTCTTAATAACATTCCAATCAGGTGACTCGAGTTTGGATTCTTGAATGAGAATCATTCTGGAGAATTTTGTTTGATAAGATTTTTGACACCTTCTGGTTCCTTGATGGCCCCGAACCTCTAATCCAAGAAATGATTTTTCATAAGAGAACAGAAAACCTAATCTGGTTCGAAGAAACCTTTTGCAAGTTAGGTCAGCAAGGCTGACTCCTTGGCCTCCATCTTACGGAGAGCCATGAGCATATCCTCATCTACACAAAATGATTGCAGACCCAATTCCTTCCTCAATCTCAAGTTATTTGGGCTTCAGCCAGAATAATCTGGAAGTCTCCATTTGAAATAGAGAGATTAACAACCTTTGGAGGCATATCCTTGGAGTTCTTCAAAATATTCTTCCCAACCCTAGATTTGATGCTCTGTTTTGGGTGCTTCTACTTCATTTATGGCAGACAAAAGGGTACCATTATTAATAGGACCTGATATTGCTGCTGATCGGCAAGGCTTGATAGAAATCAAAAAATGGTCATCAACTTGCAAAGCCGCCCTAGATGAATTAGGATTCAAATTTATTTTTGATGATATAAGGTCTATGTTAATTTCCAGGCTAGTTGATGCTGGAGCAAGTCCCAACAAGAAAAACACCCACTTGAGTTTCCGGGTTTTCTCATCTATTATTCATAGCATAAAATTGGTTCTCTGAAGTACCATGTTGTGCTAGAGCTGTACACTTTATATTCATTTTCCTGAGCTAGATGCAATGACCAACCAGCATTATCTTGTACTTCGCAGTGCATCTGAAAAGTTCACATCCTTCTAAATTATTTCAGGCAGCATTCATTTGTTTGCGCAGTAATAGGCTTACTAACTAGTTAATTTCAATTGCAGAGTTGACAAGGAGCTGAACAAAGAGGTTGCGATCAAAGTTATTGATTTAGAGGAAGCGTGAGTTTTTTCTTAAATATCTACAGTTCCTTATATACATGTACACAGTACACTAATTAAATTGCACATGCACCAGGTGTATGTGATCTAGGTAGAAAGTTAGAAACAGAATAATAAATTTTCCATTTCTTGATCAAGGAATGTAGGTTACTCAAGTTACTACTACAAATGCAATGTGGACATTTGTATGTCAATTTGTTGTTGGTGAGTTAATTAATAATGACCTGTTTCCATTGTCCTGGTCTTTGACTCATTTAATTGCATTTTTGTGAACTGCCTAATCCTTGGGCCTGTTAAATTGGACCTGGTCATGCAGGCAAATACCATATGTTGAATCAAATTGCAACTTACAAACATTAGAGAAATTAGAGAAGCTGCAAAATTGATAGTTGTTATGAACTAAAGCTACTGATTTTTTTTTTTTTTTTTTTTTTTTTTTTTTTTTTTTTTTGAGTATCAAAATTTAGTTGCTTTTATATCCTTACAAGGATATTAGAGGTTTTTTTTTTGGCGATAGAACTGGGAGCTCAAACTTGTGAAGCTTGCCAAAATGCTTGACATGAGCCTCTGATGATGAAATTTGAAAACTTAACCCGAAAACTTCCAGTGATGCATACTTTTTTAGTGCATAAAGTACCTCATTTTAATAAAAGGTACAAGAGAGGCTCCAAGGACATACCCACGGGACTGCGAGTAACCAGGATCAACTGCAACATTAGTGATTGAACAATTTCTCATTAATCTACTTAAATTTAAACCAAACAGCAATACACCTACTTATTTTTGAAAGGTGTATGGAGAACGTAAGGGCTAAGCCAAAGGTTCAGAGAAAATAAATTAGAAATGAAATCTGTAGAAGAAACCACATTGAATCAAATCCAAATGAGGATTGTCAAAGAACCATAAGTCCTATTTCATATATATGAATTAACTTTTACACCTGCTGTTACTACTAGTTCTCCTATTAAACAAATGGTTATTCACAAGATATAGCGAACATAATAGTTATTAATTTTGATCTAATCCCCTATTCTGCACTATTAATGCATCATTTTTTTTGAGAAAAAAGCCAATCTTTGACTGTCCCTGGCCTTGGGTTTGAACCCAGGATACCATAAACATATAATTTGATCAATATTCCTTGCAAAACAACTCAAATGATCATATAAGGGCCATGTCCTCTTTTAAATTATCAAGTACAACATCTTTCTTCTGTCCAAACCATGTTCTTTTAGTCTGTCCCTAATCTGAAAAATGTCTACAACTTTGATCCTGTACTTTCAAGTTGCACGTCCTCTCAGTCTTCACTCTACATGCCCATGCCCTCATAAAGGAGCCACTCATCTTATGCTCAACAGAAGCCACCTATGTCCCACCATAGCACTTCTTTCTCGTATCATCCTGGATGGTATTGGCGATATCCATCTCAAAGTTCTCATTCCAGCTCTAGGTTTTAAAAAACGTGCCTCGGGTGCTAGGCGCACACTGGCACCTCGCTTCACCCCTAGACGCATTGCACAAGCCCATGCGTGCAAAAAGCCCACGAGGCATGTGCCCCAGCCTAGGTGCATGGCCCACGAGGCACACGCCTTAGTGAAGTGGAGCCCAAGTGCAATTTTGGGACCCGACGCAGTCAGTTTTGATCCTACCTGACTCGAATTTTCTAAAGAAATCCCTCACCCTGGCCCGATTTGACATACTCTTCTCGGCCTTCTCTCTTCTCCTGACGACTACTGCCCCCCGCCGACTCGCCGCCCGCTGCCGACTCGCCGGTGACCCTCCGCCAGCTGCCGACGCCGCTCCAAGTAATTTGTTTTGTTGTTTTACTTTTTTCTTTTGGTTGTTATTAATCTTTTTTGGCTGTATTTTCTGTTTTTTCTGTCCACATCCTACCATCATTATTGGGAAGAACCATAGTAATTCTTTTTTGGCTGTGCTTATTTTTCACTTGTTAAGCTCTTCATTACTGTCCTGCACATAATAAAATTGTAAAACTTGTGAGTTTATCTCAAACTGCACATAATAAAATTGTGATTTAATTAAATAATAAATAGTAATGGTCACTATGACAAACAAATTGAAATTAAATAAAGTTTCAGAACTGTCAAGTGGTCTTAATTGTATTTACGCTGTTGTTTGCTTTTTCTTTCTGTTTTTATAGTGTTTTTTATTTTTATTTGTTATTTTTCATTTAAAAAATTTCTTACAAGTTTTTATTCAATTTTTTTGCTATTCTTAGGGTCCTAACGGATTTGTAGTCTTCCCTGTTGTAAAATTTGAGTTTGTTTATATATATATATGGTCCTTAGGAATTTGTTGTCTTCCCGTTGTAAAATTTGAGTTTGTTTATATATATGTGTGTGTGTGTGTGTGTGTGTGCGTGCGCGCCTTGCTTTGTTGAAGCCCGCGCCTCGTGCCTAGGCTCCAGAGGACTCTTGCGCCTCAAGCGTGCCTCACGCTTTTTAAAACCTTGTTTCAGCTATTAGTGATGTTCTGATGATGTTCTTTATGAAAAACTATTTGTACTAAAGAGTACATTTCATACTGTCATTCTTAAGTGTTTCTATATGAAGTAGACAACATCCTCATCCGCCCACCCCCACTCCCCCTCACCCCTACACCCCACCCCCACTTCCAAAAAACAAATGGAAAAACCCAACACACCCTCGAACCAACATTGTTCGTTATCGTTCAAATTTTGTTTTTTCCTCCATCTATATTTTGCTGGTTATTTGAAGGTCTATGCTTCATTAATCTAATGTAGTATTTTGCAGGTTTCTGTAAAATAGTTTGTCACATTTGTTCTAGAAGCTTTGTTATTCCTTTCTTCTTTATTAATGTGTTAGGAAAGAATGAATGGCTCTAGTTGTAAATGTTTTTCATATTTTCTTCACCATCAAGATGTGTCTAATACAAAGTCCATTTTGTCTTTTTAGAGAGGATGACATTGAAGACATTCAGAAGGTACACTAACATAAATACATCGTCTGTGAGCTGATTTTTTATATCTTAATTTTTCATATGATGTTTTCCTTTTCATATCAGGAAATTTCAGTTCTGTCACAGTGCCGTTCTCCATATATAACTGACTACTATGGCTCGTATCTTCACCAGACCAAAATCTGGATAGTTATGGAATACATGGCTGGTGGTTCTGTTGCTGACTTAGTACGTCCATATACGCAAATGTCATCTCTTTCTGTATTTCCTCTTAATTAATTTATGCACTGCTAATGTGTCAATTTTGATATACGAAGAATAAGAAACCAGATATATCAAATTTCAATTATTTTTTGAATATTAATATCTCATCTCAACATCAAATCTTTTTCAATATTTTTTGGCAAATGCTATTAGTTAGCCTTATTGTGTTCTTTTATATCCTTGTATATAGTAATTATTAGTTTAGTTGTTTCTTCTAGAATAAATAAAAGTAAACGTATCATAAATATTCCAAAGGTTCTAAACACCTCAAACTATTTCTCTTTGGGCTGGAGAGTTCTCTTAGAGCTGGAAATGAACAACGAAGCTTACTGTGCTTGATTCGTTTTGAGAAAGCTGTGGATTGAGCTCGCTTTGTAAACCAGCCAAGCTTGTACATGGGAATGAGATTAATTGCCTAAACAACCAAGCTTGAAGATGAGCTTGATTCGAGAGTTCGCAAACAAGCACGATTCATGGACTCGACGAGGATTCATCTTGGCTCGTCTGTCCAACTCTTGGGCTCGACTGAGTCGACTCAATTAAAATTACAGCTGGGTAGCTTGCGAGCTTCTACCTAGCTGAGCTGCTTGTGAGCCCACTGGAGCTCAAGCCTGAACATTGTCTTTCAAAATCGACCAAAACTCTGCGCAACTCCTATTGGGGGCAGCCCAGTTCCTGTGATCTTAAACCTTTGGTGACGTATCATGTATTATATTTATCGCTATGTCTTTTCCAGGAAGCTGGGACGTAGAGTTGTATCCTTGGGGGGAGAGAGAATCCTTTAGGTTCATAAAATGGCTTAGGAGTTGAATCCTTGATATAAAGTAGCGAAAACATTTTGAATGATGCTAAATGTAATTGGACAAATGAATTTTAGTTCTTGATATGGGATTACTTTGGAGGGATTATTAAATATTGGGATAAATCACTGAGTGGGATGGTGTTTCTTCTTCTAGCAGTGTTAATTGTTTACTTGTGACTTTATTGCGTTATATGGAACTAAATATTAACTAATAGATTGTGATCACTATTTTGCCGTATTTTTTATTCTTTTCTGGACTTATATCATTAATAACTTGTAGCTATAATTACGTATATTCGAATGAAACTGAAAGGTGTTCCCACTAGCTCTAATCCTATCTAAAACGTGCTACAATTCAAATTTGCTTTTACAGTTTTGTTCCATTTTATGTTTTTATATATGTTGTTAACAGCCTTTTTTTTTCAAAAGAAAAAAAATGCACCAATATCTTGGAAGGAAACATAAGGCCTAAGATGGAACCCACCTGGTTATATTCCGATAATGGTGAATTTGTACATGAGGACCTGTATTGCTGCTCGAAGGAATTAAAAGTGCTATCACTAAGTTACAGTAGAAATGCATACAGAGGACCGTGGATCTATTTATTTTAGAGCATCATTGTATGTCTAACACACTGGTTTCTCCTGTAGCTTCAAACTGGTCCTCCACTTGATGAAATGTCAATAGCAAGCATTCTACGGGACCTGTTGCATGCAATTGACTATCTGCACAGTGAAGGAAAAATTCACCGTGACATCAAAGGTCACACTCAACATCCTTTCTATTTTTATGTTTACAAGTTTTATATTGCAACATATGCATTCCTCTCTTGCACACTTACATAAAAGGTCACACTCACATTTTCTCAGTTTCCTTTTCCTGTAACTTTTGGCAGCTGCAAATATCTTATTGACAGAGAGTGGAGATGTTAAGGTTAGTAAAGCTATTAATAGTAGGAGTATCATGTCATTGATAATATATGGATGCTGATTTCTGTGGTTACTTCTCACTTTATGCATGCATGGTTAATTTTCATGTTTTAGGTTGCTGACTTTGGTGTTTCTGCACAACTAACAAAGACGATTTCCAGGAGAAAGGTGATTCCTCCAAAATCTTGTTATATGCTTCTCTATTTCTGCACAATTGCAGCTCCCTTTAATTATCATAGTCTATATGAGATAATATGACAATTTCTATGGATTTGTTTTTTACATTTGTCAAATTACACTATTTGAGTCCCTGCCATTGCCTTAGAACTTTATAGTTGTGATGAGAGTTGAGGGTTAAAATTAACACATTATGAGAACAAACCAGGTCCAAATTTCGTATGGCATGCCATTTTAAGTGGATTGAGGAAAATTATACCGCTGTGTGAATCCAACTCTCAACACACAGAGAATGGGCATTGGACCTGTGGAGCCTCTTGAAACAGTACACATATTATACAATATTCAACCTTCATCACAACTCTAGACTTTTTGGTTTGTGGCAGCTACTTAACACACATTGGAGTTGAATGACGACTCTCAATTAGAAGATTGTGTCATACCAATTTGTGTCGTCAGATCCTGAGAGCTAGATGTTATTCTTATGCATATAGATTTTGTCCTTGATATTCCCAGCTGCAGTGTGTTTTGCCTGTGATTCCGTCTATAGGCCTAACAAGGATCTGCTTCTAATTTGCTTCTGTTTAATTAAATGGATCATTAGTCCTTAGATTTTTACCTGCATGCACTGTTTTAAATTTGTGTTTAAGCAGAATGCTAAAGAGATTATGGCAAAAGGGAATTTTTTTTTATTAGTGAATCTTCTAAATAAATCATAAGTAAAAGAGTTGAAACCTATATACATTATCAAAAATAAATTGCACTGGTAGATGTTTGAGACACTTGAGCTTTGTAAAATGTACACTTCTTCTTGGGCTAATGAAACATTTATGCATGTCCAGTGTTCTAAAAATCGGCCTAGGCGCTAGGCAGCCGCCAGCTGCACCAGAAAGGCTCTAGGCGGCCGGCCGAGGCGCTAGGCGGGCCTAGGCGCCCCTATTTTAAAATTAAAAAAAATAAAAACTTACCGGTGGTGGTTGTGGTGCTGCTGCTGACGGCGGCGGTTGTGGTAGTGGTGGTGGTGGTGATGTGGTGGTGGTGGTGATGTAGTGGCGGCGGCGGCGGCGGCGGTGAGAGGAGGCGGTGGTGGAGAGAGGGAGGAGAGGAGAAAGGAAAGGAAAGCCTGGAAAGGAAAGGAAGAGGGAGGAGAGGGAGAGGAGAGGAGAGAGAGAGGGAGGAGAGGGAGAGGAAAGGAAAGGGAAGGAAAGCCTGGAAAGGAAAGGATTTTTTTTTTTTTTGAATTCCATTCCTCCACTCGAACAGTGGACCTCCCCACCCCCACCCGCATACTTAAACCTAACATGCTAACCAACTTCTCAAGAATGAGTTTTGTTTATATATATATATATATATATATATATATATATATATATATATATATAGCCATATATATATAAAATAAAAAAATTCATTTCGGCGTCTAGGCGGCGTCCTAGGTGCTAGGCGGGCCCTTGGCGCACCGTCCCCGCGTAGCGAAATTTAGAACAATGTGCATGTCATTCTTTATATGCAAGTGATTTTGTTGCACAGTGGGAGTTGTAACAACAAAATGCTGACAGTAGTATCCTTGAATGCAGATTAATCTTAAGTCACTCAATAATGTTTTGTTGTAATGCTGAAAACATATCAAATACACTGATGATAACATGAGATACATCACCAGCGGCTCATTAAGTAAACCACTTCAACGTTGGAAATTAAGAACCTTCCCTGAAAAGACTTTGTGTAAAATATGATTGTTAATTTTGATGACATAAATAACTTGCAGGTTAATTATCAAATAGACTGGGGGGGGGGGGGGGGTGGTGGTGGGAGAAGGCAGAGGACGGGGAGGACATTTTTCATGGAGTTCTGTTAAAGTTGGTCTAAAATTGAGATCTGCATAGAATCAGATACAGATGTAGAAATAGGCTACATTGGGAACAATGGAATGATTTCATTCCGTGCTTTGAGTGCATATATATAGTGGGATATCACTTATTCAAAAATTGTAGTTCGAAATAAACTAATATCACTGTTTCTGGGTTGACCATAGCCACATTTGGTGGTGTGTTAGTGAGTGGTTAACCCCAGATTTTTTTTAATCCATTGTGCCTATTAGATATTTTATTTCTTGATTGTTTATTGCAAGATTCCGGACATAGCTCAGACAGATACAAGGGTGTTGATAGGACATGCTAACTTAACTCAGTTGAGAATATGTAAATGTAGAGTATTTGGAGGATTACGGGATAGAGTTCACTATGTCTTTGCCATCATTAAGCAACCACTGAGCATCTTCTGGTTTAATATTCCTGACGTTTTTATATAGTGTGCCAAATTTATTAGACACCCAATCTTTAGGTTTTTTGGAACCTTTTATATTATATGACTGTAACCCGGTCATTTTAAGTTGATCTAGCCCTTCCAAACTGTGCCTTTGTAAACGATCTGTTCGGACCTGAACTGCAATTAAAGTTCTCCAAAATGTATTTTAGGCCAGTTGTAAGGATTGGCAGCAATAAAGTGTATGGCCCTCAAGGCAGAGGAGGGACTTCAGAAGGCTTCAATTATTCATGAAATAAAAGGAACACATTAATTCTCAAAGTACAAAGCCAATCTTATTTTACGAGCCCCTTCTTTGAGAAAACCAGAACCAATTACTGGCAGTTTATTATCAGGGTGGACTGTATAAAAAATGCTAATGAATGAATGTCTGCTGATCGTCAAACGTTTTAAAGGATCGTCTCATGAAACTGGAAACCTTTGCTGGGAGCTCAGGTCCATGAAACGAAAGAAATCAACATCTTTCGACTTGGAATTTGCTAAACTATTCAAAGTCACTTTATCACCATTACTTACGACTGCCATTGTCAAACTAATAAATTTAATAAAAGATCTGCGCTTGGGAAAGAAGTTAGTGTTCTCCACTAGAATTACAATAATTCTTGCACCTTACATTGCATCTTGAACAATCAGTGTGAAGATGAGCGGCCTAGGATGAGGGCTTCTAGTTATGGGGGAGGCAAGATAGATTCCTGTAGTAGTAAATGGAGGAGAAGAGTTTGTGATTGGGGTCATGGGTGTAAATAAGAAATGGAATGGTTTGTTGTGGAAGCTGGAAACCTGTGTTTCTAGTGCCCAGCTGGATGTAACAGAGCTTAGTGCAATTCAAGGAGAGGTATGTATGTTAGTCAAAAGTTGCCACTGGGCTTGATTTCTCATGGTATGGGGTCAGGGTGGAATGCGGTCATGTGATTAATAAGGGAAACAAAACGAGATGAATTTATGGTTGGGCTTGAGAAGAAAATAGGGGAAGAGCTTTTTACGACTATCATGCGAGTTTTGTTTTTTTGGGTGTGCAACCCTTTATACAGATGGTCGACGTACCTATTTTTTCCTTTTTTCTTTTAAAACTAGTGTTACAAAAATTGGATTACTCTCCCGATTAATCAAGATTGGCCGGCGTACCTTTTTCTTTCTTTTTTCTTTTAGAACTACTGTTACAAAAATTGGATTACTTGCCCGATTATTCGAACTCGGCCCAAACCCTAAATGTGTAATATATTATATACTAACCGGGTTTATTAATCGGACAACCGATTAATCGGTAAACGAGTTATCGGGCTGACTTTTGATTATCTGGCCTGATACTCTCGTTTATTGGATTATTAAAATAATAGGTTTTGGCCTTTTTGGGTGATTGTTTATGGACCAAAATCCGAATTCCGACCCGCTCTTTTGGTTATACAAGCCACAATCATTTTCTCTCTTTCCCTTTTGAGCAGGCCCTAAGAAGAGAGGAGAGGGACAACCCTAATTCCCATATCGATGAGGCTTATTTCTATCCTTTTTATGGCAATGCTTTGTTGTCAATGTTATTCTCTTGTTATTTACTCATGCTAGTCATTGGTTTTGATATTTTTAGTTATGTTTGTGATTATCGTCTCATAATTGTTATTGTTAAGTAGTATTATTTGACATAAGTATTTGATCTTATGTTATAGTTTTTTTTTCTATTTTCTTTAGAAATCATCATGTATCGAGTAATCCGATTACTCATTCCAGAGTCTTGGACCAAACAAAGAGTGAAATTGAGTAATTTATCCTCGTTTAGAACAATGAGTGCCATTCACAATATAAATAAAAAATATGATAATAAATGAGTACATCAATTGGAAAGGCTTCCTGACCTAAGGGTAGGCCTAAACTTCCTTGGATTGAGACTTTCAAAAACTGTCTTTTCCTAATGTTTGAGATAATGGAAGATAAGGATTCAGGCTGCCAATCGTATACTTTTGGGAAAGGCTGTGTTCTTGTTGTTAATGGGTGCCATCACGTGATCTGTCTTGTCCTGCGTACACCAAAACTCTGTCATGTACCTGTGCACCTGGGAATCATAACCATTGATTAGGAGAATACATTGAGCACTTTGTATAGAAACCAAAAAGTGCATATTCTCAAAGGAAACAAATGCAGAAGCATACTAATATCAGTTTACTATGTTTAGACCAATGTTACCAGGATCGTGGATCGCTTTGGTACGTGGTACGGGTACGAGTACGCAGTACGGCACCTCAGCCGGAACGCGGTGCGGTGGGGGTAGGCTTATTCGGTACTCTATTTGGGATCGCTGTTCGTTTTTATCTGGGTCGTCTTTTGTACCATATACAATTATATAGAAGTATACACCAAATTTCATAAGTTCATAACCAAAGCCATCAAAATCCAAGTGAATGAAAGTATAGACAATATTCTTGTAACTAAACCAAATATCATAAGTTCATAACCAAAGCCATCAAAATCCGGGTCGCTAAATTTGACGAACGGGTCGCGAACGCACCCAGTTTGGGGTCGTTCGTCCCAATTCATGGGACGTAGGTGGGGTTGGCGAATTAGGCAACTATGGTTTAGACTGCTTTACTATTGCCTTCTAATAGTTTGGGAAGGAATCCTTCCAAGAATCATGGTTTCACGTGAATAATGAGATTCTAGTGTTTTGGGTAGAAATTATTGTCATAGAAGATTGATCGTCTTTTAAGGGCTACAAGAGTAGGAATGGTAGGTACAGGATTTGATCATCTCACTTTTGCCTCGTTTCTTGTCTTATTAGGTGTGTTGTACTGCCTATCAAGTTTTTACCTGAATTATATTAGGTATCCTGTATCATTATTTTGTTTTGAATATTAATATATCTCATCCTTAAGAGGTTGTAACATGTGGCTGCTCATGCTGTTTGTTTGTATATGTTGGTATTGGGCTTTATGATGTTTAGTGTTAAGGCCAATGTTAGGTTGTCCACGGCATACACTATAATGCTATCATCTTTGATGAGTGGGTTGGTCTTAAAGAAGAACGAGAGGGCTAAATTCCGAGAATGTCAAATTTGCCTTTTTTCATTTGATATTGAGTTGTCAAACAACTTTACCTGCATTATATTTTCTTGAATCATGTAAGATTCTAAAAGCTCCAGATATCTCATCCTTGAGAAACTGGGATGTAGAGCTTCTCTTGCTGTTCGTTTTTTGTATGTTGCTATTGGGCTTTTGTGGATTAGTCTTGAAGAATGAAATTAGTTCGAAGTGGATGTCGTATGGTTTTTGGCTTTTTGCTGTAGTATAGAATTAATCCTTTTTATTATCTCTTTTATGGACTTCTCTCTTGGTTTTTATATTGTTCTCACAGCTATTTTGGATGCCTTTGTTGTCTAGACTATAAGCTAGTTTTTTGTTTTTGTTTTTTTTTAGCTTTGATGCCAAATTGCAAATTTATGAACATTCTGGTGATTTCTTGATTTTCCTTAAAAGATAAGAACAAGAAAAGATAACAAATTGTGATATTTAACTTACGAGCATATTGTTGCTTCCCGCTTTTTGTTCTTAAGCTTGGATTTTATTTAACATAGTCTTGTGACACTGATGGATATGCTGTAATGCTCACAAATTAACATGTAATCCTAAAGAATATATGCTGAAGATACTCCAGCTACCCTTGTTTCCTGATGATTACAAAATTTTCTAAGACTTTTGTAGGAACACCTTTTTGGATGGCTCCTGAGGTTATTCAGAATACGGACGGATACAATGAGAAGGTACTCTCAAACCTCTTAACATGACATCAGTAATACCTTCTAGTTATTTTTCTTTCATCAAGAGTTTATTGCTGATGCAGGCAGATATATGGTCCTTAGGTATAACTGCTATAGAAATGGCAAAAGGGGAACCTCCCTTAGCAGACATCCATCCAATGAGGGTTCTTTTCATGATACCACGAGAAAACCCCCCACAGGTTTGGTTTAACAACCGATTTTCCATAGAGAAGTTCTACAGCTAACAATGATTCGAGCAAAAGGGCAGATTTTGCTAAATGGTTCTCTTTCATTTCAAGACCTTTTACATTGTGGTTCTTATGCTGCAGCTGGATGAGCATTTCTCTCGATCGATGAAGGAATTTGTGTCACTCTGTCTAAAGAAAGTTCCTGCTGAGGTAATCTCACTGATAATAACATCTTGATTCATTGAAAGTTGCTCGCAGAAAATATATAATTACTTGTGGTGAAAACAGGAGCACTACTAAGGAGTATTCTTTTAATTATGATTGGTCATGTTATCACAAGTATTTGTAGAAGTTGGGTAGCACAATGAAACTGTGATCCTCTGTAACTTTGTTAGATTATTCAGTTCCTATATCCACTATTAGGAGGTTATAGTTATTGCTGACATTCTAGAAAAGGTAGCCCTTAGAGTAGGTTGAATTGAACCGAAGAAGATAATAATGGGTTTGAATAAAGGATTTATTCTATCGACTAATGGCATGAAACTGATCTTTCTCAGGGACAACTATACCATATGCTCTATAGTTGTGAAACTGCAGTTATCCTTTACGGTTTTGTTACCTTCTTTTGACTCATGGTACGTGGACAAGTAAAAGATATGGCCATTAAAGGACACCGACTATTGAACATAAAAGGTATTTTGTAAAAAGTACATTGCAGGAGATAGCTTTCTTTGTGTATATTTTACGGTCTTTATTAGCCTTAGCCCCACATTGGGAACTTCTAGGAATGATTGCGGACACCCTCTTTTATATTTTACTCACTTTTGCGCAATGGATAAAGTTCGTTATTGTTGACCTAACTCCTCGACATGTTAACTGAACATGGTTATCCCTTAACCTACTTCTTTTGCCTTCCTAAAACCCTATCCACCACCGTCAAACCCTAACTCTCTTCTTCCTCCCAAAACCCGAAATCTCGAAACCCTAATTCAACTCTTGAATCCAAATCCCTAAACACTAAACCCTAAATCTATCCCTAACCAAATCCATAAACGCCTCCTTAACACCACCATAACTTCTACATCACTCGACTCCTGTTACAGTTTTCCTACACTCCACAATGCCCCACCTCTCATTCCGAACTTCGACCTGCTTTGCATCGATCTATTCCCATTCTTCCTAAGGCCCTATAACCACGACTTTGTCACTCCTCCCTGAGCTACCAAGCCGCCTCACTGCACAGTATAACATCTTGACTGCTACTTCACTACTATTTAGCTATGCCCCACTGCCACTAAAGCACCCTGGCGTCGCCGTTCCTCCCCTAACCATCATGCCCCGGCTGCCCTCCGACCACTAACTCCATATAGTCATGCCTGCCGCCTCTAGAGTTTCATCAAACCCTAACCCTACATTTCTTTCACTCTCCATTAAACTTTTAATCTTGACCGTTAGTCCCTAATTCCAAACCCATTTACAACTATCTTCAGACATGTTTACACCAATTTAAACCCATAACCCTATGTCTACTATATTCTGTAGAGTCTCTACTCAAACTCCAACCCTCGGCTATGGTAAGAAGTCCTGGGGAGCTCGATTTTATCTTTCAATCAGGCATGAGAGCAATAATACTTTACGGCATGTCCACCCATGTACTCATTGTAGTCGTCTTAACTGTTCCTTTTCTTATTGTTGGATTATGTTTGGCAAGCTCGCTTGGGCACAATGTATTACTGTATTACTATATCTCTTGCTACTACTCATTGCTCTATTGCATGTTTTTAAGTGACAACCCTTTGAGAGGAATATGACCGCCTTATTTACATGCACGTCTCATACTCCTTCGTTTCAATTAGGCATGCGAGTGACTTTCGGCATGTTCATTTATGTACTTATTGTGGTCGTCTTAACCATTCCTTTGCTTATTGTTGGATTAAGTTTGGCAAGCTCGCTTTGGGCGCATCATATAACTACATCCCCTGCTACTAATGTTTACTGTACTTCATGTTTTTCAGTGACAACTCCTCGCTAGGAATATGACCGCCTTATTTACACGTTCGTCTCATACTCCTACTTTGTCCTCCACATCAGCTTGCAATATTGCACGTCTTTAAATATGTTCTATTATGGTATTACTTCGCACATGATGAGCGTATATCATGTTTCTCTCAATTACAACTTTTATTTTGACCCATTTATATCATCGTTGATGACCAATCATCCCCAGTAGTCTAAACAAGAGTAGTTCAATATTCTCCTTTTATGACGTTGAATTGGGTCCTTTACGCACCTTAACATTCTGGTTAATCTTCTTTATGTTAGTCGTCTCACAAAGTCTGTGAACTGTTTTGTTACCTTCTTTCCTTTACATTGTGTGTTTGAGGATCTTCGGATGGGACTGAGGATTGGCGGAGGCTCTCCGCGAGATAACTTGGATGACTCTTACACATACTGCTTTGTCTCCCCCCCCCCCCCCCCCCCCCCCAATAGTACGTCAATATCTCCTCTTCATTGGTTTCAAAGACTTGGTCATCCTTCTTTGCAGAAGATTAAACATGTCTTGCTTTAGGGATATCAATCTCTGGTTTTCAGTGTGAGGTTTGTGAGCTGGGAAAAACTCTTCTCATTCTTTTCCTTCTAAAGTTGACAAGAGGAGCTTTGCCGTGTTTAACTTGGTCCATTCTGAAATTTGGGGTTTTAGTCGAGTATCGTCTCCTTCTGGAATTTGTTATCACTTCCATTGATGCTCATCCATGCTTACCTAGATGTATACTATAGCTGCAGACTAGGTCTCAAACTTTTGACATGTTTAAAGTATTTCACCAAGAAGTCATAACTTAGTAGGTAGTAAACTAAAATATTCTACACACTGATAATGCCCTGGAGTAGTTGTGTCATGACATGTATGTTTACTTCACATGGTGTAATCCCCCACACTTTTGTTCTCACCCTTCTCAACGAAATTGGTTTACTGAAAGAAAAATTCATCTTCTTGACATTGCTCGTACCATTATGGCTCCTATACATGTTGCAAACTGCAAAGTATCTGGGTGATGATGTCATTCTTACTGCAAACTATCTGGTGAACTATATGTCCTTTTCTGTTCTCAATGGCCGGATCTCCTTTTCTTCACATCCATATGATCTTTTATTTGACTCCTCGAGTGTTTGGATGTGTTAACTTTGTTCATGACTTGAGTCCTGATCTTGATAAGCTCTATCCTTGGTCGGCAAGTGTCTTTTTTGGATATTTTCGTACCCCTAGGGGTATCTTTACTATGATCCTATCATACGACATTCTTATAAATTGTTCGATATTACCTTTTTGAAGACACTTCATATTTTACCAAAACTTCTACTACTACAATCACTTTTACACCTGAAACGATTCCTTTACTTGCTCCATCACCCTCTTCGTTAGGGGGACTTCTTACTACTATAGTTCTTCCCACTATTGCAGCTCCACTATTGCTGGTGCCTCACAATCTGCTATCCAGAGGGTGCCCACTATATCATCATTGTCTCTAGTTCCTCCTACGACCCCTATCGCTACATCATCATCTTTATCCTCTCCTATTATTCCTCCGTTTCATGTAGAAATTCCTCCAGCCTCTACTAGGGATTCTCAACTACCTTCACTCTCTAAGCTTGATCTTTTGATTGCTATTCACAAATGTAAACATGCCTATACTTCTAGGTGTGAATTGGGTTGGGCGGCTAGGAACCCGGCCCTGAATCGTCCCCGTCAATGCCGATCTGGGTTGACCCTGGCCCGGTCAACGGGCCGACCCGGCCCACAAGACACCCGGGCCCGGGTTGGGTCCGAAAAACTGGCCCGATAGTCCGGCTCGGACTGACCCGCTAAAAAAACCTGAGCTGAACCAGTTCAGCCACAACAACTCGGTCGGTCGACCCGACCCAGTCTAGGGCCAGTCCAGACCCGAAAAAATTCAGCCACCACCCCGCTGGCCCCATTGTAGTTTTTAATACGTATATATATATATATATATATATATATATATATATATATATATATATATATATAGGGGATAAATGATCAAAATATCCCTTATTATAACCGTCTGGAGGAACGTTAGAGGGGTATTTTGGTAATTTACCCCTTTAAGTGCCATAGTTTTATAACCGTTTGAAGGGTATTTTGGTCATTTTTCTAAAAATGACCAAAATACCCTTATAACAACTATATTTTAGGGGTATTATGAGTAATTTGGCACCCGGAAATTCCTATAAATATGACAGAATTCACCAAAATTAACCACAACAAATTTACAATATTAACAAGCAATCTAGTGTGAAGAGGCTATTTACTATTATGGAAAATGATCAACCACCACAACAACCTCAACCCGCACCGTACCAAGGGCCTCAACTCGAAAGAAGATAAAAAATTTGGCATCATTTTAACATAATTTACAATGAGCGCGATACGGAAAGAAGCTTCTCACATGTAGTTCACATGTAGTTCTTGTTGAATGCTTGCATTGTAGGAAACGACTCCAATGGAAACCTAACTACGGACCTATGACACAGGAATTCTACGTAGGCATATGAAAAAGTGCATAAGTATATAGTAATTGTGTATATTTTTGAAAAAAATGTATCATTTTTTAGTATGTATTATTATTGTTAGATAGGTCATAAGTATATTTAAACCTAATTGCGACTTATGTTTGAGTTTCAGCTTTCAATCTCACTACAAACTTTATTTGGAGTATTAGAAATAAATTTTGAAAAGAGCTTGAAAAGCTGAAACACAAATATAAGTTATGACTTATGTAAGAAAAAAAAAATATTAAAAAAATATCTTATTTCTGACATTCTTATGTATCAGTACTATTAGTATGACTAATTTTGATTACATTAATAAAATTTATCTTTTTCTTTTATTTCTCAAATTTCAATTTCAATTTTTTTTTTTATAAAACTAGGCCGGCCCTGAATAGGCCCGGTTCGGCCCGGTTCGGCCCGGCCCATTCCCGACCGAACTCTCGGGTCCAGGCTGGGTCCCCCCCCCCTCCTCCTTTTCCGGTTCGATCCAACCCGTCCCGACTTCACTCAGGGCTAAGCCTGGACCAAGTCCTGACAAAATTGGTCAAAACTGGGCCCGACCCGATCTGATACACACCGTGACCTATACTTATCCTATAGATGATTACGTTTCCTTTACTCGACTTGATATTTATTCTGCCAATTTGCTTCGTCTCTTTTTCATGTTTATACATGGACTTAAAACGAAGGCATTGGAGATTCTTGTCTAGAGAAAGGTGCTATAAAGGAGGAGATGCAAGTTATGTGGTCTAGTGACACTTGGGATCTTGTCCCTCGTCCTCCGCGGCACTTTCATTTGGCTTTGTTGAGCGTTTAAAGCCCATATTGTTGCTTTTGGATTACTTAACAATGTCATTAATTATGAGGAGATATTATAGTAGGTGGCTAAACTTAGTTCTGTCTATGTTTTACTCTTTGCCATACATTGCCAATGGTTGTTGCATACCGTTGTATCAACTAGATATTAAGAATGTCTTTCTTAATGGCTATCTGGCTGAGATTGCATATATGCATCAACCCCTTTGTTATGGGAGTGTGAGGAAGTTTTGTGTTTCTCATCTCTGGAAAGCTATTTATGGCTTTAAATAGTCTCCATGAGCTTGGTTTGATGTGGATCACCAAATTGGTTTTACTTGAAGTGTTGCCGACTCCTTTATTCATTATCGGACTCTGAGCATAGTGGTTCTTCTGGTATATGTGGATGATATTATTATTACCATTGATGATCATGCTAGTATCATCAAGGTCATGGCCCATCTCTCTAATCATCTTTATACTAAAGGCCTTGGTCCCCTGTACTATTTCTTTAATGTTGAAGTTAAATCAACAATGGCATTCTTCTGTCTCAGCAGAAGTATTATCTAGATCTTTTGAAGGACTGTTGATTTTTGATGTACATCAACTAATACTCCCATGGAGCCCAATATGAAACTCTCCAATCATTGTTTAACATCTAACTCAAGCTTATCTATTTGAAGGTGTCTCGTCTTGATATCTCTTTTGCTGTTAGCACCATAAGCTTGTTTATGCAGTTGACACATAAATTCTCATTTTTATATTGTTGAATGTATTATCTGATATCTGAAGAAGTCCACGGCCAAGGACTTGTTTATTAGCTTCTTCCTCTCTTTCTCTTAGGCCTCGTTTGGTTCTTAGAAGCCAGAAGCGGGAGCGGAGACAGAAGCGGGGGCGGGAGCGGGGAAGCGCCACTAGATTCTAAAATTAGGAGCATGCGCTAATAAAATTTTAATGTTTATTAATTATTGTTATCAAAACTTATAAATATCTTAATATTTATTAGAATTTATAAAGTTCAGTTCAAAGTTACAGAGAGATCATTAGCATGTTATTTTTTTATGATGTCAAGGTAAGAAATATTTAGTTTCTTGCTACTTTGATAAATGTGTATTAAAAATTTTCTAATTTCTTTTACAAAATTTATGTTCACTTTTAAAATTATGGTCATATTATGGGAACCGATCATGTCTCCGGAGAAACGAGCTCCAAACGAGCTCCCAAGTAAGAAACGCCGAATCGAAGGTTCTTACTGAGATTCGTTGACCTCCTAGGACTTTCTGGCTTCTAAGATTTGGTTCGCGGAATCATGGTTGGGAAAGGAAAGTCATTACTTTTCTATGTTTGGGTGTCAAAGGAATTAAGGAGGAAAATAAAGTGATTCCCAATGGAAAGGGAAATAGGGGGGAAAGTGGTTCCCTCCACCAACCCAAGGATTCACTTTCCACCTTTAAGTATTTACTTTCCCTCCCAATTTTCTTGGCATTTCCAAACACCGGAAAGGAAAATTGATGGGAATTATAATTTTCCAAAGGAAAGGAATGAGCATGGAATTGATTTCCTTTCCTTTCCGCGAACCAAACGAGGCCGATGGTAAATGCTAATGCAGACTATGATGGATCTATTGATAATCCTCGAGAGCAGATTTTGTGCTGTTTTTTTGGGTAATCTCGTCACATGGTGTTTTCAGAAGTAGACTGGCTCGCTCCTCTATTCAAGCTAAGTATCGCTCAATGACCCAATTGTGTTACACTTCCTTCCCCAGGTGCTCTCTATTATGACAATAATGTTGCAATTCACATTGCTGAGAATTCAGTATTCGATGAGCAGACCAAACATATTGAGGTGAATTGCCATGTCATTCAGGATATGGTCATATTCTGGGAGGTTCACCTTCATTATGTTCTAACTATGTCACTTAGCCGACATCCTCAACCAATCCTTACCTCGTACTCTCTACATTCACTTTTTCTCAAAGCTGCACTTATTGACATCTACGCTCAAGCTTGTAGTTGGGTACACGAGATAGACTTAGATAGTCCCACATTGGGAACTTATAGGAAAGGAGACCCATTCTCACGTACATATTGTACTCACTTTTGCTTAATGAATCAAGTCCATTATTGTTGAGTGAAACATACATCAACAATAACAAAGCCTCTATCCCAAACTTCTCTGGTTTGCTACATGAATCCTTCTCTGCCATTCTACTTTTTGAAGGGCCAATTGCAAAACCATTCATTTTAGTAACCTTGATCCAAAGTTCATTTAGATGTGTCCCTAGTTCTAGCGTCTCTTTTAACTATAAGATCATACAACATCATTAAATGGTTTATCTATTGTTGGTCTCCGTTCCACATCTCGGAATCACCTCATCTTAGATGATTTTCTCATCTTATCCTCAATTGACATCACCTTCAACCTGCCAAGATTACACATATCTTATCCTATCTTTCATTGTAGTGCCACTCAACCATCTTGACATCCTCAGTTCAGCTATACTTTTTTTGGACATGCTTGTTAGTTTCCAATATTTCAACTTATAAGAGTAGGGATGACCTTAAAGCAGGCTGGATAATATATGCAAAACATACTATACCTGGTCATAGTATGACCAAACTGCAGAAATGACATAACTAATTTCCAAGCATACTTTATCCACTTATTGTGAAGAAAACTATGAAATAATGGAATTTTTGTATGACCCAGCAGCTAATAGAGAAAACCTTTAAATCTCTATCATCAAGTGTTGTGATGTAAGTTTGGGATGAGTGCTTCCTTTAGCATCATCTTATGTGGATTGACGAATATTTAACTAAATACTTGTACTGATGTTTTGTTACACAAGAAAAGGAATTTATCCTTTTGACCATGCAGTGTTCACCATCACATTTCTAAAGAATGTGTTTAATATAGTTTTGTATCCCTTGATAAATCATAACTTTTATTGCCATGTTCATCTATCATTCTTGTCTAATTAAGTCGGTTCTTTCCTTGTGTTGTAGTACAAAACCACATACAAATGGAATTTCCTCCCTGTATGGAACTTATTCTTTTGGAAGAACTATAAATATAACTTTCTATGCCACGGCATGTTTTAATATTGATACTATTAATACATGAGATGGATTTTGCTTCTAATCTCTTATCCTGGTTTTAAATATCTTCAGAGACCAAGTGCCAAGGAACTTCTTAGACATCGTTTTATCAGAAGTGCCAGAAAAAGTGTTAGACTTTTAGAAAGAATAAGGTGAAAGTTCTTTTATTTTCTGTAACCATCTATTTGTCTATAATTCAAGTAGCACAGGACTGAAACAATATAATGAAACCACCACTCTCTTTTGTTTGTTATCTGTTTTACTCTTTTTCATGGCAGAGCACGCCCGAAATGCCTTATAAAGGAAGACATGGAAACCGTGAAAAATGGTACTAAATCATTTAATGAGGCATCAGGCACCATAAGAGTTGTTAAAGATTCAAGAGACGGAACTATGCCATCCAGGTATAGCATTAGATAGTATATTGCTAACTAATATCTTCTCTTTTTCCATCTATTACTGATCCATTTCGTCTCAACATAGTCAAGGGAAGATCCCGAGGAATGCTAGCTGGGACTCACCTATGGAGGGATCACAGGGTACAGGAACTGTCCATAGTGCCGTAAAGCCACCACAAGCTTCCTCAACAAGAGAGAAAAGGCCAGATGCTACTTATGGTGCTAACCTGACGAGAAAGAACGCAGAAAAGGAAGCGTCCGCCTCAACAAGCTCATTTGGTGAATCAGCTTCTGAGAAAGTCTTCCACGATGGTGCTGAAAATGATGCGGATACTAGAAAGGTGGAAACACCTGTGGAAGATGTATGGTTCTCTTTGATTATCAATTTCACTGATATTTTTCCGGTATTACTGTAGTTGATGTGCCAAATTTCCAGGATCAGCTATCAGTGAGTGGATCTGGAACAGTTGTCCTACAATCTCCAAGAGAAACTCAGATGCATTCAGTTTTCAGTAATCAAAGCACTAAGGTAGAACATTATGTTGAGAAAATTCTAGTTCAATTGACTCTTCCTTCTAAATTGGAAATTAAGAGACATCTCTATTGCTTATTAGCCTTTTAGCAGATATACTTCTTCTGAAGATGCATCAATCAGTGGTACATTTGTTGTACGTGACCAACATGATGAATCTGATGCTGCACGAACATCTAAATCGAGATTGGGAGCCCAAGAGAAATCTTCAAGTGCCTTCGAAGATAGTGCAACCAACCTTGCAGAGGTTCTCTCCCTCTTTTTGCACACACAGTTAGAAACCTTGCAGAGGTTCTCTCCCTCTTTTTGCCAACACAGTTAGATTCCTGTTTGCTTGTGCAAACACACCACATTACATGTTCCCTGTTTGTACTTTCTTGCTTCTTTTATTAACAAATTATTTGTATAATGTTTAGGCCAGAGCTGCATTGCAAGGGGGGTTAAGAAAGGGAAATACTCGTGAAAGACCACTGCTGGCTAAACATAACAAAGATACCGCAGAATCTAAAGTAACAGAACATACAAGTTATTCCAAGTCCTCTAGGTACATGTTGAATATGGTGCAAACTGGTATCCTAGTAAATTCAGTTTTCCAATTTATTTCGAAACAAGTTATTCTTTGGTTTTGACTCTGCTCTGTACGTCTGCTCTGTATGTCTTTCATTTTCTCCCATCCCAGGGATCTACCTGAGAATTTTGATGCACAAAAAGCAGTTCAGAAACCATGCCAAACAAGTGACGGCGAAGTCGGTCTCCGTGGTTCTACAACAGCAGCTTCACCTATTTTATCATTGTTGATCATTCCATCTCTGAAAGAGGTAGGAGCAATGGGCTACTACATATCTAAGGGGATAAAGCAAACAGTTAATATGATAAGTTTAAATCCGTTTGCCATGCAATAGAAATACATAATTCTGATACCAAGATATTACTTTAGCACCTGAGTCTCAGCTATATCATATATTTATTTCTATTACGTGAGAGGAGCAATTTATATGTAACAATGTAACAGTAACAACATCATATACAGCTACATCTTTTAAAATTGATATATAGTAATTACTTTATATCATTATATGATTCCAACCAGCATCTCCTACATTTAGTTGTAGAGGCCCCACTTTTGTCCCCTAGTTTATGAGGTAATCAAAAGGGAAAGTATGATTCACAATGTAGGAAATGCAGTGAATTACATAACTCTTATAATGAGATAACTTACAAATCATCTTCAATTGCGATGAAGGTTATCTGTGAGTGATGAAAACAGTTCCACATGCCATTTTTCTGAAAGGATCTGATCCTATCAACTTGTCTTCTTTTAAGGGTTTGGGGGTTCAGATGTTTTACTTACATATCAATTTACTATTGCCTCTCCATTTTTGGAAAATGAAGATAACCAGTGGCCATTTATGTACCACACATCCAATTTTCCCAATATAGACAAGCCACTTGAATGATCTTTAAGTTTCTTTGATGGCGAAACAATAATTCATGAGCACAGTTCGGAGTTATGGTGTTCATAAAACAGCAACAAATCCTTTATCAAACTTTTAGGCCGGCTATGTGAATCCTTTATCTTCCGTTCAGCTATGTCAAGCGAAATGTTTTCAAGGCGGTCCTAGACTGTATAGACCCCCCAACACCTAGTCATCGCCTATGCAGTTAGGTGGACAACGGAAGCCTGACCTTTTTCTAATTTGTCTATATCTCCAATTAACTGGCACGTTGATTGGTCCCCGTTACATGCCCAAATCATCTCAAATCATCTTATTCTCAATCAATGGCACTCCTAGCTGTCTAAGAATTCACTCATTTTATTCCATATTTTAACGTATTGTCATCCATCCATCAATCATTAGAAACAAAGTATAAATAAGTCGTCTTTTTTTATGTCTTGTAGATTTGTTCTTTCAATATGAATGGTATCTTACGGCAATAATCTATTGAAACTCTCCTCCTCTTCAACCATTCTGTCTTAAATACATAAAGATCTTTCAGAATTTCTCCATCATGGTGAATGATCAATTCTAAATGGCGAAAACAATCATTCTTAGTTATCATTTGACCGTTGATATAGACTCCTTTCTTTCTCAATTCTAAATGGCGAAAACAATCATTCTTAGTTATCATTTGACCGTTGATATAGACTCCTTTCTTTCTCTAGATATTTTACTAAGCTGCATGATAGCCTGCATCTCATATAATCTTCTTTTGCCGTACTAATGCTAAAACATTTTATTATGAAATTTCTCAACACACTTTTATTTTAGACTCTAAGCAGGGGGAGTAAAGGCCTTGGTCGGACCAGGTCCGACCGCTCAAGCTGGAATTCGGAAAAGAACTTATCAGCCCAAGAAAGAAATCTAATTTTGCTCCTTAAGTCTAGGCCAATTTGAATTCCTTTCCCTCAGTGGCCCAAAACATAAGCACAGCTGCCCAGCCCAACTCGGCAATAATCCTTGAACTGAAACGACCTAAATGAATAGAAACCACTCCCCTTGCTCTTTTTTTGGGATCTTGAATGCATTTGGTATAGGAGATTGATGTAAGAACATCACATAGTGATGGTAGTTGTTGAGATACAAACAGTACTGAAGAATTCTACTCACAAGCACCAAATCTATTCGCACTTCAAAGCCATCAAATGGAAATAGATAGCTATGCTCAGAGTCCTTAATTTAAAATTGGAAACAAAATGATATGTTTAATTTAATTTTGGTGAGTAATCCGATTTGTGGAGCAAAAATATGCAGATATGAAAATCAAATTGGATATCACCAGAGCAAACATCTACATAATGATTTTAGGATAGCAACTTATGTTTTTATTCCTTCTAGAAAACTCGAGATTCTAAAGCCTGCTTAAAGGCAGCTCCTTTTGCAATGCGAGTAAAATACTGCATTGGAAAGAAAAATTTATCAGTATTGCAAAGAGAATTTGTTGCATCAGACAAAATCTGCTTCCTCATTGCAAAAATCCACATTCTTTTAAGAATCCCATATTTAATAAGCAAAATTGCACTATATACTTTATATTCCTAATGCTAGGAAGCCAATCCTAAAAGAGAATCTAAAAGTTGGTTTCATATAACATGAATCCTATATGAAAATAAAGAGGAAACATCAACAAATAATTCAAACGAAAAAGACGTCATATTTATATAGCAGCATATTTTAACAATTAATACAGTTGAAACCCTAGAATCGTGTAATGTAAGAATAAAGTCCTAGTAAAGATTCCATCCCACACAACGTGACTTTAAAAGATATGGAAGCTAACCATTGCACTTGAAAAATATTTTTCTTTTTTATTGTGAGAAGGCAAATAATAGCCGACTCCAAAATTTGTGGGATAGAGGCTTTGTTGTTGTTGATTGTTAGAAGTTAAATAATAGGAATGCTATTACTTTCAGTCTTTGGCTTAATGTGCCATAGAGATGAATGAAATTTCCCATAACAAATTGTATCACCTTTACATCTTCTAGAGTCTTAGTCTAGGGAAACTTGGAGGTTGCATGTGAAGCTTCCATATGATACCATCTCTCTGTACTACCACATACAAAGACTTCTAATCAATGACTTTTCTTGAATCAAGAACACACTTGTATAAGTTACCATAGAGGCTCCTGTCCGGGCATTGTCAGGCCATGTCATATCAAAGCATGTCAGGGCAATGTCATATCCAAACGTGTAAGGGCATGTCAGGAAATGTAAGTCATGTACGAGGATGCTCATGTAGTCAAGCCATGCACTTGCAAGTTAGCAAAGCTATCATAGAACCAAGTCCATCTAAGAGTCAGAATCAAAGACTAGGTCAAGACAAGACATGGTATGAAAATGGACATGGCATGTTCCGGGCATGTTATGTTGAAGAATGTTACATATCATGTCATAATTTTAAGTTAGACGTATATCGGACATGTACAAGGCATGCCACAATCCTAGAATAGGGAAAATATCCGTCACAAGAAAAGCTAAGCAAAGATCAAAACAAGGCATGGGAAGACAAGACAAGCCAGTGTCGGTATCAAGAAAGAACAAGACGTCATGAAAGATACATAGTAAATCATTATCAAATTTAGATTCTAATTATTTTGTTAGCAACATAAAATAAGGGTTAGAGACCAAGTTTCAATTAAATCAGGTATCATTTATATATATATTAAGAAAACGGTGTCGGTATCCAACTAGAAGGTGACATCACAAAGGACTAGAAATGATTGCCAAAATCCATGTTCGAGTGCTCCAACACGTTTGGGCATATAGATAATGCTTTTTAACCAAGTTTCAAGTTAATCAGACAAATACTTTGATAAAAGAAGCAAGGTCGAGGCCGTTGGGAAGGATGTCTACTGGATGTTCAGTCTAAATTGATCCGAGGCAGGGAATGTCGTAACATGCTCGAGTTCGAACCAAATCAGTTTTTGTTTGTTCCAATACATTCCATAAGGTAAAGAGGGGTAGTATTATAATAAAAAAAAAGAAAATAGATCAAGTGTCTTATTTGAGTAATTATAGCAATGATATCATATTATCTCAAAAAAAAGAAGAAAGAATAAATTTGGGATAAACTTGTTCTTACTTCTTAATATTATTAAATGTAGAAACATAGGGGAATAGATTGAAATTAACAAAGAATCACACAAGACATTATCACACAAGATGGTTGTCTAGATAATATAGATAATAGTATTTTATTAGTCTTACCAAGTCGGCACTTGCCTTAATTGTGAGGCTAATACTCCCCCAAGTCTAGGGTTTAGGCGAGATCCTCCTTCTAATCCCCGAAGCTTTCTAGATCTCCTTCTAGCTCCTCCAAGCTCCTTCTAGGTTAGCCCAACAAGATGGGGGGATGGTAAGGGGTTGCAAGAAGAATGAATGCAGTGTTCTAAAAATCTGTCTAGACTGGAAATCCCCTAGGCGGTGGTCTTAGGCGGGTTTCGGCCCTAGGCGGGCAATTCTGTCGATTCTGTTTTGAATTTTTTGAAAAAAATTCAAAAAAAATTCATATTTGAAAATTCATCTTAGGCAGGGCATGTCGTAAGATGCTCGAGTTCGATCCAAATCAGTTCTTGTTTGTTCCAATACATTCCAGAAGGTAAAGAGGGGTAGTATTATAATAAAAAAAAAGAAAATAGATAAAGTGTCTTATTTGAGTAATTATGGCAATGATATCATATTATCTCAAAAGAAGAATAAATTTGGGATAAACTTGTTCTTAATATTATTAAATGTAGAAACATGGGGGAATATATTGAAATTTACAAAATCACACACAAGACATTATCACACAAGGTGGTTGTCTAGATAATATATATAGTATTTTATTAGTCTTACCAAATCGGCACTTGCCTTAATGGTGAGTCTAATACTCCCCCAAGTCTAAGGTTTAGGCGAGATCCTCCTTCTAAGTCCCGAAGCTTTCTAGATCTTCTTCTAGCTCCTCCAAGCCCCTTCTAGGTTAGCCCAACAAGATGGAGGGATGGTAAGGGGTTGCAAGAAGAATGAATACATTGTCCTAAAAATCTACCTAGATCAGAAATGTGATCTTAGGCGGGTTTTGGCTATAGACGGGCTGTTCGGTCGGTTCTGTTTTGAAATTTTTGAAAAAAATTCAAAAAAAATTCATATTTGAAAATTCAAAATATTCAAATTTGAAATTTCAAAAAAAAATACCTGGCTGTTGTTGCTTCTTCTTCTTCTTCGAAGAGGAGAGTAGAGGGAGAGGAGGAGAGGATTTAGGGTTTTGGTTTAGGAAACTGTGTGAAAGTGTGTGTTTAGGGGGAACAAAACAAAAGTGTGTGCTCGAACCAGTGACACCCTCCCACCCACCCCACCCCATCGGTTGAAAGCCTACCACTCCACTAGTAACCAAGTTGTAAAGTTTTTTTTTGTGTTTTTATTAATATATACATAGTATATATAAAAGTAACATGTACATAAAAAAATTAATTTTAGTTCGGCGCCTATGCTCTAGGCGTCCCTTTGGCGCACCGAACCCGTCTGTCGAAATTTATAACATTGAATGAATGAATAGATGAGGTAAGGGGGGACTAAATATAAAACCTAACTTCTAGGATGATCCAAGTATTCCCAAACCTTATTCAACTAGTCAATCTCCTCTTCTCCCCAAAATATCTCTCCCAACAACCCATGCTATGATAGGCAGGTTAAAGTGAGCATGGGTTGATTCAGCAACCTGTCGAGGTGCTAGACGCCTTCGGGCTTTCGTCGGATGGTTGTCCGACTTTGTACGTGTTGGTATAAAGTGGTTGACAAGTAGGCCAGGGTGCTTCTAGTGCTTTTTTAGTGTGTTTCTAAGCATGGTTGACAGGTGGGCGAGGGTTCTTCTAGTGCTCTTATAGTGTGTTTCTAGCTATGGACTAGGCTAGTCTTGGTCATGATCACACTAATTTTTGTGGGTTGATTTTACAAGTGATTAACAAATATTTATCCATGATTAACTCAATTTCATTGTGATTAGGCAGATCAATAAGGTATCCTATGGAGTGTAACTACACACGTCATGGGATAGTCAAAAATTTAAAATCAAGTAACTAAGCTTATAGATAGTATTCCAAGCATCACTACTATATAATAGTATAGATAAGGAGTCCGAAAAAGTGGGTTTACAAGGTTTATCCCCTTACGAAATTTCATCATCGTTAAGGATAATATGCACGAATCAAGGAAATAAATACAATAATTAAACACATTACATCAAAATAAAAAGTTTACGTAGTCTCGAAAAGATAAGGATATTGCTATCGGATATCATCTTCTCCCTCTTAAGTAGATTCACCGGGAGAATAATGCTTCCAAGCTATTAAAACTAGTTGGATAGTTCCGTTCTTCAACACATTCTCACGTTGATTCAGCATACCAATTGACTGCTCTTCATATGATAAATTCGTGTATACAGTCAGCTCTGAATAGTCGAGAACGTGACTGGATCCTGAATATATTGTTGAAGTTGTGACACATGGAATACGTTGTGCACTTCAACTAGGGACGGTGACAAAGCACGCGATATACATGACTGATACGTTCCAAGATGTCAAATGGACCAATATACTTCGGATTGAGCTTATTTTTGACACCAAACTTGATGATGCCGAGTGACGGTAAGATACGAAAGAGCACTCGATCAGTGACATTGAACTCTAAGGGACGTCGATGCTTATCATTCAAATACTTCTGTCCTGTGCTAAGTGGAGACACGCACGGATTTGTCGAACCTTATCAACGGTCTGAACAATTATCTCTAGACCTAAAAGTCAATGCTCACAAATGTTATCCCAACTCAAGGGAGGCCATACAAGGTCTCAAAGGGAGCCTTCTAACTGACTTAATAACTTTTATGTTATTATAGAACTTGACCAAATGGAGATGGTCTTCTCAAAATCCTAAGTCCAATGTGCATGCCTTGATCATATTCTCCAAAGTCTTAATAGTAGTCCACTTGGACTGATCATCTATCTATGGATGTTAAGTTGTGATGTACTTCAGGTGAGTGCCCAAACTCTTATGTAGAGAAGTAAGATGTCAACTTGGAATCTCGGTTTGAGACAATATAGATTGGTACCCTATGAAGTATAGCAATTTGTTACATGTACATTCCTCGGTAGTCTGACCAACTCTAAACGGCAGAAAATGAGCTGCTTTGGTGAGTCAATTCACGATCACCTAAATGACATCTCTGCCACGCGGTGGTCTAGGCAAACTGGTGAAAACAATCTATAATAATGTCTTCCCATTTTCATTTTGGGATAGGTAAGGGATGCAACAATCTTGTGTGACACCGATGCTCTGCTTTAACTTGTTGGCACACCAAACATTTCGATACGAACCTAGCAATCTTCCACCGTGGGGTACGGGATGGTCGAAGCGGGGTGGTCCGGAGCGGACGCCGGCACTGCAGGCTCAGATAGTGAGTTTCACCGGTGCAATTGTGCACCGGTTGGGCTCGACCACGAGCTGGGCTCACGAGACTTCGCTAGAGATTCATGATGCCGATGGTTTTCTTCTGCACGCTCACGGAGCTCATGCAGTGGGAGGGTGTATAGCTAGGGGTCAGGTCATGAAGAAAATTAAGATCAAGGTGGGGATGGTTCGTTGCGTATATGGAAGAAGAAATGATATATAATAAGGAGAATAGGCTGATATAGAGGAGGATGAGGCTGTGGCAATAAGGGGGTAGGTCTTGTCGGGTGGCAGGATTATGCAGACTAGGTTTGCAGCTTTGCACCAAGAAGGAAATAAAACGGACAAAGGAAGCTAAATGTAAGAGATAACATGGTTTAGTTTAGAGAGAGAGTGAGAGAGAGAGAGAGAGAGAGTAGGTATTGGATATTTTGTTTGTAGGCTAGCATATGGTGCTTGGTGTGTTGGCAGGGACATGGAGGAAATAGATTAGGGATTAGTTAGGAAGTGATAGGTAGGTATTTGATTAGTTAGTAGAAAGTTTAGATATGGATAATTAGAACTTGGTTAATTACATATTTAGTAAGTTAGGGAGTTTAATTAAATATAGTGATTAATAATAAATTTAATAGGAATAATAAGAGAATTAACTAGGTTAATATGGGGTTAGATGAAGATTACAATATTGCAAATATTGGGAAGGGGGTTTACACTATTAGCAACACAATAAACTGCATCCAACCCCTTATGCCAACTATAGATACATAGGATTAGATACATAGGATCCACATCGTATAGTCTAAGCCCAATAATAATTAGAAAAAGGAAAATGTATATCTGGACCTTGGACGTGTTGGGAGTACTAGACAAAGGTAAAGCACAAAAATTAAAGTGAGTAAATACTATTGCTGGCATGTGAAGTTTCTGTATATGGTAAGGGAACAAGGAATTTTTGATGCAGCGGCGAAATGCGTAGAAATTGGAAAGAACAGCAATGGCGAAAGCACTATGCTGGGCCGACTCAGCATCTCACTGTACCACCACCATACAAAGACTTGCAATCAATGACTTGTTTGGAATCAAGAACACACTTGTACAAGTTGCCATAAAGGCTTATGTCCGGACATTGTCAGGCCATGTCATATCAAGGCATGTAAGTAATGTACGAGGATGCTTATGTAGTGAAGGTATGTGCTTGCAAGATATCATGGGTATCATGGAACTAAGTCCATCTAAGAGTCACAATCAAAGACTAGTTCAACATAAACCATTGTATGTAAAGTGGACATGTCATGTCAAAGCATGTGACATATCATGTCATAATTTTAAGCTAGATGTATACAAGACATGTACAAGGGCAATCTATCATAAGACAAGCTATGTAAAGATCAAGGCAAGAAAAGCGGGCATGTCATGTCGAAGCATGTGACGTATCATGTCATAATTCTAAGATAGACGTATACAAGACATGTACAAGAGCATTCCATCACAAGACAAGCTAGGTGTCTGTGTGGGTGCCAAGAAAGAACAAGATGTCACGAAGGATATAAACCATCGTAAAAATAATTATTCCAACATATTTAGAACATCAGGTAAAGGGTTAGGGATTATGTTTTCATGTAGATTGGGCGTCATTTATATATGGGTGTCATTTATACATATTGAGAAACGGTATTGCTATCCAACTAGAATGTGACATTGCAAATGAAGTACTAGAAATGATAATCAAAATATATTTCCTAGTGTTCTAGCATGTTTGGGGGCATGGATAATGCTTAGGGACCAAGTTTCAAGTTCGGACAAGTATTTTGATAAAAGAAGCAAGTTATAATGTGCCAAGTTGAGGCTATTGGGACGTCCGTCATATATCCGGTCTGAACAGATCCAAGGCGGGGCATGCATAACTTGCTCGATTTCGATCCAAATCAGTTCCTGTTGTTCCAATAAATTCCACAAGGTGAAAAGGTGTAATATCATGTTAAAACCACCAGAAAAACATAGATGTATATTTGAGTGTTCATGGCAATAATGTCATATTATCTCAAGAAAATGAATAAATTGGGGATAAACTTGTTCTTGATATTATTAAACGTAGAAACATTTGGGAATAGATTGAAATCAGCAAATAATCAAGCATAAGACATTATCACACAAGTTGGTTGTCTAGATAATATAGATGTAGTATTTTATTAGGCTTAGCAAGTGGGTACTTACCTTAGGGGAGAGGCTAATGCTCCCCAAAGTCTAGGGTTTAGGCTAAATCCTCCTTCCAAGCACCGAAGCCTTCTAGATCCTCTCCTTTAAGCTCTCTCCAGGTCAAACCCAACAAGAGAAGAGGGGGAGAAGTGGTGAGGGGTTGCAAGAAGAATGAATGAATGGATGAGTGTGTGTGGTGGGGGGTGGGGGTTACTAAATAGAAACCCTAGCTCCTAGGATGAGTCCAATTGTCCCCAAACCCCTATCTAACAAGCTAATATCTAAATAGAAACCCTAGCTCCTAGGATGAGTCCAATTGTCCCCAAACCCCTATCTAACAAGCTAATATCTTCTTCTCCTTGAAATTCCCCCCCTCCTGCAACAATTCATGCTATGATAGGCGTGTTAAAGTAGGAATGGATTGCTGATTCAATAACCTGCCCAAGTGGACGTCCATCTCTGTATGTGTTTGTCCAGAGTGCTTGACAGGTGGGCCAGGGTGCTTCTAGTGCTCTTCTAGTGTGCTTTTAAGCTATGGACTGGACGAGTCTTGGTCATGTGTCACACCAATGTTTATGGTTGATTTTATAAGTGATTAACAAGTGTTTTATCCCTAATTAACTATGTTTCTATGTGATTCAGCATATCAAAAAGGTGTCCTATGGAGTATTACTCACGTACACAAGTCTTGGAATAGTCAACTAGTCTCAAATCAAACAAACCAAGCTTAGAGATAATATTATAAGCATTACTAAAATACAATAGTATAAATACAGAGTCCGGTAAAGTGGCTTACAAAATACCTATGTAGGAATGCCCCCGTATGCTTGTCTTCTATAATCGTCGTAGTCCTAAGTTGTGTAACCTTATGACGTTCTTCTTTAACGAACTTCACGACTAATTGTGGATCTCCTTGTCCCGGTAAGGGACTAAGTGTTCCCCAATGTATACTCTGGCGAATCAGACTCGAAACTCGTCTTTGTTGTGTATTGAGGAACAAAGTCAATTTGCCAAGAGACATGGCCATATCATAAGTATCCCTCTTTGAAGGAGTTCTCCTCGACCAAGAAGGGGATATATTTTTGTTACTAAAAATTTATTGTAGCGGCTTAGAATTTCTAGAAATTGTATAGAACGGTAAAAGTTTTGTAATTTTTTTTAGGGTACAAAACACCAGTAGTTATGGAGTTAAAAATCTCAGCCTAAAAATGTCCCTACTATATATGCTAAAAATGCCAGTACTAATGGCATTTTTCTCTCTTTTCTTTAACCCCCTTTTTTTTTCTTTTAACCCAGCCTTCCTCGTATATCATTTTTCTTCCCAATTCACTTACTAACACCTTGTAATATTGACAAACCAAGCAGAACTATCAGTAGGGGTCTCGACTCACATTTGGCGATCTTCGCTAGCTTATGGGATATTTGGTGGATCCCGAGCCCGATTGAGGAAGCCCTCTTGTTGAATTCCGACTTGATCGAGACAGCCAAACGCGGGCCTTGCTCCGGTCTGATGGTCGCGGCCGCAGCCGCCACTGCTAATCTGAGCATCCGGTGCAGACTTATTCATCTCTTAACGACTGTTTGGAACTCCTACTTCCGGTCCCGTTACGAAGAATGTCCCGATCTCGAATGGCATCGCGGAGCCCTAATTTCTTCGAAATTGGGCATTTCAATATGTGGAATTTTTTAGTGATCGAATCTAGAGCAATGAAATTCTAGGGTTTACAAATCAACGGAGAGAAGGAATTGATAGAGAAAATGATAAATTTATCAATTTAGAAGAAAGAGAGAAGAAAGCGAAGAAACTGTATGTTGTTGGTAGGGAATGAAGTTTTCATATCTTAATTACTGACGTTTACTGGTGTAGAAAAAAAAGAAAAGAAAACGCCATTATTACTGGCGTTCATATCAAAAGAAAAAGAAAAAGAAAAAAGAAAACACATTATTACTGGCATTTTTTTGGATTGAAATGCCAGTAGTAATGGCGTTTTTTTTTCCCGTACCGTTATTTATAAAGTTTCAAAACTTTGACCTTCTACTACAATTCCAAAAAAGTATAAAAGCCACTACAGTATAATTCTCAAAACTGAAAATTGACTATAACTTCAAAATATGCTGAATTATCATAAGCAATCAACGGAGAGAAGGAATTGATAGAGAAAATGATAAATTTATCAATTTAGAAGAAAGAGAGAAGAAAGCGAAGAAACTGTATGTTGTTGGTAGGGAATGAAGTTTTCATATCTTAATTACTGACGTTTACTGGTGTAGAAAAAAAAGAAAAGAAAACGCCATTATTACTGGCGTTCATATCAAAAGAAAAAGAAAAAGAAAAAAGAAAACACATTATTACTGGCATTTTTTTGGATTGAAATGCCAGTAGTAATGGCGTTTTTTTTTCCCGTACCGTTATTTATAAAGTTTCAAAACTTTGACCTTCCACTACAATTCCAAAAAAGTATAAAAGCCACTACAGTGAATTTTCTGTTTTTGTTAGAATATGTCCTTGGTGCATATAGTTAGTTTATATGTCTACACCCTTACAAATTGCTTATGATAATTCAGCATATTTTGAAGTTATAGTCAATTTTCAGTTTTGAGAATTATACTGTTCAGGTTGCTGGTGATAGGACAGGATCAGGTGCACATGCTGTGATCAACACATTGCTCGATTTGGAGCACCAAAATCCTGGCTCTTGTGAAGCACTTGTTGGCAGGTTGCTGCATCGACTTGGAAGGTCTTGATTCCTTTGCTTTTTCTTTCTTCTTCTTCCTAAGTCTTCTATTCTGGAGCATCAAATCTGTACCATCTTCTGTAATACAGCTGTAAGGAATCTTCAGTGAAAGCACTCCAAGATGTTGCTGTGCGGGCTTTCTCGAAGAACATTCAGGTTCCGCAGGACACAGTGGAGGGAAGAAAGCAACCAAGTATGCAACTGGTTGATAATCCTAGCCTAAGTCCTCTTGCAAGGTTCCTTCTTTCAAGGTTTGGCTTCTCAGATTGCGTCCCGCTTTCTTACAGTGACAATGTCATTAGGAATCAGCTATTTTGTAGCAATTTGATGAATATATCACTCGTTTTATGGTGCAGATGGCAGAGCCAAGTCTCCCAGGATCTGAACTCAGTTTGAGAGACCAGTACGAATGCAGATGGTGTTAAATCTGAACAAAAGAAAATGGAGGCTGGTGGTGTCTATTTCATATTTCTTGTTTTTTCTATTGTATAATTAATTTTGACAGTGTACATATTGTTGGGAGTTTCTTTAGTATTTCTTGTGTTGTTTCTCCCTATTTATTTGTTTGTTTTATACTTTTCCCTGTTGTTTAGTTTTTGCATATATGAAGCAATAAATAACTAGGAGAGTGGTTTTTCTTCTTGCCTATGATAAGTGTTATAAATCCCCATTCAACGCAAAAAGTAAGGAACATCTGTAATAGACTGATTTAACTAAAGTCATCCTGGTGGTATCCTTGTCAGTTTGGCTTGAATTCTTCATAAGCGGATCTGGAGATGCTGCTGGCCTAGAATTTGAGTTCAGATCTAGATTTGGTCCAGTTTCAAACCTGATCAATGTGCCGCCCAACTGATTTGGGTTCGAGTAAAGTGCGGAACTTCAGTTTGATTGCAAATTAAATTCAAGAATGGGAACAAGCATTAACGTTTCCTTCCTTCCACTTGCAACAACTGCTGCTGCATTTTATTCCTCTGGTTCAGAATGATTACAACTTCAGAGTGCACATGTTCATCTCTCTTCCTAATTAAGGCAAAGTAGTGTTTCCGAACGTCCAACCCTATAGTTTTATGTCTTCACATGTTAGACAACTGGGGTGTTGATCGATCGAACCAAGTCATAGTCATAGCTTGATGTGAGCTCACAAGTCTAGATTTACTATGGTTAAGATAGGCTCATTTAGTCGGTGGAGATCAGTGTTTTAAAAACCAAACCGGACTGGACTGGCCGGTTCAACCGATTGATCCGTGAACCGGTCACTTTTTCGATCTGATTCAACGTTGACCCACTAGTTTTTCAAAATTTTACTATAAATGAATATTTTTGTAAAAAATATTGTATATAAGGGATTAAACTTGGACCACTTAGATTAATCCAGTGGTTGAACCGGTTTGATCCGACCCAATGCCTTGTCCGGGTCGTTCTCTGGTCCGATTTTTAAAACACTGGTTGAAGTTTGTCTTATTTAGGGAATCATCTCCGATCAACTGTCCCTCGTGGGCTTGTGGCGACCGTTATTGGAGATCCTTAGTACTGATGCACTTTGAAGAGGAGGTTTTGAAGCTCTTCTTCTGAGCAGTAGCATATGAAGAACAATAGTGAAGAAGCAGCTCTTCTATTCTATGCTCAGAGCAAGTCGAAGCAAACTGTAGCATTTCATGCTATATCTCGACATGGTCTCAGATAAGAATCTTAGAAGTTCTACCGAACTTACTGGTTTCTGAGAGCGGATCTACTGCAAAGACCGAATCTCGCTTTGAGCAATGTTGATTTTCACCACCCCAGTATCGTCGCCAACGAGTCTTGAGCAATTTTACTGCATTTTAGAGCTAGGCTCTATTTTGACAACCTTGGTTGTCTTACAACAGCTTGGCTGCTGTTTGTTGTTGAGCAATGAATCTGCTATTACCACTCTTGTGTTCAAAGTCTGTAAAGACTTTAAGGAAGGACTGTTGTTCTGCGGCATTACAAGTTCTGCAGATTTGTTGTCCTGAGGCATTACAAGTTCTGTGGGATTGATGTCCTGCAGCATAACAAGTTCTACGAAATTGATGTTATGCAATAAATTTTTAGAATTGTTGTTAAAGAAATAGAGATACAAACCATTTGAACTTGTACATACAAGTTTAGTCCCAAGTTGGATAGGAAAGGGGGTTTAGGTTTTCATATACATCAAGTTCTCCTTATGATTCTTGTTGGGCTTTTGAGTGGGCTTTTAATGGATTTCATGGTGTCCATCTTGCCTGGTTGGGCTTGACTAATCGCGTGCGATGAATTCTTTGGTCGGAGCAATTATATTTTGTTTCTTATTTTTTAAATTTAAATTTAAATTGTTTCCAACTTTTCTATTAATCAAACAAGGTTGATACAAACAGTTGTTTGCACTGAAATTCAGGTCTAAATAAGGTGATCGAACCTCTAAGCAGGTCAGTGGTCAGTTTATGAGAGAGTGTAAGATGTACGATCCTACATGACTCCAAAAATTAAAAGTCTAAAAAAATTTAGCCTCCATGTATATTATTAATGTGAAATCTCTATTTTTTAGATTGATTAAAAAAAAATGTTCTTTTTAAGTATTCACAAGGGCCCCAAAAACTGGAAAGTCCCAAAATTTTTGATCTTCTTACATTATTAATATAAAATATCAATTATTAGAGTGATTAAAATTTTTATTGTTTATTTGTACAGGGTCCTAAGAATGTCAGAAACAACATGTCTTTAAGCACTTTTTTCTTCTTCTCTAATCACATATTACTTCTTGTTTTTATCTCTCTATGTTATGCCTGCAAGTCCCGTGGATTCAAAACTCGTGCACATTCTGGTTATTATTCTTTCTTTTTATATTGACCATCTATTAGGGAGACGACGCTTACACTGTTATTTATTTGTACAGGTCCTAAGAATGTCAGAAACAACATTTCTTTAAGCACTTTTTTTTTCTTTCTCTAATCACATATTACTTCTCATTTTTATCTCTCTATGTTATGCGAGCAAGTCCCGTGGATTCAAAACTCGTGCACATTTCTATCATTCTTCTTTGTTTTTTATATTGAGCATATATTAGGGAGAATGATGCTTACACTATCTTAAGACTCAGTTGGGTTGGGGATACCGGATGAGTCGTAAGATATTTTACCTTGTTTAATTAGTGTGTTCGACTTGAGTCAATCTTTTCTCCAGCCAAGATCTTGTGTTTCGAATGCTTGACCAAATATAAAGGTTTTTAGATCAATCCTAGAGGAAAATTTTTTTCCAGAGGGGGAAGGTTTTCCTCTTAGACTGTACTTGGTTTGTAAGAAAGTGGAGAGAGAGAGAGAGAGAGAGAGAGAGAGAGAGAGAGAGAGAATGTCATCCTAATTTTGGGAGTGTTTACTTTCTCACTTTTCCTTTCTTTTTCTTTTTCAATCTCTCCCACCAAAACATGATAGTTTTATTTTTTGCTTTCATTTTTTTTGTATTTACTTTTTCGAACCAAACACAACCTTAATAATTGTTTGGTTTATGAAGAAATAGGAAAAGAAAGAGAGATTAAAAAGAAAATGAAAAGCAAAGAGAAAAGATAGAAATATTTATTTGGTTGGCTAAAAAAGTGTAAAAGAAAATAAGGAAAAAAAAATTGTGAGAGGAAAGAGAGAGGGAAAATTGGGTGGAGAGAGGGGCGCAAGAGAGACGACAAGAGGAGGTGGAAGAGACTGTAATGTTTCGTTCCGTGGTGCATTGGACTGACTTGTTGGCTCAAAAGGATTTGGATTGACTCGGATTCATGTAAATAAATTTTGCAGAGTTTTTTGAGATCGGTGTATTGCCCCGCTGTGGACAGAGGATCCTTCGGTATTTGAGGATCCTTCGGTATTTGCTTGGTCGAGCCAAAAGGCTATTCTTCATTGTGGGTGGTCTTGATCCTTTTCTCTTTTACTTTCACACTTAATAAAATGACGCTTCTAGTTTTTGTTATGTATGCCATGCTTGTTAATGCTAAGTAAAAAGAACCAAGATAAAAGAGGTTAATGTTATTGTTGTTAACCTGCTGTATAGAAATGTGGATTGCCATGTTATACAAATGTGGAATATTGTATCTGTTGATATAGAATATGGATATCGTAATGTTATTGTAAACATGTAGAATATTGTATTATTACTGCATTAGGTAGAATGTGGTACATTACCACGGAATAGTCGGAATGATAAGAATAGGGCATGATACTCATAGAATTGTGTTGGATGTAGAATATGGAACTATTTGTAAGGGGTGCAGTATCCAGAATATTTGGGTCCTATCAGTTGACAATCAGAATATTGAATGAGTATGTGAATATTGCGAGAATGATCGGTTGTGAGAGTAGAGAATTTTATTACTTTATTTATACTTCTGTACCATGCATGTGTTCATAGTTAAATTATTCACGCATTTACATGGTTATGGACTTGCGCATAAGGTTTGGGTTTTCTCGAATGGTTACCAGGGCACTTGGACCGATTAAGCCTATGAGAAAATTATGTGGAATGTGCTTCATGCATGGAATATTGCGTGACCTTCAATGGGGCTAGCTACCCAGACTATAAGAATGCATCATAATATGGGTATTTCGAGACCTTTGGTGGAGCTCGTTACCCGCACGCGAAGTGATCGCCGTCTTAGTAGAGATATAGTCCAAGATGGCTTGTGATATGAGTGATGATCATTAGTTAGGCTGCATGCTAATGTCAAATCTACTTGAAGGCTATTGGATTGTTTGCAAAGACGAAAGCACGATACATTATATTTTATAAGTCTAACAATTGATGCAGTGACATACTTATGACATATGTATATATTATAAATGGTAACATTGTTTGCCGGGAAGGATGCTAGTCATGGATAAGATCACTATGTCAATGGCACATCTATTTTTATGTATATATCTATTAATAAAACTTGTTACGCCCCGCTCTCAGAATATTGGATAAATACGGGGATGAACATGGCCAGCTACACCATACAAGGTATAAAAATATCATACGACGGTCACGGTTGTCACTAGACAAGTGGGTGCATACTATAATCGAGCCTCCTATGGCTTCACAAAACAGCTATGTCTTAATCAGTCAATCAAGAAGCAATAAATAATGAGCATGTAAGATAAAGTAGTAAGCCATACCGGAAGCTCTATCAAACTGATCAGGAAACTAACTATGCAAAATAGTAACCTAGTTTAGTGCCAAGAGTACATAATCATATGTCAGCCGCAGTCTGAATAAGTACAATCATGTAAGGAACCCACTCAATATATTAGAGTGGTGAAGAAGAAACCCACTCAAGTCCCTCGACGACCATCCTCTTGATGCGTGCCATCGATTAGGTATAAGGCTTGTCACGACCCGCACCCGGTATAGGGGTACGAGTGCGTGGGTACGTCCAGCCTACGCCATAACATCGACGGTAGAATGCTGTCTAGGTCAACTATCCATAGCTAACAATCTCACACAATAATATATATACCTGTTAATGATATCTCTACTCCAAAATGGAGGACAAAATGATAATGATATGAAAATCAATACTCAATCACAATAAAACTAGAGGAAGATAATTGCACGATATAAAATAAAAGAATAGAATCACAAGGTCACAACTACAACCAAATCCAAGTCTAAATAGTTTAGCAATCATCAACATTAAATATAAGTCTCAAAATAATAACCCGTAAGTCTCAAAGCTGAAAACAAAAACAATACAATAGGAATGCTAAGCTAAACTAGGCAACTACTGGCTGTGTCTCCTCCTCAGGAACTTGCTACACCCGAGGATCCGGAATATACCCATCATCTATGCCAGGTCCATGGAAAGTAGGACAAAATTCCTCAAGTCATCGTCTGAAAAATATATCCAGTTGGGATGGAACGAGCACATCTCTAACAATTGTTCCAATTAAATAACAAAGACTATAAAAAAATAATGGTGAGTGCAATACAAGATTAGAATAAATAACTAAATCATAACTAACAATATCAATATAGGAAAATAGATAAAGACAACTATATGGAATGGCAGGTAAAGAGCAGTATGAGAAATAGGAATACAAGACTATATGGCAAAGAAATAAATAGATAGAGCAATAAAGAACATCTCAGTAAAAATAAAATAGACATGAAGGAACTATACTAACTACATGCCTTAAAGTATTAGTATTAGTATTAAAAAGAACAATAATGTTCTTTTTAAGTATTCACAAGGGCCCCAAAAACTGGAAAGTCCCAAATTTTTTGATCCTCTTACATTATTAATATAAAATATCCATTATTAGAGTGATTAAATTTTTTATTGTTTATTTGTACAGGGTCCTAAGAATGTCAGAAACAACATGTCTTTAAGCACTTTTTTTTCTTCTCTAATCACATATTACTTCTTGTTTTTCTCTCTCTATGTTATGCCTGCAAGTCCCGTGGATTCAAAACTCGTGCACATTCCAGTTATTATTCTTTCTTTTTATATTGACCATCTATTAGGGAGACGATGCTTACACTGTTATTTATTTGTACAGGTCCTAAGAATGTCAGAAACAACCTTTCTCTAAGTACTTTTTTTTCTTTCTCTAATCACATATTACTTCTCATTTTTATCTCTCTATGTTATGCGAGCAAGTCCCGTGGATTCAAAACTCGTGCACATTCCTGTCATTCTTCTTTGTTTTTATATTGAGCATATATTAGGGAGAATGATGCTTACACTATCTTAAGACTCAGTTGGGTTGGGGATACCGGACGAGCCGTAAAATATTTTACCTTGTTTAATTAGTGTGTTCGACTTGAGTTAATCTTTTCTCCAGCCAAGATCCTGTGTTTCGAATGCTTGACCAAATATAAAGGTTTTTAGACCAATCCTAGAGGATTTTTTTTCCCAGAGGAGGAAGGTTTTTCTCTTAGACTGTACTTGGTTTGTAAGAAAGTGGAGAGAGAGAGAGAGAGAGAGAGAGAGAGAGAGAGAGAGAGAGAGAATGTCATCCTAATTTTAGGAGTGTTTACTTTCTCTCACTTTTCCTTTCTTTTTCTTTTTCTTTTTCTTTTCAATCTCTCCCACCAAAACATGATAGTTTTATTTTTCTCTTTCATTTTTTTTGTATTTACTTTTTCAAACCAAACACAACCTTAAGAATTGTTTGGTTTATGAAGAAATAGGAAAAGAAAGAGAGATTAAAAAGAAAATGAAAAGCAAAGAGAAAAGATAGAAATATTTATTTGGTTGGCTAAACAGTATAAAAGAAAATAAGGAAAAAAAATTGTGAGAGGAAAGAGAGAGGGAAAATTGGGTGGAGAGAGGGGCGCAAGAGAGACGACAAGAGGAGGTGGAAGAGACTGTAATGTTTCGCTCCGTGCGGTGCATTGGACTGACTTGTTGGCTCAAAAGGATTTGGGTTGACTTGGATTCATGTAAATAAATTTTGCAGAGTTTTTTGAGATCGGTGTATTGCCCCGCTGTGGACAGAGACATTATATTGGCATCATGGATTGAATATGCTAGTTGGTTTTGAGTTGTGCGAGAAATAACTAGATTTGAACGGTGATGTAGACTTGCTTAATTTGGTTGAATTTGATGATTTTGGAGCAGGACTCGCTTGCTTGGTTATACCAATTAAGAAGATTGTGCATCACGTCAAATTGCCTCTTTGAGGATCCTTCGGTATTTGCTTGGTCGAGCCAAAAGGCTATTCTTCATTGTGGGTGGTCTTGAACCTTTTCTCTTTTACTTCCACACTTAATAAAATGACGCTTCTAGTTTTTGTTATGTATGCCATGCTTGTTAATGCTAAGTAAAAAAACAAAGATAAAAGAGGTTAATGTTATTGTTGTTAACCTGCTTTATAGAAATATGGATTGCCATGTTATACAAATGTGGAATATTGTATCTGTTGATATAGAATATGGATATCGTAATGTTGTTGTGAACATGTAGAATATTGTATTATTACTGCACGAGGTAGAATGTGGTACATTACCATGGAATAGTCGGAATGATAAGAATAGGGCATGATACTCATAGAATTGTGTTGGATGTAGTGCGGTACTATGGAACTATTTGTAAGGGGTGCAGTATCCGGAATATTTGGGTCCTATCAGTTGACAATCAGAATATTGAATGAGAATGTGAATATTGTGAGAATGATCGGTTGTGAGAGTAGAGAATTTTATTACTTTATTTATACTTCTGTACCATGCATGTGTTCATAGTTAAATTGTTCACGCATTTACATGGTTATGGACTTACGCATAAGGTTTGGATTTTCTCGAATGGTTACCAGGGCACTTGGACCGATTATGCCAATGAGAAAATTATGTGGAATGTGCTTCATGCATGGAATATTGCGTGACCTTCAATGGGGCTAGCTACCTAGACTATAAGAATGCATCATAATATGGGTATTTCGAGACCTTTGGTAGAGCTTGTTACCCGTACGCGAAGTGATCGCCGTCTTAGTAGAGATATAGTCCAAGATGGCTTGTGATATGAGTGATGATCATTAGTTAGGCTGCATGCTAATGTCAAATCTACCTGAAGGCTATTGGATTGTTTGCAGAGACGAAAGCACGATACATTATATTTTATAAGTTTAACAATTGATGCAGTGACATACTTATAACATATGTATATATTATAAATGGTAACATTGTTTGCCGGAAAGGATGATAGCCATGGATAAGATCACTATGTCAATGACACATCTATGTTTATGTATATATCTATTAATAAAACTTGTTACACCCTGCTCCCAGAACATTGGATAAATACGGGGATGAAAATGGCCAGCTACACCATACAAGGTATAAAAATATCATACGATGGTCACGGTTGTCACTAGACAAGTGGGTGCATACTATAATCGAGCCTTCTATGGCTTCACAAAATAGCTATATCTTAATCAGTCAATCAAGAAGCAATAAATAATGAGCATGTAAGATAAAGCAGTAAGGCATACCGGAAGCTCTATCAAACTGATCAGGAAACTAACTATGCAAAATAGTAACCTAGTTTAGTGACAAGAGTACATAATCGTATGTCATCCACAGTCTGAATAAGTACAATCATGTAAGGAACCCACTCAATATATTAGAGTGGTGGAGAAGAAACTCACTCAAGTCCCTCGACGACCATCCTCTTGATGCGTGCCATCGATTAGGTATAAGGCTTGTCACGACCCGCACCCGGTATAGGGGTATGAGTGCGTGGGTACGTCCAGCCTATGCCACAACATCGATGGTAGAACGCTGTCTAGGTCAACTATCCATAGCTAACAATCTCACACAATAATATATGTACCTGTCAATGATATACTGCTCCTCCTGAGTGGGTAGCGGTGGTCCTCTTTGAAATCCTCCTGCTGCTGGGGGACGGGGTGCTCCCGATCCGGTCATCTGCTGGGCTGGCTTCGGTGCTGGAAGCGCTAGTCTCTGAACTGGTGGTGGGAGTGTTGATGTCTGCATTGGGCAGTCTCTCGCCATGTGCTGCCCGGAGCCACATCTCAGACACTGACCCAAGCGAGTCCGACAATCTCTCGATACATGTCCGCGTTTCCCGCAATAATTGCAGTAGGGCTTCTCTGGATTCTGGTATGGTCCGGCTCTGTGTTGCTGATGCTGCTGTGCCAAGGGACGTCTAATAGGTCCTCCCTGTTGTGTCCTGGTTGGTCCCTGCTGTATCCTTGCTGATCCTTGTTGTGTCCTCAGCTGACCTCCTTTTCCTCTGCTAATGGTTTCCTGAAATCTGGCCTCTGTCAGAAGTTCAACATAAGAGACTCGGGACTGCGAGCTTGTATAATGTTGCAGCTCCTGGGTCAGTCCTCGATGAAATCTCTTAGCCTTAGCCAAGTCATTTGGTATCAAAGCAGCGCCATATTTGCTGAGTCGACTAAACTCGGCATCATACTCGTCCACTGTTCGGTTTCCCTGCTCCAAGTGAAGAAACTGATCATACAAGGTGTCCCTGACAGTGTCCAGAAAGTACTTTCCCTCAAAGCACTCCAAGAACTGCTCCCAAGTCTGGTAAGTACCCAACTGGCGCTCCATGGATTCCCACCAGTGATGAGCATTACCATCTAGAAGCGTCCGTACACCCGTCATCCATAGGTCCGTGGGTAACTGCGATGCCTCCAGTAGCTTCTGCGTGTGAGTGATCCAGTTGGTAGTCTCCTTCGGGCTCTCGGTGCCCTTGTACTGCCTTGCACCCATCTGAACAAAATCCTTTACTGATCCAACCCTAGCTCGAGGTACTGGAGCTAGTGCTTGGGCTGGTACAGCAGCCTGTGCAGCCATCCTCTCCAGTGCTGCCAAAAATTCTTGCCTCTGCTCGGCTGCCTGCTGCCTCTGTTCCTGTATCATCATCTGGAAGAATTGGAGCATCTGCGCTTGGCCATCTTGCGGTACTGGGACAGGTGGAAGGTTCCCAATAGGTGAAGCGGGAAGATCAGATGGAACTGGGGTGTGAGTCTGTCCATCTGGTCCCGGAAGCCTAGGAATCGTTGGGGTCCCTCCTTGAGTCTGACCATTGACTCCAGAAGTTGCGTCGCCATCGGCGGCAGTACATCCATTCTGCATATCCATCTCTCTGCAGTTGATGTACGAAACGATTAAAAAAAGTACAGGAATCAAACAGGATACAAGTATTAAATAGGAAGGATGAATTTCAATCATCCACAAGTGTGGATGAGATCCTTATACTCTATTCCTATACGCAGGCTTGTTCGGTACAGTTACGTAACCGAGACAATATATTCTTGACCTGCATGGGCCACCACAAAAACATGTCACGCTCCAGTCCCAAAATACGTAGGACTAGGAATACGTAACACGTCAGCCGTATGTATACGAACTCCAATATATGGAAACCATATACACACGTACGCTGTACATGAATATCCAATCCACAGTGGTAATATATGTCACAACAAGTCACACGCAGTTCTATATCTCATCCACAGCACAAATAATAGAATAATGGAAATCAATAACTGAATATCAAAGAAGCAGTCTCAAATAGTAATCTCAAAGTGTGATAGTCGGGTGGAAACAAATCCACTGCAAATCGACTATAATAAACTACTAAAGAGAGAAGAGAATAAACTCTAATATAAGAATAAATGTCTCGAAAAGAATAGCACTAAAATCTCTAAACAGCTGCAATGAATCACATATAATCAGAAGGTAAGATCTCCTCAGACTGATAGGTAGCGTCAGGTCCAGGTCCATACTCCTGCGGGTACTCCTGCTCACCTATATCTGGAAGGGACCAGGTCCTCAGAGGGACGTAACAAGATACAAAAAGCACATACAAATAAAGTACTGAAAATAAACATCCATTGGGGTCGCCTAACCATCTATGTGAATGCAGTTTGAGAACAACTTTCTAACAAGTGGGCTATCTGGCCATAAATAGGATTGGCATGGTTCTCTTGGAGATCCAGGGGCCTACAAAGGCACGTCGTCTTTTGAACCGCGCATCTCCGGCGGAGCGTACGGGTTACACAAGGAAAGTGCAAAGGAGCCCAAATGCCTTACTTGTTGTTCTCCCCACCCAATGCTCTAAGCATGTCATGTCCATGACACGATAATACCTCTAATAACCGCCAGGTCTACTAGCATGCAAAGTTTCTATTGGCAGTTACCCCTATCCGTCGCACGACCTATACGTACCGGTGGCCAGCCGAGTACGCAAGTCCGTGTCCTACATGTGACTCACACTCGTGTAAGAATAGTGTCATGGCCAATAAAACATAAATGCCTCATGAAAATAGGGTAGTCTCATAAAATAGGTCCAATGCATATACATAAATAAAAATATAGTACGACGACACCGTCGTTGCACCCAAGTTTCCTTGGACGCACAGTTTATATAACAGTTAAAATAAATAAACTAAATAAATAGAAAGTAAACATGCATGCCTCATATGGAATGTAAAAACAGTACAATGGCAAGATATACTTGCCTGGCAAGAAATCTGTAAGGTGTACGCGCCCAAATGTCAAGGACACTGAACCTGGAACTAAGGACTCCGAATAAACGTCTCCGGATGCTGAAATAAATATCACTAACGTTTTCGGAATGAGCAAGATAGCTAAAAAGTACATCCCTTTCATCCAATTTGGACACAGAAGCAAAACGGTAATTTCGGACAAAAGTGGGGTCCACGTGTGGCCCACTTTGCACCAAAAAGTGTGCCGAGGGTAACAGTCTCTAAATAGGACAAACTATGGGTCAAACAACTCTAAATGTCAATACGAACCCAACGGTATGTCCAAATGTGGATTCCGATGAGTCGAACAAAATTTTGTCCAAAAAGTCAACTATAGGCCCGCCAATTGGCGATCTGGTCAACCATCTCAGAAATGCATGAAAATTGGGTCACAGGACCAGCGCGTTAGCACGAGTCCAGTGGCACAAGTTTCGTCACAATCTGACAAGCGTGCAGAAAATACGCACGAGTTCCACAAAAGTTGCGATACGGTGTGTGTCCGCGGATACGGTCTGATTTCGGCACGCACACGCGTCTGAATCAGTCCCCACAAATTTTTACGTGTCCGGTTACGCTGCGTGCACCATTCGGTATACTTGGCGCACGGCGGGGCGGTCCCGTTTGGCGGGGCGCGCTCCGTTTTCCAACTTTTGGAAATCTGGAAAAAGTGGGTGCGCGCAGTTTTGTGACGAATTTAACTATGTCCACAGCAACTAATAGCATAGGATTATTTAACAGAAAATAAACTAGGTTAAGTGTTCTACAGGTATCAAAAAGAATCACCGAATTCGGATCTCTGTGGTGGGAGATACGAACTCGGCAATACCGGTGGTCACCGCAGTTTTCTGTGATCCAGATTCTGTCTGCTCGTGCCGACTTGGGTGCTATTTTTCACCTAGGGGTACACGTTTTATGAGGTTGTCTATAAAACAAATATGGAAAAGGGTTAAGGGGTGATCATATCGGTGAAGACGGAACAGTGTTTGGTTGAGCGAGTCGACGGGAAATCACTCCGGAGCGAAGGTGCTTCGAGTGGGATTCTGCAGGGCGCGAGGTCGGAGTCGTCGGGATGGTTGGATGGCTTGGTGGGGCTCTCTGGCTGCGGTGACGGCTCTAGATGGGAAGAGGAGGTCTGGAGATTTAGGTTAGGATTTTGGAATAATATATATATATATATATATATATATATATATATATATATTTAATAGGGAGAGAGGGTTAAGTTTGGTTCGGCCGAGAAAAGAAAGGGGAAGAGGACGTTTGCTGTGCTTTTGGGGAAGGTCTGTGAATGCAAATGGCCGAAGGGGCGGGTCCCTGGGATTAATGAATTGCTAAAGGGGTCTGGAGTGGGCGGTCTTAGCAATTGTGCTAAGTGGCTGCTTGCTAAGTAGTAGTAGTAGTAGTTTGGTATTATTACTATATTAATTGTTATTATATTATTATTAGTATTATTGGTAAATTCTCATTTAATAATTCTTTTCTTAATCTTTTCTTTTCCTAATATATATATACATATATATATATATTTGTGTATACATATATATTATATATATTCTCATAAGAAAATTTATAGATTAAGGTAATGCACAACATTAGGCTAGCAACTGCTCAAGGGGTCTCCTACATGGAATAAATTTCTAAAAATTTCTGATGGTCCCATAAGTCATCTAAGTGCCCGAACACCTAAAATAAAAATTATTAAAAATCTATTTCTTCTATTTAGCCCCTAATTACTATAATTTAATTAATAATTAATAAATAAAAAGGCTATATACAATTTTTAGGAAGGGGGTTTTACATTCTACCCAACTTGTAAAAATTTTGTCCTCGAAATTAAAATTAAGCCACGATAGAATGCAATGATGGTTTAAGATATAAATTAACAATGTAAGTTCATACCTTGGTCTGCGAATAGGTTCGGAAAATGCTTGCACAAGTCGTCCTCGCACTTCCAAGTTGATTCTCCTGGCGCACCATGCCTCCATGCTACGCGAACCAAGGGAATAGACTGGTTCCTCAACACTTTCTCTCGACGATCCAGGATTCCCACGGGTTGCTCTTGGTAAGACAAGCTCGGCCCAATGGTGATCTCTGAATGGTCGAGAACATGACTGCTGTTTGCCACATATCGCCTGAGTTACGACACATGGAATACGTCATGTACTTCCTCCAGTGAAGGTGGTAGCGCAAGTCGATATGCCACCTCTCCGACTCTCTTGAGCACGTCAAATGGTCCAATATACCTTGGACTCAACTTGCCGCGCCCTCCGAATCGGATGGTGCCGCTGGTCGGTGATATCCTCAAGAAGACGTGATCGCCCTCTTTGAACTCCAAGGGACGACGATGGAGGTCTGCCCACTGCTTCTGCCTGTCTTGCGCTACTCGCAAGTGTCCCTGAATCTTCTTGACTGTCTCTACGGTGTTGACCACCAACTCGGGTCCCAAAATCTGACGTTCTCCCACGTCACTCCAACACACAGGAGACCTACATTTTCTTCCATACAATGCTTCAAACGGAGCCATCTGAATACTCGCTTGATAGCTATTGTTGTAAAAAAACTCTACGAGATGTAGGTGGTCCTCCCATGATCCTCCGAAGTCTAACATGCAAGCCCTCAACATATCTTCCAAGGTCTGAATCGTACGCTCCGACTGCCCATCTGTCTGCGGGTGGTAAGATGTACTAAACTTCAGACGAGTACCGAGACTCTCTTGCATGCTCCTCCAAAAGTGCGATGTGAAGCGCGAATCTCTGTCCGATACAATGCTGACTAGTATGCCGTGCAATCTCACAATCTGCCTCATATATAAGTCAGCTAAAGCTTCTGTCGACTGACCCACTCTAAAAGGTATAAATGGGCTGACTTGGTGAGTCGGTCCACTATTACCCATACTGCATCTCTCCCACTTGGACTCTTGGGAAAACCCGTGACGAAGTCCATAGTGATGTGCTCCCACTTCTACTCTGGAATCGGAAGTGGTTGCAATAATCCTGCTGTCCTCTGGTGCTCCACCTTCACTTGTTGATATACCAGACATTTAGCTACAAAGCGAGCTATCTCTCTCTTCATCCCATGCCACCAAAAGTGTTGTCGTAAGTCGCGATACATCTTGGTGCCTCCAGGATGAATAGAATAAATTGAACTATGAGCCTCTGCCATCAGCTCCTGTCGAATCTCTCCATTTGGAACATAAAGACGATCACCACATCGTAATGTCCCATCCTCATGAATGCGCCATTGGTATTGCTCTGAAGGCTATAGATACATTACTTTAGTATCTGAACTAGTGAGATCTAGTCAGGACCACAAGAGCCTCAATACTCTCTACCAATGATGATTGAACTTACTAAGTTGGCTAGTGTCTCATAAGCTTCGAGGATAGATATCACTTCAATGCAAGCTACTTGCAACCGTCCTCCAATAGTTCCCTTTGTGCTGTCAAGAAGTCCGGCTTAACGCGTCTGCTACCACGTTAGCCTTGCCTGGATGATAATATATCTCTATCTCGAAATCTTTCATCAACTCGAGCCATCGACGTTGCCTCATATTCAACTCCTTCTGCGTGAAGACGTACTTGAGGCTCTTGTGGTCTGTATAGATCTCCACTCGTTCCCCATATAAGTAATGTCTCTATAGCTTCAGAGCAAATACAATGGCTGCAAGTTCCAAGTCATGAGTCGGATAATTCTTCTCATGTACTCGTAACTGTCTAGATGCATATGCAATCACCTTGCCATGCTGCATCAGTACGCATTCTAAGCCTTTTTCTGATGCGTCACTGTAGATCACATAACCTCCTGATCCTGACGGAATCGTCAATACTGGTGCTGTAGTTAATCGTTTCTTCAACTCTTCAAAGGCTGCTTGACACTCGTCAGTCCATATAAATTCTTGGTCCTTACAAGTCAGACGAGTCATAGGTGCCGCTATCCTTGAGAAGTTTTCCATGAACCGTCGGTAATATCCCGCAAGTCCAAGGAAACTCCTCACCTCTGCTGTTGATTTAGGAACATGCCATGTCTCAACTGCTGAGATCTTCTCTGGATCAACAGAAATACCATCTCCTGTAACAACATGTCCAAGAAATGAAACTCTGTCCAAGAAGAACTCATATTTGCTGAGTTTAGCATATAACTGCTCTCTCCTCAAAGTCTCTAGAATAATCCGCAGGTGCTCCTCGTGCTCCTCGTGGCTCTTCGAATAGACAAGTATATCATCTATGAAGACGACCACGAACTGGTCCAAGTACTGATGGAAGACTCGGTTCATCAAGTCCATGAAGATCGCTGGAGCATTGGTCAATCCAAATGGTATGACCAAAAACTCGTAGTGGCCATATCTTATTCTGAATGCGGTCTTCGGAATGTCCTGCTTTCGTACCTTCACTTGGTGATATTCCGATCTCAAATCTATCTTCGAGAATACCTTAGCTCCACTGAGTTGATCAAACAGGTCATCAATGCGTGGCAATGGATATTTGTTCTTCACTGTCACTGCATTCAAGGCTCTGTAGTCAATGCACATACGCACTGACCCATCCTTCTTGGGTACAAACAACACTGGTGCTCCCCAGGGTGATGCACTCGGTCGGATGAAACCTTTCTCCTCTAGCTCTTTTAACTGTGCCTTCAGCTCGTCCATCTCCTTCTTCGCTAGTCTGTAAACATGCGATGCTATAGGTGCTGCTCCGGGTGCTAGTTCAATTGAAAACTCTATATCTCTGTCTGGGGGTAGTCCTGGCAAATCCTCTGGAAAGACGTCTAGAAATTCTGAAATAATAGGGTGATAGACAACATCGTCCATTGCGAGCTGCATACCATCAAGGATTTTTGGCTAGCCTGGACCCGTGTCAGACACTAGTGGACCCATGTACGACCCAACCTACACCCTTGTGAGACTTATTTTGGGTTTAGAATATTTATTATATTTTTAGTGGGTTAGTTGGAGAGATTTGGAGTTAGTTTGAGTGCTTTTGGAACCCGAAACCCAAACCCAAGTGAGAGGAGGGCATTTTGGATATTTGGAGACTTTGTGAAACCCTTTATTATGCTTGGCCGGCCTATTCCCTACCCATTTCCGACCAAACCAGCATCCATTTCTTCTTCTTCACTTCTTCTTCTTCTTCTTCTTCTTCTTCTCCATTCTCCACTCTTTCTTCTTCCTTTCTCCTTTCCACTTCAAGTAAGTCTTTCTTTCTTCTCTTCTTTCTTCCATTTCTTACATTTGTATAAACCCTAACCCTATATTCTTCCCCAACCTAGGTGTTTAGAGCCTAGATTTAGTGTGGAGGCTAGATTTGGAGGCTTGGAGCTTGAGGGAGATGATTTCAAGTGGATTAGAGACTTTGGCCTTGGGATTCCAACTCCCAAGAGGTAAACCCTAACTTTCCTCTTGCTAATTATTCTTATGTAGTATAATTAGTGGTTTAGAACCTTCCTAGATCCTAAGGCTACCCGTGGGAGGAAGTTGAAACTAGTTTGGTTGAGTTTGGAGACTTTGACACTAGGTTTTGTGTCAATTTTGGGTAAAATTCGAGATTGGCCCAATTTTTGGTGATACCCTAGGTTAGACGGACCTAGGTAGACATTGTCGGGTGTCTTGAGGGTTAGTGCGTGTCTCCGTTCAGACACGTGAAGTCGTGTCACGAAGAAACGGACATTTCGGGCATTTTTGGGGTTTTCGTCGTCGCCGATTCTAAGTGCGTGCGCATTTTCGCCACGGGCCTAGAATCGATGGGGTAGCAATTTTTCTAGGATCTAGACATCGTTTAGAACCCGTGGGTAAATTTTGGACCGATTCCGAGTAGGTTTGGTGTGCGTTTCAGGAGATTTTGCGAACCGCACACCACGTGTTCGTCGAAATGACCGAACGGCCATTTTGACTTGGTTTCTTAGTTTCGGGCTTGTGCGCGCGTTGGGTTAGCTTCGGAGAGTGCGTGCTAGAGTTCTTGGGTTATATTATATATATATATATATTTGTGTTTGTGCATGTAGGGGTCGTTGGGCGTGCGTTGGTGGGGCGTTGTGTGTTGTGTTGTGTGTGTGTTGTGTTTATATATATATATATGTATATATATATATATATATTTGTGTGTGTGTTTCTATATATATATATTTATATATGTATGTGTGTTTTTATGTATATGTGAGTGTGTTAGTGAGTGTTTGTGTGAGTGTGTGTGTGAGTGTGAGTGAGTGTTTATATATATATATATGAGTTTGTGTATGTGTGTATATGTATATATATATGTATGTGTGTATGTGTATATATATATATATATATATATATATATATATATATATATATATATATATATATATGTATATTTGTGTGTATGGTTGTGTGTTTGTGAGAGTGTGTGTTAGTGTGTGTGAGAGAGTGTGTGTGAGGGTGTGTGAGAGTGAGTGTGTGTGAGTGAGTGTATATATATATATATATATATAATATATATATATATATATATATATATATATATATATATGTTTGAGTGTGTGTGTGTATATGTATATATATATTAGTGTGTGTGTATATATATATATATATATATATATATATATATATATATATATATATATATATATATATATATATATATAGATATGTGTGTGTGTATATATATATATATATATATATATATATATATATATATATATATATATATATATGTATGTGTTTGTATATGTGTGTGTGTGTGTATATATATATATATATATATATATATATAGTTGTGTGTATATATATATATATATATATATATATATATATATATATATATATATATATATATATATATATATATATATATATGTATGTTGTTATATATATATAGATATATATATGTGTGCGTGTATGAGTGTGCGTGTGGCTGTGCGCGTCGCATCGAGGTGCCCGCAGCAGCAGCAGCAGCTTGCTGCCAGCAAGCAGCAGCAGCAGTAGCAGTATCTTCAACAGCAGCAGCAGCATGTTAGCAGCAGCAGCAGCGAGCGTAGGCACTGGCATAGCGAGGGGGGGAGGGTGTGGTAGAGATCTAATAGATAGTTAGATATATAATAGATAGCTAGATTGATAGATAGATAGATAGGTTTATAGATGGATAGATAGATAGGTGGTTAGATAGATAGATACTAGATAAATAGATAGTTAGATAGATAGATATTAGATAGATTGTTAGATATTAGATAGATAGTTAGATAAATAACTTGATAGATATAAATAGATAGATATCTGTAGATAGATAAATAGATAAATAGATAAATAGATAGATAGACATAGATAGATAGATAGATAGATAGATAGATAGATAGATACCTAGATATATTAGATAGATAGATAGGTACATACATAGATAGATTAATAGATAGTTAGATAGTTAGATTGATAGTTAGATGGATAACTAGATAGATAGATATATATATAACTAGATAGATAGATAGATCAATAATTAGATATCTATATCTATATGTATAGATATATATACATATAGCTAGCTAGATGCATATATATAGCTATATATATATATGTGAGTTTGGGTATATATATGGGTATATGAGTGTATGTGTGAATAGATATATATATAGATACGTAGGTATGTATATATATATGTTAGATATATATTTTCTAGCCTAGATTATTAACTAAGAGTATATATATACCCATAGATAGCTAACTAGAAGGGTAGTTAGAGGGGTATTGGACGATATCTCAATACCTTGAGATACCAAGGTATCTCAATACCTTGAGATATCCAAGGTATTGAGTTTCGAGCGGAGTTTTTGAGCAATTGCCTAGATTTGAGTTTAGAGATAGATTTTTATGTATATGTGTATATATTTACGCGTGCTAGCATAGGTTTTAGCGGGTTTAGACGGGGCGTATAGCGTAGGGTGAGGTATCGGATACCGAGGGTATCCCGATATCTCAAGGAGGCGAGTTTGATGGTTTATTAGCTTAATGACCTAGTTTTGACCTAGAATTTTAGGAGCACCCTAGTTTGACCTAGAGTTGACCGTAGTTGACCCGGTTGACCGCCAAAGTCAACTTTTGACCTAGTTTTGACCCAGAGTTGACTTTTTGACCCAGAGTTGACTTTTTGACCTAGATTTCATCGGTTTGACCCGTTTGACCTAGAACGACCCTAGAAGCCTATTTTTAGTTATTTTATATCTGTTTAACTCATTAAAAATTTGTTTAACCTTGATTTTCATAATAGATCCTTGCGATACCAGTTCAGATCGCTAGTTGCTCAGGACGTCAGGCGAGTACATTCTCTGATAGTTTCTATTATCTGATGATTATTATGATTCAGCTTCTAGTATAGTATCATCTAATTTTTCTGGCATAACATGGGACACGGACTGGTATTTCTGGATTCATTTACTCGCGACACGTATATTTCATGTTTCTGTCCTCTATTCTGGAATCACTACTGGCATCACCTACAGGCATCACTCATGTTTCAGGCTGGACTCATCTTGATTTATGTGTCGGGTCTTGGATTTACTTGTACTAGTCGGGGCGGAGAAATACTCGAGTAAACATGTAAATATTTCCATCTAAAATCATCAAGAATCACCTCCTCTGGTCTAATCTGGAATGATAGCAGCCGCGCACCCAGTGCGCGGTGAGCCGTACTTATCCCTTGCCGTTTACATGTCGAAACAAGTATTTCAAAGACACCGAGTTTATTCTTTATAGTCTGGACTCTCTTGCATTTCTTGCTGGTCTCACTTACATATTTTTGGACTTGACTCACTACATGTATTTCATGCTGGACTCACTATACGTTCATGTGCACAGACTTACTCTTAGTTTAGATTTCTTGTATCTTGCAGTATTTACTATCTTGCTCTGATATTCATGCATATTTACCTTTATGCACCAGTGTATATATATTTTCTTATTCATACTTTATTTTATTCTCCTTGCTACTTGCTATAACTGTTTTATAGTTTTTGTCATTTAACTTGAACTGCTGTTAGAGATGTACTTGCTCCAGTCCTGACTGGATATATTTTTTCAGAGTATCCGGAGGATTGGTGTCCGACATTTTATGGACCTGAGCCTGTCGATGGTGCAGACAGGGACCCTCTAGTTTAGGAGTGATTTTCGGGTTGGTAGCCGGGATCACTAGGACCTTGTTATTGTTTTTATTAGCCTTTGGTACCGGATTTGTCTCCGGTTTTGGATTTGAGACCTTGTATTATATTTGATTTTGGATGATGTATTATTATTATTGATGTTGTGGTTGTTGTAGTAGTTCTTGTTGGTTAGACTTTATAGTTGTTAGCCTTCTGTGTTATCTTATCGTGCTTAGATTCGTGATTGAGTACTTGTGATTATCATTATGATATTGCTCCTCCGTTTGGAGTTGAGATCTTGACAGGTTTATATATTGATTGCGTGATATTGTTATCTAGATAGAAGACCTAGACAGCGTTCTACCGTTGATACTGCGGCGTAGGCTGGACGTACCCACGACTCATGCCCGATTTTTCGGGTGCGGGTCGTGAAATATTTTTGGTGGCGGCCCCATGCAGGTCTCGATTCACAATTAGTGCGATGTCGTGGTGGTACAACAACTTAGTTGTACTGTTGTGAGCCTGCTATAGGATCTAGGATCTAGGATGAGAGTGTACTCAATCACGACTAGGAACAATTCCAATCTAATTATTCTGATATTGCTTCTTTTGAAATATTACTATCCTTCTTTGATGGTATCGTATCTTGTACCGTATTGACTTCTTTTGATCTGTGTTCAGGATGCCTCCGAAGACACGATCTTATCATACCGTTCCAGCAGTTGTCACTGAGAAGTCTGCTACCTCTCGTCCAGCTCGTATTCAGGCAGCTGCTACCGCTCCACTCACCACTCCTGCGGTCGAGGGAGCATCTGCTTCTCTCGGGGATCCTCCTTCACCTGTCGATCCGAGGACTATCCCAGTCGTTCCGGTGGTTCCTCCACCACTTCCTGTACCAGTAGATGCCGTGCAGTTGTTTGCGTTCTTCAGGGAGATGATGGACGCGCAGCATCGTCAAGTGGATGTGATGAGGCTGGGTATTGAGAACGCCCACCAGGTGGTCATGATGGCAGTGGACAGAGTGGCACAGATTCAGCCACAGGCAGATCAGATTCAGCGTCCGAGGCTGGGCAGCATCATTGACTTCCAGAGGATGCGGCCCAAGGAGTTCCGGGGTACAGAAGGGATCCTGTACGCGGATGACTGGATAGAGCAGATTGAGGGCATCTTCAAGCTGGCACAGATTCCAGGCAGCATGCAGATAGAGGCAGCGGGCAGTCAGATGTTCGACCTCGCTTTGACATGATATCGCATTGATACGAGGATCGCGGCGCCAGGGCTTACTTGAGAGGCTTTCAATAGGCTTTTTAAGGAGAAGTTTTTCCCAGATGTGGCACTCAGTGCTTTGGAGAGCCAGTTCGAGGCACTCGTCCAGGGGAGCATGCTAGTGGACGAGTACGCAGCGGAGTTCTGCCGTCTGGGCAGATTCGTGGAGGGCTTGAGTGAGGCAGCTAAGGTGAGAAAGTTTCACAAGGGCTTGGTCATGGCGGTCAAGTCTTTGACCAGGAACGACCGTGAGGCGACTTTCGAGCAGATAGTAGGAGACGCTCAGAGAGCAGAGGATGACTTAGAGCTCAAGTCCAAGAGAAGCAGGGATGATTCAGGCAGTGCGAGTGGTAGTGCGGGACCAGCTAAGCGTCCCTATGTGCAGAAGACAGCGCAGCAGGGTCAGGATCAGAGGGTGCCCACTTGTGCCTACTGTAGGAAGGCATGACAGACTTGGGATGTTTGTAGGAGAAGACTGAAGGTGTGTTTGTTTTGTGGATCCGCTGCTCACCAGATGCGAGATTGCCCCACTGTACCTCCATTTGATGGAGCACAGGATCGGAGAGTTAGAGCTAGGCCATCTGTGGCACAGCATCATGCCCTGTACCAGCAAAGGGATACACCCCAACAGGGCAGGGCTTATGCGTTGACGGTCGAGGAGGCCGATGCTACGGGTGTCGGGTTAGCAGGTCTGTCTTTTTGTTCTTCTTTTTGTCCTTTCCATTCCTTGTGGTGTACTTCATTAGTACCTGTTAGACTTTCTTTGTGCTGTGGTAGATAGTTTAGTAACCCTGATTGAGACTGTGATAACACGACCAGTAAGACCATGATCTTGCATGTTGTTTAGGTAGAATTTCTTGACTGTGATTGTTGGGGGTTTGACCTAGAGGGAGTGCGATTGACTTTAAATTTCGAGGACGAAATTTTCTAAGGAGGATAGGCTTGTCACCACCCCATTTCCAGAGCCGGGTATTTTTTTTAATTTTTAATTTGGTTAATTGTGTATTATTTATAATTAATTGTATTTATATTTAATTGATGGTTGTATTATTTTTATATTGATTGTTTTAGGATTTTGGCTAGCCTGGACCCGTGTCAGATCCTAGTAGACCCATGTCCGACCCAACCCACACCCTTGTGAGACTTACTTTTGGGTTTAGAATATTTATTATATTTTTAGTGGGTTAGTTGGAGAGATTTGGAGTTAGTTTGAGTGCTTTTGGAACCCGAAACCCAAACCCAAGTGAGAGGAGGACATTTTGGACATTTGGAGACTTTGTGAAACCCTTTATTATGCTTGGCCGGCCTATTCCCTACCCATTCCCGACCAAACCAGCAGCCATTTCTTCTTCTTCTTCTTCTTCTTCTTCACTTCTTCTTCTTCTTCTTCTCCATTCTCCACTCTTTCTTCTTCCTTTCTCCTTCCCACTTCAAGTAAGTCTTTCTTTTTTCTCTTCTTTCTTCAATTTCTTACATTTGTATAAACACTAACCCTACATTCTTCTCCAACCTAAGTGTTTAGAGCTTAGACTTAGTGTGGAGGCTAGATTTGGAGGCTTGGAGCTTGAGGGTGGTGATTTCAAGTGGATTGGAGACTTTGGCCTTGGGATTCCAACTCCCAAGAGGTAAATCCTAACTTTTCTTTTGCTAATTACTCTTATGTAGTATAATTAGTGGTTTAGAACCTTCCTAGACCCTAAGGCTACCCGTGGAAGGAAGTTGGAATTAGTTTGGTTGAGTTTGGAGACTTTGACACTAGAT